>JASCZI010211484.1:169885-193659 GCA_036250425.1 Stylosanthes scabra | reverse complement strand
CCATTCCCCCCCCCCCCCCCCCCTCTAGTGGTGCCATTGATATATCACTTTATTTGCTGGCTACTATTCATTCTTTAAGCAAGAAAAGCAGCATAATCAATTGGTTTTTGTTTCGCATCTTGGGAACATAGGAAGTAGTTTTGTAAACTTTAGATTATGTACAGGAAAATCAATTATCTTGTGGATTCATCAATATTTTTGTATTGACTATTGTGACAGAGTGAACTGCATCTAATGAATATTCTTTTATGCGTTCATCAATTTGGTATTTGAGGCTATGTAAGGAATGTAACAAACAAACAAATGATAGAAAGAGGGTGGAAAGAGGGCATGTATGTATGCTTACAAGAGAAGCACGTTTTCTTCTCAATATCGTATACATGCACTTGGACACTTTGACAACACAAAATAGGACCATTATTAGATTGTCGTGTTTCACCACCACCCTCTTCATTCCGTGGCTCTCTCTCGTCACTTGTATGTTTATTTTGTCTTCAGAGAAATGAAGAGTTTGCGTTTCTTGACCAATAATGGGGGGACCAAACCAATGCATGCCAAACAAAACTCTTAAATCAGCTACCTTGCATTGTTTAACATTGAACTCACCTTTGTTATTACTTGTTTCTTATTTCTCTCTTCACACTTCATTTATAATTATTGAAGATCTAAGAAGACTTTGAATGAGATGGTCTTATGACATCTAAGCATAAATGAGTTTAATGTAGACATATCTAATGGTATCATTTGATTCATGTAATCAACATAGTAGATAAGACTTTGATATTGTTATCCTTAATTTCATAACATTATTTTAACGGTAATAATGCTATGTATATATTTATTTTGGTCAATCAAGTTCAACTAAATCATTTATTTTTATGCTAAATAGAAGACTATTTTGGTATTAAATAATACAAACAATAGCACCAAAATGAACATCTATTTAACATCAAAATAGTCTTTTATTTGGCATAATAGGACTTGATTAAGTAAAATAGGTGTAGATATAGAATTATTGTTATTCTAATTACCATGACTCTCTTTAATTAATTAACAGAGAATAAACCATTATATATAGTTAAGTGAGTTTGTAACAAGATTTTTAACTAGATTGTAATAGGCTTATGAGGAATCTTCCATGCTGTGACGTGTGACAAGATGAGAAAATCATGAAATTGATATCCACCACTCATGAAAAACTTGCATTAGGCAGCCAATATAAATCTAGCAACGAATATTCTAGATTTTGAGTATATCCCAAGATTCCTATTCCTATTCATTCCCCTTTCTGATAATAGTAATACCACTGGCAAGCTAGTTTCTATATAAACCATAGTATTTGCATTCCAACCTTCATTTGAAAACAGAAAAGAAAGCTCTCAACGAATAAGAGAAAAGCTTTTGAGTGGTTTGCCAAAAAAAAAAAGAAAAAGAATGTCTGCAATGGTAGAAGCATGGATGTGGGAATTAACAAAGCTTAAAGAGAAAGTTGTGGCTTCCAATAATAAGGCTAAAGAAGAGAAAGCAGTGAAAAGGGAATCTCAAAAGGAAGCTGTGTCTGTTCAGAGAGAGGTATCAACCATGTCAGAGGAAACTGTGTCTTTGCTTATGGATAGATTTGTTCCTTGCTGATTAATTATTATTATTAAGTGCTAATAAACATGCCTTGCTTATTCTACATAATTTGTATATGCCTTAGCCTAAGAAAATTGTAATGAAAATTCTGTTATTATGAAACATTTCACTATCTTAGATTCTTAGCATTTTTATATTACTCTCACTCCAACATCATTAGTATATTATGGAAACTATATAACGTGATTTCATTAGTTGCTCTTCTTACATTATTGGATAATCCAGTTACAATCACCAAGCAAGAAACTGAGAAACTATTCACTTAGGTTTTAATAATTGGTATTTTTGTCCTTCCAAAATTTATAATTGGTAGCTGAAAGTTTTCTATGCATGGTAAGGGATCTTGTTTTACAATAAAAACGTTTTTTCTTTTTTTTTTTTGTTGCCATTTTTTTCATTTTAAAGGACTAATACAACATAATAAAAGGTATGTTATTTAGCTATGCCAAACTTATAAGTTTTAAGTTAATTTCATTCCATTTCATCTGAATTCATAGGTTAAGTTTGCGTTCACTGAGATATTGGAGAACTTGCTGTTCAGACAACACATTCATGCACAAGTGGACTTAAAAAGAAAACCCAACAAATTGAGTCTACATTATTGACATCAGTTTTTAATTAATTAGACAAATTAATTTTGAATACAGAAAAAAAGAAATAAAAAAGCAAAGCAAGCAAATGACTAATTATATTGACCGAATTTTGTTAATTATATATTTATATAGAAGTGATATATACTCATTTTAGGAGCACATTATAAACATAATATGAAAGAAACAATACAAAATGATGAATATAGATCCCCATGCAATATAATGCCCCCATCTTTATTATATGTATATTTTTCCATTTTAAAATCCATGCCTTTTAGCTTGGAACTTAGAAGTCTTGATATTTCAAGAGGTCACAGGTCAGTGCTAAAAGTGTTCTCTCACACTCAGATATTTTGTCAATCCTAGAAAAATATCAGGTTTGGCATAGGAGTTTATATAGATATTTAATTAATTATTTTCATTTTACTAAATGGCTAGTCGGCTACCATATCTATAACTGTGTGAAGACAAGGACTAAATTGGCTTGTTTGTATATATATATGACAATTAATGATTAATTAATTAATTATCAATTAAGAATGGAAACAAAAGTCGCAGTCCATCTATACTCCATGGATATTTCGCAAACATGCTAACCTTGATTTCAGCTCATCAGCCTGTTGAAAAAAAATATATATATTTAGTTTTCCAAGTATCTTCCAAGCAGTAAGTATCTTTCAAGTAGTCTTCATCCAAGTATCTTCTTTTTTTTTGGACATAACCAAGTATCTTTCCTTTTTGTTTTTGGTCATCAGAGTTGCTTTATTTTATATTTTTGGTCTTGAGAGTTGTTGTTTTTGGTACAGAAAGGGGGCCTAAGCCCAATCTTGAGAGTTGGTTTGTTAAACAGTAGCAAGGATTTGCCCAAAAAAAAACAGTAGCAACGAGAACTGTGGGCCTAATTAAGTTTAGGTTTGTAGACGTTGCGTGATAAATTACGGGCCTAAGTTACCCAATTCCTGAGTCCAATATTGATGATAGCTTTTCATCTAACTTGAGGGATTATTGGGATGAGCCTTTGTGTTGGTGCAAGTCTTAACTAGCATCAACATCTACCATCACTCAAATACTTTGATCAGACACACAAGGCTGCTCACTCTCTTACTCCTATTTTATTAGAGATAAGATAAAGTCTCGCTTTTATATATTGTATACATTTACGTACACATGGATAATATTGCAATAATAACAAAAATAATGCATGATGATTGGCCATCGGTGTATTTATTTTATATTTTACTTGTCCCTTGAGCTTGTCGGATATTTTATGGTTGTTAATTAATTAAGGTGCTGCAAATTCAAGAAATGATCGATGTACACAAGATTTACCATATATAGGCATCATATCATATATATCTAGAAGCTGTTCTAGAGAGTGACGCACCATGTATAATATTCACAAGTATGGCCAGCGTTGACACTTCAAACCCAATATTTAAGGTATCTATCTCTTCCATACATATATATGTAAAGCTTTCTTTTGTCAGCAATATAATTAAAACAAAGAATGTCGTTTTGCTATATATCTTAAGTCTCCATTTCTGGCACTTAGCTTCTTGTCCAATATATGAATAATGTAACATTATTATCTCTAAGTATATATCTCAGGCTACAAATACTCCCTTCCTTTGGGGGAAGGCTGTAACTTTCTGTACGTCTCACTCAATTAATGCAACCTGGAATTTACCATAGCTTCAGGCCAAATACCTCTCCCTCCCATCCTCTCCAACAATCAATGGACCACCACAAACGTAACATTTTAAAACTAATAACAAAATCAATTATACACCATGCAATCTTAAACCACGACCCGGCCTTCTTCAACCAAGAACCAACATTGTTATTCCAACAACTTTTACTTTTACTTACTTACTAACGTTGTACCTAGGTTCACACTTGTACATAAATATGTCGGATTCATCATTATTTAAGGATGATATATGCAATCTATTTAATATTAATTAATTTATATTGATTAATGTTTTTAGTATTTTTACTGAGTATAGTCCAATACCTTTAGTATTTTTATTGATTAATTAATAAATTACATACCAAATAATATAAGATTACAGGCAAAAGCACACATAATAATGAATTTTTCTTGTTTTTGCTACATATATATATACACACGCACGCAACTAATGATTTACCTTAATTGACATACGAGAGTTGCATGCATTGACGGTGAACAGATCAGAAGATCAATGAAGAAATTAAAGTTACTTCTTGCAAATTAAATATATAATATATATATACACAATTTTTTCGCATTGATATATCATCAAAACTTTGTGCGCTATTATATTTAGTTTAGTTACACGTACTAGATCAAGTAATATAATTGAAACACATACACATGCATGATAGAATTATTCATATCATAAATAACGTGTTAATTTTGATTTTATGACACAATAATAATCTTTCTTTATCCTGTTATCGCTACTATTAATACTACTAATTCTTTCCGGCCCCGCCACTACCACCGCCGAATCACCCTGCCCCACGTTCTCCGACACGCGCCACACCTTCACGGAGTTGTCCAAGCTCCCGGTGTAAACCACCCACCCATAACTTTCCTCATCTTCTTCTCCAACTTGTACAGCTGCAATGCACTTAACTGGTCCATTGTGACCGTTAAGAACCGAAAGCAGCGCGTGCTTCCCACTCTCCTCGTCCCTCCTCCACACGCTCACGCTCTTATCGGCGGACCCACTCACCACAAGGCTCCCCGCCACCGCCACGCACAGAACCGCAAGCTTGTGTCCTCTCAACACTCCCTCCCTTGAGAAACCATGCTTTTTATTGCTTCCCCAAAACCTCACCACTCCGTCGGAGGACCCGGCGTAAAGCACCGTGGACCAGTGGTTTACCGCAAGGGCCGTGACGGCACTCTCCTGCTCCAACAAAACTTGTTCTAGAACATGCTTGGTGGTCCCTTTCTTCCCATGGTACTCCCTTCGCCACATCTTCACCGTACCGTCAGCAGATCCGGTGAAGACATAGCACCCAAACGCGGCCACCACAGCGTTGACGGCGTCCGAGTGCGCTTCAATAGATTCCAAGAACTTGGAATCGGAAATGCTCCAGACCTTAACGGTTTTATCCCAAGAAGCGGAGTACAAGAAGCCATGGTCCTCATCGAGGCTGAGGCTTGAAACGGCGTCGCAGTGCCTGCCTTCTCTTTTTGGTATCATGGAGCTCTTCACATACTCTCGTAGAGTCGGCAAGCTTCCTATGCGCCTATAAAATAAAATAAAACGGTCAATAATCTACCTTTAAAAACAGAATATCCGAAACTTAAAATTTATCAGATGTTACCTGTGGTTAGTTGGATTGTTTCGGGAGACCTTCCAAATTCTAATCTTTCCGTCTTGGTGGCCGGTGAAGATGTTTTTACCGCAAATAATTATGGACTTAACTAACCCGCTTCTTGATTTGAAGCCGGTAAAGTCCTTCATATCTTTCCAAACCCTTATGTTCTTGCTATCGGAACCCGTGTACAACAAGTCCCCGCACACCGCCAGCGAGTATATATGCCCTTCTTTCCTTACCAGCGTCCCAACCAGCCCGTTTCTCAGCGTCATCATGTTCTGTTTTAGATGATGGTTTGTGGGTGTAGAGGGTAGAACCCATGGCGATTTGCTGTAGGGAGAGGTGGTAGCTTGGTAGTTAAGCGGTGAAATCATGTATGGAGAACTGACGGTAGAAGTGGTGGTGGTGGTGGAGGCGCTGCTTGGGCGTTGGTTCCATGAATCTGAATCCTCGCTGTGGTCGTGATCGTGGTCCAGGTCGTGAACATGAGGTGATGACGGCGGATCGGACTGCAATAATAAGAGTCCGAGCTTGGGGCGGTGTAAGGTTGGGGTGCTTGAATCTACAAACATGGTAGAACTTATGAAATTGTTTTAAGAGTTAAACCAAGATTTTATTGTTAATTTAAAATAAAATTGAAAAATATTACGAGAGAGAGAGGAGGAAGAGGAAGAAAAGAAGGGGATGAGATTTGTGAAATTAGATGAGGTTTTATAAATGCATGAATAGAAGGGTAGTAGTGGTTGGAGGACACGTGGTGATGTATGGTATTATTATTAGAAAGTCCGGTATGAATAGGTAATGCTTGGTTATTAGTGGTTACATACAGTGTTACTACACAGATTTAGGGACTCCTTCACAAGCTTTTTGTTATTTTTTTCCGGTATGCTGACAATTTTTTTTGTTTACCTCTTATAAATAATTAATTTAGATTATTCACCTTTAAAAATGTGTTGGGGAATTACTAATTTCACTCTTAAAATAGGGTTTTAGTAACTAAAAGAAAACAAAGTATCAGTTTCATCGTTAATTGCATTAGCGTTAAAACCGAGTACAGTCCTTAATAATATATAACAACTTCTGCAAAAGAAATTAACAAGCGTTTATTTTTCCTTTTTTATTTAAATTTAACGATTAACTAACAAAGGACACAAATAATTGAAAGTGAAAAGTGAAATATATATACTTGATTATTTTAACTAGTCATTCCATCCCTTATTATTAATTATATTTTGTTTTTTCGCACATTAAATTATTATTGAAAGAGTGGATTCTCAATTTCCATTCAATATGATATGATGTTAGTACGTGAGCACAACATGATTTCAAGAAAACATGCATGAGTTTTTTTCAGAATATAGAATACATTCAGTGTATATTATTATTTGAGTATTGAGGTAAGCATGGTGCAGTAGTGGTAGAAATTAAAAGTTGTTTGTACACGTAGCATGCAGGTTTCTACCAAACATTTCACCAACATCTTGACTTTAATATATATGAAGAAGAAGAATAAGATCAACTCTAATGTCAGATTAACCACTGAATGACCAATTAGTGGCAGATGCTCCAATATTTTATATGAAAATGACCGATGATCATCATTATTATTGAAGTGTATAATTAAAGGCACCTTTTTAATAACTTAAAATGCCAAACCCTAATTAAATTGGCTTTCAGAATTAAAAGATAAACTTGACAGAGAAGTAAAATAATGTCGAGAACACTTGATGAAGGCATATTATTAAAATTTAAAAGAGATAAAATAAAAGGTGAGGTAATATGCATATGATTTAATAAAATAATAGTAGTAAATGCTCCGTATCATGTATATATATGGTAAGCTACTAGCTAGGTGATGAAAATCACAGGAAAGAGGATCATGAGAGGCATAGGATGGTGTTGATTACAAGGATGACACTCATCAGTAGTAGTGTCACGGGGTTGCCTACAAATTTAATTTGTATGGGACACTTGGCCAATACCTTCAGCTTTCTTTATTAATAATTTTATTCTACAATAATCGCATATATATATGCTTCGACATACGTCTTATTAGTTAGAAGCAATTATTACTTAATAGTGTTAGTTAGTTGTTAGCCAAATTGGTAAGTTAGTTACACTATGTTATTCTCTCAGCTTTAATTTATTTCCTCTTTTAGTTGTTAATTAATTTTGGAATCGATGGGATAACATATATATCATTACTATAATTATTATTTGTCGCCAACTAACTAATCAAGCATATATAGTCCAATCAAACAGCTATCCTTCAAATTTTGATGTCCAACATATATATACCTGTATGCATATATGTCCCTCTTAGCATTATATTATTGCGTCCTGTTCCATTGCAAGAAATAATTAAATAAATGAAACCCTTATTCTTCATTGGCCACTTCAACACCCTATTTTGTCTCTATCTGCATTTCAATAAATTCCCAATTTAACAACTCATTGCAAAGTAGGTCCAAAATTAAAATAACGATTGTTGCAATTAATATTATTATTGAGTTAAAAATCTGATGAGAGAATAGCGTGTAGAGCAGATCCGATCCAGAAGACCAGAACTTGTACCACTTAAACATCTTTATTATTGTACGTAATCCCATGCATACATTTGGTTTGATGAACCTAGAGACTTTTCAATCGACACTTTTCTTGCTTTGATTTTGTCACCATTATATCTTTATCGAGTTGAAATAAAATTAACCAACATACAAATGATATGTTAAGTTATTGCCTCTTAATAATATATAATATCATCATTCATTAATTTCCTTCACTGCATATTATTGTTATTATGGGTGGACAAGTGTTTAAAGTGATTATCACATGCAAGATAGTTGAAATCAGATCAGAAGACACGTGTTGCCTGCATAAACACTCGGCACAAGCAACCGTTGAGGATGATGTTGTATATGATATGATGATATCATGTATGTTATGATACATGCATGAATATGTATGAAATTGATGATCAATAATTGAATTTTTATGGCTATCATTATTCATGATGCATGACTGATGAACCCTTTGGAATTCTCATCAGCTATACATATAAGAGTTGACAAATAAAGCATATCTATATATATCTGGCTAGGATTTGAACCCAAATTCAAACATAGATAACAACCTTAATCAAACGTAATTGTGTTTTATCTTACAACAATAATGACATAATAAGATACCCCTCGTTTTCATCTATAGTATATATTATAAGACTTACTTTTTTTCTAAAGATTTATAAATTCTTAACAAAAATTTTCAAAAACCTATTTTTTTTTTCTATTTTTTTAGTAAAATGGATTGAATATTACCACTAAACTATATAACTTTTTTTTGGTAAGCATTTTTTTTTACATCATACAATTTGTGTGCGCGTGTGTGTGTTTTTTTTTCTTTGGACTTGGATATATAATGATTATTTATTTATTTTTCTCTTTTAGGGCTAACTTGTTTTTTTTTGTATTATGGGTCTAACTATGCATATGTGATTTATTAATATTTTTTTGGACTGGTTAGGTTCTGCGTTTATATCTTTCTATTGTACATACATAAATGGGCCATCCACAAACCCATAGTTCAACAGATTAGATGTACTAATAATGATGTTTTTGCTTACTCCTATCATCTTTTAATACCAAAAAAAAAGTGTCATAACTCCTAATTTAACACAAAAATAAGTTGTATAATGTCCAAAAAAAAAATGAGTTGTATTCTCCGTCCAAAAAAAAAAGTTGTATTCGCTGTGCTTTTATATGCATCCCAAATATCTAGGTGAGAGGGATTCAACAAGTACATACAGATTTTTTTTTGGTGACAACAAGTACATAGAGATAGAAAGATAGAAGTGGATTGAAGAACCTTAAATAAAATCATCATCATCATCATAAAATTAAAGTACACACGACACCACAGGCATTATGTCTTCCAATCTAAATAAAACACATCGTATGAACATACGGTATAAAAATCCATCCCAAATATTAAAGAACTCAAAACTTTCCCAGCATATATATGTTATTTTTGGAAAACATAAAATATAAAAAATTCACAATTTTTTTTATTTAAAAATTAAGAAAATAATTTAAAAAATTAAAAATGAATTAAAAGTTCTAATTGTTTTACAATAATAAATTATTTTCATATATAGTTTTATATATTATTTATACAATGAATACTTTAAAATTAAAAAAAAAATTATTTCTTAATAGAAAATACCGTAACCAATAATATTTTTGGAACATTTTTTAACTAAATCGAAATAAGATTTACAAATTGGAATCAAACAATAATTGTTGGTGCATATTGGGAGGTAGTAGCTGGCATCAAATGATCTGCCCCACTAACCCATAAAACCCTGTCTAATGTCTATTATTACTACTTTTATATTCTTTAATTTACTTGTCACAGGCACTGAACAGATGATAAAATAAGCACCAAAGTCCAATGACATTCCCTCTCAATAATTATGCTCCCCTCTGTTAATTATTTTATAAATAAATTATTTCAAATGTTTATTTCGACAAAAAAAAAAAAAAACTC
This sequence comes from Stylosanthes scabra, assembly GCA_036250425.1. Classification (NCBI taxonomy): domain Eukaryota; kingdom Viridiplantae; phylum Streptophyta; class Magnoliopsida; order Fabales; family Fabaceae; genus Stylosanthes; species Stylosanthes scabra. The sequence continues at coordinate 183,571 of JASCZI010211484.1, read as the reverse complement.
ATTTTTGAAGAGGATCATAGAGTTTAATATATAGCATATAATGCACTAAAGAATGAATTATACAATGCAAACTATATATTGATGAGTCTATCATCTTGATGAGAACTTACAACTTATTATTTTTGAGATATAGTAAAAATTGAATGCAGAATTTTATAGTGAAATAATGTAATATATAGCTAGGAAGCAGGATATTAAACATCAGACTCAGACTCAACAACCTTGAACTCACTATCATTTAAAACCAAAACTTGAGTTCTAATTTTATACATAAGTCATTGATACGAAAAAAAAAACGGATAGATGCATGGCTTTTTCAGAAAAGAGTCGTGAGCTCTAAGTTGGTAAGAGCCAGTGAATGCATCTAGCTCTTCTAAAGTACGGAGACAAATAAATAAAATTATAAAATAATAAAAGTTATAAATTTAAATTGTATGTTTAATTTAGTTTATTTAATTTGAGTGGAAAAAAGTCACACGAGAATACGAGATTGTCTTTCTTTTTGTACTATGGATCGGACAACAATTAATGATAAAACATGTAACTAATTAATGTGATTCACTAATTATTCAAGGTAGAAAACAATTTAGAAAAATATTTCTCTAAGACATATATTATATATGTTTGTAGTATCTTTATCTAATACTTTTAGAATCAAAGTACACTAAAAATAATTAATTAATATAGTGATTTGTCCAAAATATACGTTAGAATATAAAAATAAAAATATTATTTATATATAAATATATGTTTTAAAATATTTATAAACATTTTTTGGCTTGTTAATTTTGAGTTGAGTTATGTTAGGTGTACACTAAAATCGGCAATCGATGTATTATACTCATTAAAATATAAAATATGTGTACTTTAATTTATTTTTAATATATATTTTATATTTCAATATATAGGAAAAGTATAGGTAACCAATATAATTTTTTAACCAATAAATTAATAAAAAAAATAGAACATCCAAATCTACTATTTATAAAACATTAAAATATCTGAAACCTAAAACAATTTTAACAAACTTTATATTTTTTAAAAACAGAACATTCAAAATTTAAAAATAGAATATCTAAAACATAAAAAAATAAAATATTTAATTTAAATTATTAATTAATTAAATTTTTATTGATTAACTACCACATTTCTAATATATATTATACCGATTACGATGATGATTGCTGATGTTGGTGTGAATTGTTGATTTCAGTTAATGTGAATGAATAGTGTAAAGGCGAAATGCTTTTTGTTATTGTTTATTAATAAATTTGGAGACGTGCTACGGTGCTAGCAGGCTAGGTGGGTTTCACGGCGGAATCTCCGTCAATATTGTTCAATACTCAATAGTTTCCACCTGAACCCATAGGCAACAATGACTCAATCAAATTCTCTCTTGACCCTCAATCCCTCATAATTCTTCTCCCATCAAGTTGCTATTTATATACTCATCATACCATTAATCCTCAATAATAAATAAATAAACAAGAAAAACATGCAAATTATTAAAAATGACCGGGCACTACTTAAAACATATATAGCGCCATCAATCATTCCCACTACTCCATTATCATTCTTCTCTTTCAATTCTCTTCTTAACAAATTCATCTCTCTTCTCTTCTCTTCTCTTCTGTGTACCCTTCTTTATTAGCTTAATCCCATTCAACCCTACCTATACCATAACAATGGCTTCTACCAACCATATTATTAATGATAAGCCACTCACAACAATCCCCGGAAGTTATGGCCATCCCTTCTTCGGAGCCATAAAGGACCGCCACGACTTCTTCTACCACCAAGGCCGAGACCAATTCTTCGCAGCCAAGATAAAAAAGTACAACTCCACCGTCATCCGTACTAACATGCCACCTGGCCCCTTCATCTCCTCCAATCCAAGAGTCGTAGCTCTCCTCGACGCTATTTCCTTCCCTATCCTCTTCGACAACTCGAAGGTTGAGAAGCGCAACGTTCTTGACGGTACCTTCATGCCTACCACTGCCTTCACCGGCGGCTATCGCGTCTGCGCCTACCTCGACACCGACGAGCCCGCCCACGCCGCACTCAAGACCTTCTTCATCTCCACCATCGCCAAAAGGAAGGAACTATTTCTTCCTCTCTTCCAAAACACCCTTGCCGAATGCTTCACTGAAATCGAGAATAATCTGTCTTCTGCCAAAACTGCAACTGCTAGCCTAAACGACGCCGTCTCCTCCGCCTCCTTCAACTTCATGTTCCGCCTCTTGTGCAACAATAAAGTACTTACTCTAACTAACTCACCAACCAATTGAATTGTTAGTTATGTTCGTTTAACTAATTAACTCACTGTATATAACTGTACTGATTCACATTCTTTGTGTTTGTTGTTGTTAAAACTTATAAAAGGATCCTGCAGAAACAAAGCTAGGCTCAGAGGGGCCGAAGCTGTTTGACACGTGGCTACTGTTCCAGCTGGCACCTCTGGCCACCCTGGGGCTGCCAAAGATCTTCAATTACATTGAGGATTTCTTGATCCGTACGGTTCCATTCCCAGCTCTCTTCGCCAAATCCAGCTACAACAAACTCCACGAAGCTTTCTCCGCCAACGCCGGGAAGCTTCTAGAAGAAGCGGAGAAGGCCGGGATCGAAAGAAACGAAGCCATTCACAACATAATATTCATGGCGGGGTTCAACGCCTACGGAGGGTTGAAGAACCAGTTCCCAACACTGATGAAGTGGGTGGGTTTGGGTGGCGAGAAGCTTCACAAGGAGATAGCTGCAGAAGTTAGAAGTATAGTTAAAGAAGAAGGAGGCATCACATTGAAAGGTCTGGAGAGAATGGCTTTAGTGAAATCTATTGTGTATGAAGCTATGAGGATAGAGCCTGCAGTGCCGTACCAATATGCCAAGGCCAGGGAGGACATAATAGTAAATAGCCACGACAACTCTTTTGAGATCAAGAAAGGGGAGATGATATTTGGGTATCAACCCTTCGCCACCAAAGATTCTAGAATCTTCGAGAAGGCGGAGGAGTTTGTTGCGAGGAGGTTCGTTGGGGAGGATGGGGAGAAGTTGTTGAAGTACGTGGTGTGGTCCAACGGGCGCGAAACGGAGGAGCCGGCGCCGGAGAATAAGCAGTGTCCGGGGAAGAATCTGGTGATACTACTGTGCAGGGTATTTTTGGTGGAATTTTTCTTGAGATATGATACCTTTGAGTTTACATATAAGAATATTGTTTTGGGTCCTAATGTTACCATCACCTCTCTCACTAAGGCCTCGTCTACCTTCTAATCACTTATTCTTCTTTACTAGTGAAAAATCCAGCTAGCTCAGGTACTATTTTTGTCTCCCTTTTCATTATTTACCAATTTACTATGTATGGTTGGGATTGAAATGTCCCGTCATACATACTTAGCTTGAATACAATGCAAATACACTCTCAAAATTCATATATGATGACTTGTGTTAATTCTCCTGAATTGTTGTAGAGTTTGTTAGCATACTGCTGCATCATATAGTTAGTTAGACTATAGAATTAATTAACCATTCTTTGACTCTATATAGTTACTTCACCATAGTCATTGTTACCATAGTTAGCTAAGTGTATATAAGCCAACTTTCTGTATTGAGATAGTTGTGATTAACCATTACAATTAAAATTCCAACTCTGTGTTAAACACTTTCTTCTTTCTATCTTCTTTTCATTCCTTCGCACACCCTCCAGAAAACTCAAGTTAATGAGGCTGAGTTTGTTCAACTTGTGAAGACATTTTTTCATTATTGTCAACAATACATACATGAAAGTGAAATGTTAAATTTGTGTATGTTTTTGTACAGGAATCTTTTATTGGAATTTGGAATGCTTGATTGGTGTTGTTGTGTGTTTGTTTTTGCTTTTGATGGAGTTGATGATGATGATAGATGAATGAAGGCGCGAGATGGGTGGGGAACTACATCGTGTATATATGTGTGTGTGTAAAGTCATAATAGCAAGTTGATGAAGACTTGGGAAAATAATCTTTAATTAATAATTACACAGTTGTAATTTTTTTTAAAAATTACTTAAAAGAATTTGGAGTCATCCAACCTCAACTCCCTTCTTTTCTATTATTATTTTTTGATTTGCTTTTACAATTGCAGCAATCATTTTTAATATTTATGTATATATTATTATCTTACTCTTTTATATATTATTAATAGATCATTCGATCATAATAACTTTTTTCCCTATTATTTCAATTTGATGGATTCAGTATGTAGAACATAATATATTTTTTTTCATAGTAAGTTTAATTTGAAATAATAGGGAAAAAAGTTAATTTGAGTTAAAATTTGGTACATGAACAATAAAATACTTATTTATAAAATAGTTCAATCAAAATCTTTCATTTTACACAAAAAAAAAACCTTTATTTTAATGGTTACTCAAATAATAAATATAAAAAATAGTTTATTGTTGTTCATATAATATGTAATAATACGGCACGGAGAAATGTATGTATAAAATCTATTAAGAAGTATGTACTAGCAGCAATACTACATATAAACTAAATCACATATAACTATTTTTATGAATTTTGATAAGTTGAAGTAGAACACTTTGTTTAACTATTATAGATAAGTTCGATTTCTAGGATTTAATTGGGATATTTAAATTAAATTAACGAATTTCAGTTTCAGATAAACATAAAAAGTAAATAAAAAGACTTTAAATAAATTTTGTTTGACATAAAAAGTGAATTTTTAGGATTTATATTCAGTGTTCATCACTTTTATTTGGGTGATCATTTTAGAAGCTTCTAAGTTCCAAGACGTTACCATCAATCACATGTGTGACCAACTGTAAACCATAGATGGCCATATAATTAAAATTTTGTTTATTTAAGGTATATAATATCTGCAGTTGTATATTTATAATATTTAATATTAATTTTATTTTAATAATAATTAATAAATAAAAACAAACAACAAAATAGATAAATTATTATAACTATTTATACTTACCAAACTTTTCTCTTTAAATATATTGGTTCAGAAATAGTGAATTTTGGATCTTGCACATTATTGTTGTGAAACATGATATACTCGTTTTTCATTTAGATTGTTTGTTTTGCATTATTTGTTGGTTTGTCTATTTGGAGTTGTGAAGATGCAAGTTGCCGATTGATGGAGTTTAGGTGGCGTGGTCCATATATTTGTACCATCACAAATTTATTAGAGGATTTATTCTCTCTTAAATAACATTTTAATTTATAAGATTAATTCATAAAATGTTTTGAAATGATTCATTATTATATCTGTTAAATAATTCTTCGTCTTGTTTTACATAAATTGTTTATTTCTAATTGTTTAATTTTAATCAAACTTAAAAGTACTTATTTGTAAAACTAAATAATAGGTAATTTTGTAAGAAAATATTTTTAAAAAGAGAGAGAGAAATTTCAAAATACAAATAAAACATCTGAATATAAAATTTTTAAAAAATCATACACGTTACGTTTTAATTAAATTCAACTAACATTATCAAGATATGCTTAATTAAAGACATTTAATTTGGTGTCAATAACATAGACACCGAAGCTTGAGAATTAGTCATCATGTATGAATATTTAAATTGAAATTTATTATAGGCTCCACATATAACATGGGTGGTTAGAATTTGATCTCACTCTATCCTGTTAAAGTAATAATATCAAATAAAATGTGCAACATTGTTTATTTTATATATTAATGTGACGATCTATAAATAATTCTTAGTTACAAATTTTTTAATCACAATAACAGTTCATTCAATCAAATGAAAAAAAAATATTGAGAAATAATATTTAATTTACCGGCAAGAATATAATTTGTGATCTAATTTACGTTACCTAAGTCAGCTCCGTTCATTAAGGAGAATAAAAAGACTTTTATTAGTGTTAACTTTCGGGTTATAGAGTTAAAAACACTACAAGACTTTATTTAAAGAAGTAATAAATTCGATTCACTTAAACTAATAGAATCTTACCTGCCCAAGAAACTAATAGAATCATAAAAATATCGTTGGGTGTTTTTTTTTACAATAAAAAATAACATAATAATCATTCAAACGAAGTCAAATAATACTTACAAATACTAAAATTAATAATTTTATATTTTTACATTGAATAAAAAAATTTTATACGATAAACTATAATATGAAAAAATGCACAACCTTCGATTATTTAGAATTTTAAAAGATAAAACTTATGAGATGCACCAACTTATTAGGTAAACAATTTTCGAATAAGTAACAACTGTAAAAAGTAAAAACCAAAATTTTTATCACGGCCCCAATTAAGTCCTTTCTTCTCATATGGTGGTATTGACGTGCGTATCTTTTTCACGTTTTCCAAATGTTCAATGTTTTACGTTTTTCCCACATTGAACCTTAATCTTTGTGAAATGGCACGTGCATTTTATTCATTGAACTCGTTCAACACTTTTTTCGGGTGTATTAAATGGGGCTGCTATTCTCAAGTTGATTATCGTGATCATGGTACGTAGATGACTATGCCATCCTTTGTATAACTTTGAAAGAAAGAAAAAAATATTGCCATCAGCATTTAATTTCAATACAAGAGTAAAACTCTATGTTTTGATTACTGACTAAAGCAAACCATCTTAATTTACTCTTTCTTACACTTCCTTATTCCAATAAGGCAATAATATTTTTTCTAAAGAATGAAAATTTCTTTGTCTTTAAGCCACCGTGATACTAAATTACTAATCCTTTAATTAATTTTCGTAACGAAATTGTTATAACATGCATGTGTATGATTAAGGAATGATGCGGTATTGACAAGATTTCATATATAATAATTTTTAACTAAAAATTTGAGAAATTAGTAACTACTGCTCTCCTAAAATATTAGAAAAATTAGTCCTTGACAAGATATAATATGACAAACTTGCCCCTAGTATTTTTTTAAAGAGAAATGACAAACTAGTTTTTAATTAATTATTCCAAATATATATATATATATATGATCGAGCAATTAAATTATATAAACTTATTAATAAAAATTAAAAAAAATTATCTATTTATTTTATTAAAATGAAATTTATCTTATGTTTTAAAAGATAGGTTATAATAATAGAAATCAATTTGTCAGAAAATAATATGTCTGATACAAATTTATGAAAAATTCATTCTTCATCATTTTGTCTCTTTGTTATAGCATACATGCACCATATGAAAAAATACATTCCTCAATGGAATCTTGGGTGGAAGGACATGTCACATGTAGTTTTTGGTCCCCGTCTTGGAACTATCCTTGTAAATTTTATTGTGTCTCTACCATATATATATGGTATCTACACCCACTTGCATTGCCATAAAAAAATTAAAAAAAAAAAACCCGAAGCATTTTGTTTACACTATGATATCGATTCCAACTCCTATTAGATGAAGAAAAAAAAACTATAGTTGGGGGAAATGGAAATAAAACACTGCACCAAAACAACAACAAAAAATATAAAATATAGTATCTTTTATCTCATTGTGAATTAAAAAAAAAATACAAACACATGCATCCACATTTTAAAAAACAACCTATACTTGTTAGTTTCAACAATTCGAAAAAACAATAATATAGGTAGGCATATGTTTCATATCTAAAGCATTATTAATTCCACATTATTTAAAACATTGTTTTAAAGATAAGATCCCTTAATTCATATTATATTGTTCCTACTTCCTAGCTTGTAGAGGGGTAATAATTAAGACTCTTCCAATAATAGACCTCCACTCAAATCCATCATCTCGCCCTCCCTCCTATACACTAGAAGCAAGAGCAACGTCTTATGAATGCAATATACAATAATTTAATAATTTAATAAATTTTTCGTCTTCAATATTCTTCTCCTTTTCTCTTTTTTCTTCACGTTTTTCTTGTTCTTTCTTTTAAAAATGTATCTATATTTTTTATCCAAAATTGTTGTGTTGGTAGATTTTAAAAAATTTATGTGTTTTATAAATAAAAAACCCATAACTTTTATATTTAATTAAAATTTATTACAAAAATACTTGTTTATCAATCATTTCTTTTAGACCAATTAATCTTATTACCTTTTTAATTAGCTTAGCTTTATCCTTTAGTCTCTCTCTTAGAAGTATCATTCATTTGGTTTATAAATAGTGGCAAATTATCTCCTAATAATAACTACTCCGAACGGAATACGACAGAAGCTAACGTCGTCGGATCAAATATTATTAAGCTTATTATTATTGCCTTGTGCAAGATTTTCGTGTTGCTTCGTCCTGAAAAAAAATATTAAGAAAATTCAGTGATCATTCTCTCGTGGAGCACGCACTTATTAATAATAATAATAATAATAATAATAAAATTATATATATAGTTTAATTTTAAAAAACTTATATAATCGTGTCATCACATTCATTGTTTTGAATGACCAATTACAACAGGGGTGGAGCCTCCTATAGGCTTAAGGGAGCAATGGCCCTCCAAATATTGATTTTTGTTCTCAAATTATGAGAAAATTTTAATTTAGCTTTCTAAATTTTTATTTTTCACGTTTTTTTATTATAAAATTAATGTTTGTTCCCTCCCAAAAATTCAATCTAACTCCGCCGCTGAATTACAAAGTCAATGTAAAAAAAATTATTTTTGCTGATGTAGCGTTACGTAACTAAATGCATGTATAAAATACTACTTTTATATTGATAATACATTTGAATGGACATTATTACTCGGGACTGAATCTGATGAAAGTTTCATCTTCTTGATTACATGTGTTACATGTGCTAGGTAGGGCTGCTTTTTAGGGGGCAACTTTTTTATAAAAAAAAAAAAAGAAGAAAATAATGGGTATAAATGAAGTTTAGGTTTACAAATAATATTAGGCGTTAAGGGTTTAATTTTATGCTAAAAATTTGCTTAATAGAAGAAGAGAACGAAATATCTAATTTTGAATAAAAAGTAATAGCTTAAACATATTCTTTAGCAAAAATGAAGTTTAATATTTGTGGGATTGAATATCTTTATAAAATAACGTCACATATACCAAATAAAATAATAGTTTCATGTCTTTAGTAAATTAAAATCAATATTTTTATTAAAGTATAAGTAGCATTTCTATTATAGATGATAAAAATAATGGTTTAAAATTCATGCAATTTGTTGATTTGAAACCACTCTCTCCAGATAGACCAAATCCTTTTGAATGGCACCTTTTAAATTTTTAATAATACATGCAGACAAAGGATTTTATTTTTTATTACTGAATGACGATGTTTGGAAGATCAAGGGATTGTGCGCATGACTGGAGACGACAGTGTAATTATTTTATAAAATTTCGTATACAATATTCTAATTAATTATATTCTAGAATAAAATATTATAGAAACCATTCTACCTGCTCCTTAATAGCCTCTTTTGTCATTTGTGTGTCTCAAATTATATATTTCTTCTCTACTCTTCAATGAATATATATTCTTTTTAAGAAAAAATAATTATAAAAGAAAGTACGGTCATTTTGCCTACATATATACATACCATGCATTTTTATATTTTGAATTTAATTAAAAAATTTAATTTGAATATATCGAAGGTATAGAAGAATTAAAAGAAAACTATTTATATTTATATTTTGAATAGAATTTCATTTTGATATATTATCAATATAAAGTAATGTTATAGGTGCATCTAACTATAAAATACAATGTCAATAAAAAAAAAATTATTTTTATATATTTATTACTTGAATAATTATTTAAAATAATAGATGTGATTCGATATCTATGTAAAAAATTTTACACATGGAGATTAATTTTTTTAATATGCTTATTAAAGATTACACTTCAAGACATTTGTTAATAAGATCCAAATATTCGATATTTGTCTCTTTTTTTTTCCCTAAACAAATTAAGTGGAGATTTCATTTATGAAGAAGAGAATCGCAATTGTGGACCATGCATGTAGGTTACTAAAAGAAAGCGACAAATTAAATAAAACAATAAAAGAGAACATGAATCAGAAGATCCATGCACATGTATATATGTAGTAAGCAAAGATAGTATGATAGAGAAGATGTACTGAAATTACTTGCAAAGCCCTAACCGAGCAATTATTACTAAAACAATGACAATGATTTCATGTAAATCCAATAATCTCTACAGCAATGCAATATGCCAATATCAGACTGCAAATCAATAAACCTCAAATAATAAACTCGCTAAATCTCTTATTATATATAGGAAAATTCTATTATAAAAATATTTAAGTGTCTTCTAAGAAAAAATTGACATATTTAGAAGTTTATCTCTCTTATAATTATAGCATTAATTACACATCAACTTTTAATAGCACAAATCAATGGTTATATATATATCGTGTCTGATGTTTTAAATCTAGAGGTTTTTTTTTTTGTTGGACATGGGTCTAGTGTTTTTCTTTTATGCTATTGTGAGTTTTTGAAGTCCAAAACAAGGCTCTCTTTCGTTTACACCTTTGTTTTCTTCTGAAGTAAGAAAAGACTAATGCTAAAAAAAAGTTAATGTGGCCAGTTAGCCCAATACATAATGGATCACATATACCAACATGATAGAAAACTTTGTCAATTGGATACTCATCCATATATCCACGACAAAAAAAAACAGTTAATTATTTTTTTTGTTTTCCCAAAGGTATCGCCCAATCCGACAAGTCGAAGGATTTCATTTAAGGGTCTGCCTTTGGCCAATGGGTTGCTGCATAACACTTGCTTAAGCGGACTAATGAGCTGATCACTAGACCAAATTTAAAAAAACAACAGTTAATTATATAGTATTATAGTATATATACAAATAAAAAAAAGAAAGAAAGGAAATTATATATAAGATGGATAGTTATTATTTTGCAACATGATGAATGGCTGTTTAGCGGATAAAATTGGAAAGAAAATCTGGGCATGAAAACACTCCATATCCATTATTAATAGTAAAAGATAATAGTAGAGATAATATCATAAGAAATGATCTGTAAATTTATTATTTTTTATTTCAGATTAATCTAGAAAAATAAAATTTAATTTCAGTTGGATAATTGTTGTTTTTAAAATAATAGTATTAGTATAACGTTAATATTAGAAATAAATAAAAAAAAAGTAGAGAAATATATAATAATAAAAAAAAATTAAGGAATCCGGTGAACAAAGAAGTGTTCATACACAAGAAGTTGCTCTGACTTTGTAACTTGTTGGTAGTCGCAGTTGATATCGAAGCGGCACCGCATTCCAATGGTTGAACTCCACGTGGCATTTCCTATTCCTAGAGTTCCACACGTGTCAGCGTTCTCTCTTTTGTCTTTTCTGAATCTCTCTCTCTCTCACACACAAAGAAAGCATAGGTAGGAAATGTGGAAGCTGAAGCTGAAGCAGAGCAAGAGCTACTCAGCCATGAGGACGGAATTCGAAGATGAAGCATCTAAATTAATCAGTTCAGATCTGAATGACCTTCGTTTTGCTGCTAATAGACTCGCCAAACACGCCGTTAAACTTGCTGGCGTGTCCGGCGCCGGAGTCACCGTGCTCGAATCCATTGCTTCTATCTCTGCTATGTATGTATTCCATTCAATCATTCATCTCTCTAATCCAATCACTAATCACTCATCACTCATAAACTAACTCTGGATCTGCAGCTATTTGCTGATTCTGGATCGCACAAACTGGAAGACCAATATCCTCACCTCACTACTCATTCCGTACATCTTCTTCAGCTTGCCTTCATGGCTTTTCGGCTTTCTCAGGGGTGACGTTGGCAAATGGATCGCTTTAATTGCTGTTGTATTGCGACTTTTCTTCCCAAGGCGCTTCCCTGGTAATCATGACAGTTAGTTAGTTACTACTACTTTATTTATTTATAATAAGGAACTAACTAACTTGTAATGGTTGGTATTGCAGAATGGCTGGAACTTCCTGCTGCTTTGATTCTTCTAATAGTGGTAGCTCCAAGTCTGTTTGCAAGCACAGTTAGAAACAATGCTGTTGGGGTTATAATATGCCTTGCAATTGCATGTTACTTGCTGCAAGAACATATTCGAGCTTCTGGTGGTTTCAGAAACTCCTTCACCAAACCTCACGGCATATCAAATACGTTAGGCATAATCCTTCTCCTGGTGTATCCTATCTGGACCCTCGTGCTCTACATTCTATAGGTACAAATACAAACGTCTATGTGTAGCACCAAATTTGGCCTTGTTTAATGTGTCTTGCCTGAGTAAACAAGTTGAATTTTGTTCTTGTTTCGTAACATTCGTTTGAGCAAGTTCATATCTACTTTGCTAAATGTTCTTATGGATGAATAATTTCATGACACATGAATAAAGCTTGTTTATAAATATTTGCATCCTATTTTTACCTCTTAATGAAACTAATTTTATTAATTAATATTGACAAATTACACACGTGGAATGTAGCATACAGACACTTAATCACTTTAATACAAGGAACGACTACTAATTTTGTTTATTGCTCACTGTGTTTGGACTAAACAGTAGCTTATGCAATAAACCAAATTAAATGGCTTCTAATTTCTAAAACAACTGCTATAAATTACTATTAGTGCAGAATATAGGACGACAAGCTTCCCTCTTGTTATATGGTTCACACTTCACGCCTTTGTTCCTTTTGCTTCCCTGTATAGTTCATCAATATGATCCTGCACACATTTAATATCTGATTATAATTCGTACATAGCCCTTGAATCCAGATACAAAGAAGCGAAACAGAGTTAGTTATGAATAACAAACAAACCAGCCTATGTACTAAAAGCTTGAAGACAAACCTTATAATACTTGAGCAATTGTGGTCTCTTCAACTTGAATGTGGGGGTTATTAAATCTCTCTCCATGTCAAAGGGAATTGGTTCCAAATGAATAGCCTTTAGCAGCTCAAATCCTCTAAGCTGAGATAGTTTATAATAAATTGACACATGAATTATGAAAGTGATTAATTGTGTACATGGATTAGTGGCTAAATGTATTTTACAATATAATCTTGGTTAAAAAAATAGGAATACTATAGATATGAAAAATTAATATTTTCTAAATTTTATTAATATTGCCATAAATCAGCAGCATAAGATTAGGATGGGGAATTTCATATACATACTTGGTGTTTCTGAGCAGTGCTGTTGAGGTTATCCAATATGTATTTTCTTGCCTTTAGATTATCACATAAAGATTTATAATCTGCATTCAGATTATGCTCAAGTGCCCAATCCTCAAGTGCCTTTCTTTCAGGAACCACCACAGCTACCAAGAATGACTCAAAACTATTTCCATACACCCAAATCTGCATCCCAAAGCAAATTTGTTATCCATATTTAATAACATAAGTTTAGTAATTGAGGATAGTTAGAAACACACCGAAGTTATAAGAGGGCATTGCAGATACTTGCTCTCTATACTCTCCACAGCAATATATTCTCCTTGGGACAATTTAAAGATGTTCTTTTTTCTGTCAATGATTTTCATTGCTCCATTTGGTTGCCACTCTCCAATGTCACCTGCAATGATTTCCAAATTGCATTTAGAGGCAATTAATATGTAAAAGGTTTTAATATTGTAGATAGTTAGCATTTAATTACCTGTGTGAAACCAACCATCAAGCATAACCTGATTAGTAAGATCTTGACGCTTGTGATAACCAGAGAACAAGCTAAGACCTCTGAGGCAAATTTCTCCACGTGGG
>JASCZI010211484.1:121410-163883 GCA_036250425.1 Stylosanthes scabra | reverse complement strand
TATGAGGTTGAAGACCAGCTAAGATTTGTTGCTCTTCTAAGCCATCTTTGAACACATTCCATTGCAACTCCAACCCTTCCAAGCATACCTTTTGTTCCAACTTAGCTGCTACTGCCTCTTTCATATCAGTCACATTTTCAAGATTGATGATACAGATGGACCCATGAAGGAATCTCATGTCTTTAAGCTCTTCTATGTGTTGTCCTTTCTCTTTGCTTACGACGAATGCGGATAAGGTTTGAAGGTTTGTTAACTTTCCAAATTCCTTTGGCATAGAACTAATTTGGCGTTTTATGTCCAATTCAAGGTGCCGTAGGTTGGTAAGGTTTTTCATGTTTTTGGGCAACTGCAGTAGTTTGAAGCAGTTCTTGAGCTTCAGTATCTCTATCCCATTTAAATCTGCTACTGATTCAGGTAGCTTCTCCACATGAGTTTCCGAGACATCAAGGTGACGGAGGTGTTTCAAAGTCCCAATTGAGTTAGGCAGCTCACTGATATTGGAAAAGCTCAAATTCAGCACCCTTAAGTATCTGAGATTCAGAAAAAACTCATAAGGGATTTGGTTCATTTGGCACACACCTTGAGACAACAGAATGAAAGTTCTCAGACGACCACACTTTCGGAAAGCCTTCAAAGTTTCTACCTTATTGTCTTTACAAACCAACGATGAATGTCTGACACATCTCAAATCAGACCATGGAAACGACTTGTCATCCTCAATTCTAAGACAAACTCCATGGGAAACAAACTGAGCAAGGTCATGAATGACCTTGTGCATTTTATACACGGGCTTAATTTGAAGATCTAGGTGTGAATATTGAAAGAAAGACCTTTGAAATAAAATATCAAAATACTGTTTGCCAATGTCTTCAACTTTTCTTGTTCCTGTTGGTTGAACAAAGCCTTCTGACACCCACAATTGGACTAAATCATCCTCCTTGAATTCAAAGCTTGCAGGAAAAATTGAGCAATAGGCAAAACACCTTTTCAAGCAAGCATCCAAGAGATCATAACTCAGCTTCAATGCTGGAATTACTTTACTTCGATTCTCTGGAATGTCCCATGTGTTGCTTTTCAAGATGTTATCCCACTCCATTTCATCGGATCTAAAACGTAGGGCACTTCCGAGAACTCTTGCTGCCAGCGGTAACCCATCACATTTCTCTGCAATCTTGAAGCCAATTTCCCTCAACTCTAATTGTTTGTTTGTATCATATCTCATGTTTGAGAATGCTCTTTGTTTAAGCAATTCCCAACAATCCTCATGAGACAAAGTCTGCAAATGGTATTGGTAAGGAGAAGCAGTGGCAACAATTCGTGAAACAAACATGCTTCGTGTACTCACCAGTACTCTACTCCCTTGGGCAGCAACTCTCAATGGCAAGCACAACATATCCCAATTATGTTCATCCTCATCCCAGAAGCCATCTAATACAATTAAGAACTTCTTTCCATTGAGTATTTCTTTAAGTCTAATTTGAATTGGTTCTAAATCAGACAAGTTCAACTTTTCCCTACTAACACACTCTACAATTGACCTTGTAACTCTCTGTATATTGTACTCAGCAGAAACAGACACCCAAATTTTCAAATCAAAGTTACGATCCACATCAACATTGTTGTAGACAAGTTGAGCAAGAGTAGTTTTTCCCACACCCCCCATGCCCACAATCGCAATCACCGAAAAATTCAATCTCCCTCCCATATCCTCATCCAATAACAATTTTATAACTTCCCTCTTATCACTCTCTCTTCCAATTACAACTGTCTCATCTAATAACGAACTAGTTTGCAAATTCCCTACACTAGAGCAAGGAGTACCCAAATTGTGCAGTTCATCTACAAAGGAACCATCTATTTCCCTAGCTAACTCTTCTAGTTTACGCTGCATCTTAACGATCTCAGAGGGAATACTAAACTTGAATCTAGAAAAGATCAAGTTCCTGACCTGATCCTTGTTGGTGAAGTCAATGTTCACATTATTAGCAGAGGCAAGTTTTGAGATTTCCAAGGCAATCTCATCAAGAAAATCATCAGCTTCATGCAAGGCATTCTGAATGTCCCAGAGCCAAAGGTGTTGGGCCTTATTGTAAGAAGAACAAGGAGAGGAGTGATTAATGTCTCTAACATTGTCAACAAGAGACTGAACCTTGAAGAGTGTCCTTTCAAGCCTGTTGAGTTCGTTGTTGTCAAAACCAAAGAGAAGAGAAAGCTCTTTTTGAGCAAAGGTTGTGAATCTGTCAATGATAACCTGCAAAGAGGCAGAGACAATGCCTGATTGAAAGAGAACACTTTCCATTCTCACTCTATCCACAACCAACTCTAGTGGCAAGGAACATGCACCTCTCTTTTTAAATCAACTAAGTCTTCTAAGTCAACTATTTATATATGTTTTTAATTTTTTTTTTTATAATTCAAAATCTCTAAAGAGATTAGAGTACATATGAGTACGTGGAGTACATCATAACCCTTGCATCAATTAGTTTATAACTATCACGAGGTTGCGCAGTAAAAAAAATTTGTAATATTAAATTGAAATTAAATAAATATTATGTATAAAATAAATTATTAACATATAAAAATACAAATAAGAGATTTTTGTATACCAGCTAATAGTATAAATATTTCAATTTGATGTATGAATTAATAATAATTGTTTTATTGTTAGCCTTATTAAGCATTTAGCGTAGAAAAATTAATTATTTTTTGAATATTTGTGTTTTTATCAAAATAAATTCAATTATGTCACTAACGTATAGAATTTTACATTAAAATAAAAATCATAATAGTAAAAGATTTCTCTTGAGTTATTTTGATAAAATAGTATTGATAATTTAAAACGAAATTTTGGAGCTAATATTAGGGAGATAATAGAGAGCCAATATTATTTTTTTTTCTCTCCCCTTTTACCACTCACTATTTCCCTAATTACACTTATTGGTTTCATATTTATCCTATAACGTTGGTTCCTACATTACTCCAATTTAAAATATATATGTTAATATTCTAACACATTACTGATAATCTTATAAATTAGTTATCGGATGAAAGAAGTAAGAAAATTTTTACTCTAATTTTGTGATTTGCAACATCTATCTACAAAATCTTAATAGTATTTAATAAGAATGGTTGAAATGTAAAACATGAAAAATGAAACATAAGACATAAGGAATTATGATATGTTGAACTTTGGTAATATAAGCATCACTTTATAGGCTGAACATGATCTCGTTGCTAAGCTTCATGATTTGTTATCTAAGGATTCTAACTTGTGCGGGAGGGTGTTGCAGATTAGTTGGCTAAAACTGGTACTAAGAGTGATCGTGGTTACTCTCTTGGGCTTAGGCCTCGTGATGAATTAGGTGTTATTTTACTTTGTGACATTGCTTATCTAAGTTAGTTTCCTCCATCGTGGGTTTTGTAGACACAAAAATAATTATAAAAAACATAAAAAAAATAATACGTAAGCTAAATAATATAACGATTGAAACAATATCTCATGTCTGAACATGCATAATTGATATTCTATGATGTTCAAGGATTTCATGAATAGATAGATTAATTGCAAACTAATTAAATATAAAAAAAATTGATATTTTAAGTTTTTTCCAATATCATCAACATTCATCAAACATTATAAAAGGCACGCGAGGGAAGGCAATTCCAATACAAAGATCTAGCAAAGAAGGAGAAGTCTACAATGGACCATGTTTATGGTGAACTAAGTGGAATATTTTTAAATGAGTGGTTGTAATTTTTTTTATATTTTATTTTTATTATTCATTATAAAATCACAATCACTCTCAACCACTCATTTGAGAATATTCTATCTGCTCCACCATGAACCAAGTCCACCTTAGACAAAGCCAGCAAAGAACTCGTCAATACCTAGAATCTACAACAATAATAAGAAGCATAACACTACCAGACATAAGAATAATAAGAAATATAACACATCACCAAGCATAGATAATGTGAACTTTAATAACTTTATAAGTTACATAGGAGAAATAAACAATACCTCATGTCTAAATATGCATAATTGATATTATATGATGTTCAAAAATTTTATAAATGAGTAAAATGGTAAATTGATTTGAAGCTAAATATGAGAAAGTTTAATATTTTCATAACTCATAAGCATGGTTAAAATATAGCCTAAAATACTTGAAAAAAAATATAAAAAAAAAGTGCATATGAAAAGTAAAATTTATGGTCATTAAATCCAATTTTACAAATAGTTGTTCAAAAAATTATCAAGAATCATGGGAAGAGCTTCTTGGGGACTAAGGGGGCAATGGCCCCCAAAATTCTTACAAAATATTTAGTAAAATTATATCATATTATATGTTTAATTCAATTAGCTAATTTTTATACTACTAAATTAAAAAAAGTATAGGTAATCAATAATTTTTTAACCAATAAATCAACTAACAAAAAATAAAACATCTAAAATTATTGTTTATAGAACATCCATAATGAAAGTTATAGAACACCCTAAACCTAAAACAATCTCATTGTCTAGAAACATTTAATTCATCATTTTTCAACATTGGTTTAACATGAAGAATAAATCTAAGTACATCCATGCATCCATTTATATGTTTCTACACCTAATAAGCCCACATTTCAAATACAGAAATAATGAAGCCTAACACACAGATAATTAAGTTTAGCACGGGAAAATTGAGTTACATCAAAGAAAACAAAAATTATGTTTTGGAATTGATGCATGAATGTGTACCCTAACATGAAATATCTACATGGGCAGAGGAACCAAAGCAGTTATGGACAATTGAATCAAATTAGAAAACCATTCAATCATTGCTAAACTAATCAGAGATAAATAGACCAAGATTCAGAGGCATATCAATCCATGAATTCAAGTTAGATTGATCACATGAATACAAGATTTTAACAGCATGGTTTAGGAGTTAAATTTCCCAACACTTCGAATTTGCCTGCTGAAAGCCGTTCTCAGATCTCAATTAGAAGAGAGCTGTTCATCATCAACAAATATACTGGGAACATGAGCGATCTTAACCCAATCTTTGCCCTCTGATTTGTTGCAAGTTTTCATCAGTTCAGAGCAGTCTTTGATTAAGAGATATTCAAGAGACGCAGATACCCCTCTGTCAGGCAAAGATGAAATAACTGGGCAATCACTCATTTCTAAATGCTTAAGAGAATAAAGGCATGACAGCCGTGGAAGCGAGACCAAGTTGGGGCAATGCTCCACCTTGAGCTTTTGCAAACATGGGAAGTCACCACTTTGTACTCCTGTCCACTCTTCCAATTCAGGCATGACTTCAATTGTAAGTTCTTTCAAGCTTAGAAATGCATGAGACTGTTGACCTTCTCCATCTCTGCAAAATCCTTCATCTATTCTTCGAAGCTTACACATTTCTTTGATATGCAAAAATTGAAGAGATGGCAATTTACCAATGGACTCAAGATATTCACAATTGAAACAGTTGTATAGAGTCATATCAACCATACAATCATAACAAGGATCAGCAATCCAACTGGGAAGCTTAGAACCACCATAGCATAATAATGACAACTCTTGAAGAGCCAGAGGGGGTTTTAGGCATTCAAGGATTCGCTCTTCTTTCCGGGCATCAGCATCCCTTGTCTCAGTCCATCTAAGCTGTATCCTACAAAGGAATTTCTTGCTGCTCAAATCAGCTTCCATTGCTTCCTCAGAACTTGAAACATTCTCAATTCTCGAAATGCAAAATGCACCCGTAAGATTGATCATTTTCTTTAACTCCACAATCCGGCACCCATCATCCTTGCCAACAAGAAATGCCGACAGAGTCTGAAGATTGATCAAGCTACCCATCGAAGGAGCCATCGATTTCAATTGCCCCACAACATCAAGTTCAAGATGCCTCAAACTAGTGAGCATCCCAAACCCTTTAGGCAACCCAAGTAAATCTAAACATCCCCTAAGCCTAAGAGTTTGCAAATTAGAAAGACTAACTATGGAATCAGGCAAGCGTTTAATGGGTGTATAAGACAAATCAAGATACATAAGCGATTTCAAACTCCCGATAGAACTCGGCAACTCTGATATACGATTCCTACTTAAATTCAAAGACCTCAATCCCTTAAGGCACAAGAAAAGACTGCGCGGAATGCTCTCAACATAAAACCCAGGCACAGCAACAAGAAAGAAAGTGTTCAGATTTTCAAACCTTTCCAACAGATCAAAACCAGAGGCGCAAGCCACACTCTTTGAATCCACGGACAAATGCTTCACATTCTTGTGTACTTTATCCCAATTAGCATCCAACACCGTATGGTATTCAAGCAATGAGAACGTGATCTTGTCCTGGTTGATTTTGTAGAGTAACCTCTTAGTCTTGCCGTGGAAGAAATCCATGGACGGATCAGATCTTGAGGGAAGAATAACTTGGCTGGAGACGAGCGAATCGAAGACTTGAGCTGCATCGTGCTCCTGATCCCTAGTGGAGCACCGTAAGAGGCCCTGGGCGATCCAAAGAGAAACGAGTTCTTGCTTGGAGAATTCGTAGGTGGGAGGGAAGAGGGAACAGTGTGAGATGAAACGGAAACGACCGTCGTTGAGTTGCATAACTACCTCGTGGAAGTTTTCGGGAGCGGTGGTGATGACGGTGGTGCTGGCGCGTCTTTTCTTGCGGGCGAGAAAGGGAGAAGAAGAGGGAGGAGTGGGGTGCCCTAAATTCAGCTTCTCGTGGAGCTTTATAATCTCAGATTTCTCGGAAGTGCGATCCATGTCCGAAGGAGAATCGGATTTGGATTCCATGTCCATGGCGGTGTAACTCAGTTACAGTTATTTTCGCAGCTCTTCCACAGTTTCCGATTCTAATTTCAATCAAAGATAACATATCAATTATCATCAACACTAAAAAATAGTAATATATCCTTTAATTTATTTCCATATCGGATTTTGAAAAATCTTTTGTGGTCAAGATCCTTCAAAAAATTAATATATTTCCTCTTTTAAATGGGATTTTTATATGTATAATAAAATAAATATAATGTTCAAACAATGTATATATTTTTTGAGTTATGCTAGGTATATATTAAAATTAGACATCAAATTAGTCATTAACATATAATACGTATTGAAATATAAAAATATATATATATTTAGTATTTTAATGTCTATTATATATTGGTAACTGATTTTATTTTGCAAATATAATTATTCATATTTTTTATTCACTTTTTTTTGTTGCCTATATATTTGGTTAACTTAATTGGATAACAATAATTTTAATAATTTTAGACGTACGCCAAGTACAATCAAGTTGTTCACGCGCGTACCGTATGAATAAACAACATGTTCGTTTGCTTTTAAATTTTATGTTCGTTCTAGTGGTAATATTCTCTTAGTGCGTGTAGAATAAGTGTGAGTAAAATTCACTTGGTTTAACTTTGTTAAAAAAAGAGGTGTATATATAGCATGATTGATTAGATAAAATCTAGATAAAAAAATTAAATGAATATCTTTTGAGAAGTCTTTGATTATTGGTTTTAGTTATGTTACATATTTACATTATTTTTTTCTAAAAAAATTTAAAAATATTAATACAATATATACATATCGTAATCTTTTGAATAAAATTGGATTACATTCAAAAATAAAAATCAAATCAATATTATTAAATTTGCAACAAATTATATCAAATTACCCTTCAAATTAAATTACTTTAAAACAAGGTCTTATCTCATTGTTAACGTAAAGAAAATACTAATGTGTAATTGTACTTATATCTCATTGCCAAATAATATGACATTTTTTTACGGTATAAATGAGATAAATGTATTCTTTTTCAATAATTCTATTTGCACATCAAAATCAGTCACTAAATCAGCTACTTGTGTATAATATATACATTGAAATATAAAATATATATGTAGTTTAACTCATTTTTAGTATGTATTAAGTATTTTAACGCGTATTATATACTAATGACTGATTTAGTGGCTGATTTTGGTGTACACCTAGCATTGTTATTTTTCAGTGTAAATGATATATATATATATATATATATATATATATATATATATATATTTGTAAAAAAGTAATTTCTCCAATAAATACACATACTAATAATTAAAAATAGACCAAGATAATTAAAAACTCTTTGCATAATGTCAGCGTATTAAA
Source organism: Stylosanthes scabra (assembly GCA_036250425.1). NCBI lineage: Eukaryota > Viridiplantae > Streptophyta > Magnoliopsida > Fabales > Fabaceae > Stylosanthes > Stylosanthes scabra. The sequence goes on along the minus strand of JASCZI010211484.1, from coordinate 155,722 downwards.
AATTAAACAACACAAGAAAAAAAATTGTTGTGATTTGTAAAATAATATTACTTTAACATTTTATTTATAGTGTATGGAACAAATCTATTTCTAGAATTCAATATGATGAATATGAGTAATGCTATGGAGCCCATGTTAGAGAGGCATGAATGTAATATATAGTCATATTATTTCTTTTGGCCTTACATCACACTCATACACATTAATATATAGGGTTGCTATATATATACCATTCTCTTCATTCAAACTTGGTGCGATTTGACGAGAGACTTATAAATTTTCCATTTATGCCAAGCCTCAACTGCATATACAGTCATATAGTATAGTATATATGATACATTAACTAGATCTGCTGGTTATATTTGTTATATACATATACTAATTATGTAAAGATTATTAGATTGGACAATCGATATTAAGTAAAAATTAACAGAAAGCTAGCATATATTGTGCCTAATATAAATACACCTAGCTAGCAGTAGCAGGTAGTTTAATTTATTAAGCTGGATTAAATCTAATTTTACATAATTATTGCAGCTTTACATAAAGGCAAGTATCTAAAATAATTATCTTCTCTATTTATGGCTAATTGTGGGGTTGGCTTGTTATGTAGATTTTTATAAATACAAGGAAAATAATCGATAAGCTTATTGCATTTTGCACAATTGTAAATTGCAATCGACTCTCAGCTATACAACATGATTTCCAAGAATGTTTCCTACAAAGTTTTCTTGTTTCTCATCTTGTGTTTGGGTGTGGTGAGTTCTGCCAAATTTAAATACCCAGCAGTTTTTAATTTCGGTGATTCAAATTCCGACACAGGTGGACAAGCAACTTTGTTGGGCATGCAATTTCCTCCAGCTCCAAAAGGAAACTTCAAAGTTCCTGGAAGATGGAGTAATGGCGCTCTTATTCTCGATTTTTTAAGTAATATCTAAAACCTTTTTTTTTCCTAATATATTTTAAATTTACATTACTACTATCTATTACTATAATATTTTTTGGTGACAATCTATTACTATAATATAATCATAATAATAGTTTATTTTACTAATAATAGTTATTCGCTGTTTACAGTGAAAAAGATGTCGTTGCCAACCTTAAATCCGTATCTATATTCACTAGGTTTGCCAAATTTCAAGAAGGGATGCAATTTTGCAGCAGCAGGTGCAACTATCGTTAAACCCACCGATATAAATATTACCCCTTTGAATTTGGAGACTCAAGTTTCTCAATTCCTTCTATTCAAAGCTAGGGCTCTTCAATTACTCTCTCAAGGTCCTTCTTATATTTATCATCACCTAAGTAATTTTACTATTTACTTATTATTTTTTGATGCATTTATTATTGATATTTATTTATTTTTAATGGATTATAATGATTTAGATCAGAAATTCCAGAAGTACTTACCGAAAGAGAATGCATTCAAAAAGGGATTGTATATGATTGACATTGGTCAAAACGATCTTTCTGAAGCATTTAAAAGAAATAAGACAGTGGATCAAGTCCTTGCTTCAATTCCAAGCATCCTTGCAACATTTGAAACTGCAATGAAGACACTGTATGGAAATGGTGCGAGGCTATTTTGGATACACAACACGGGTCCAGTTGGATGTTTGGCTAAGAGTGTTGTCAAATTTGAAAGTGATCCTTCAAAGCTTGACCAAAATGGATGCGTTATTTCATATAACGAAGCTGCTAACACATTCAACCAACAACTCCGTCATGTTTGCGAGGAATTCCAGCACCAATATCCTGACGCAACTGTCACATATGTTGATATCTTTGCTATCAAATCAAAACTCATTGCAAACCCTTCTAAATATGGTGATTATCTCTCTATCTCTTTTATCGCCAACTCAATTAAAGTTAAAGTCAAATATATCAAATTATCTAACGATATTTAATAATAAGTAACTTTTGCAGGGTTTAAGGAAGGAATAAAGAGTTGCTGTGGATACGGAGGAAAACTGAATGTTGAAGTTGGATGTGGTTTACCAATGAGTTTGAAGAATGGAACGACAGTGATGGGAATGGCTTGCCAAAATATGGATGAATATGTAAGCTGGGATGGGATTCATTACACTCATGCTGCAAATAGCTACGTCGCTCAACAAATTCTTGCCGGAAAATACTTTATTTCACTATAATTTTAATATGTAATGTATATATATTAATATACAGTGAAAGAAGCAGCTCATTAATCTTCAATCACAATCGCATTCTTTCTTATAATTATGCTAATAAAGAATGTTTGTTAACATCGTAACAGAGTTTTTAAGAAAAATTACATTCAAAACTAATATAATAATAATCGCAGTAATTTGAATAATAAATGATAAACAAAACCCTAATTAAATTTAATCCAAACTCAAATCCTAAATGTAATTTAAATAATAACAAATTTAGATATCTCTAACACAAAGTAGTAGGATTGTATATAAACTTTGGAGATTTTGCTTCACATGCAAGTTGTGAGGATGTGCATCCTAAGCATGTTATTATAACCAAAAACGACGAAAATATTTTTAATAGAATTATGAATTATCACTATTTTTTTAAGTAAAAAAAATCTTTAAATTTGAAAACTGAGCTTTTCAAACAACAACTTGAGTTCAAAATTAAGTGAGATATGTTGAATGTTAGTTGCTTGTTGATATCTTGACTATATATAAAATCAAAATTTATATATTGCAAACTGTTCTTAATATATACGTTCGTTATTATCTTTTTTATCACAAGAATATTTTTTAGTTAATTATGGTTAAAGATTGACCATCAAGATAGGGTTTGTGTGATATAACTTATTAATAAAAACTAGTAATACTTTAAATTCGTCTTTATTATCAATTATTTTGGTTCGAGATAAATTAATTTTTAACAAAAAATACTAACAAATTAATTTGTAATCTTTTAGAATATTTAAAATATTTTAATTAAGATATTCTTCTATATAACTTTTTCTTAAATGACTAAATCATTAATTTCAAACTAGATTATTATCTTCCCATTAATACAATTTAATCTAATCCTAGCTATCCTATATGTATATACACGCCCGTAATAATAATCTAATATCGTTAGTCACAAAAAAGAAAAAAATCATCTAATATCTTCGGAGTTATTCAAGCAAGAAGTGAGGTTACGTTGCTTCTTTGATAAAAAGTAAATATTCCAAAATCAAACCTTATATATTATCCACTGTCACAAACATATTGTGCTTTCACTTTGTTTCTTCTTCTTCTGCATACTTAGCTTGAAGGAAGATGGCGAAAACATACGAGGGACGTGCTGTAGGAATCGATCTTGGCACCACTTACTCATGTGTTGGTGTGTGGCAGGAAGAACACCAAAGAGTGGAGATCATCCACAATGATCAAGGCAATAGAACAACACCTTCTTCTGTTGCTTTCACCAATAACCATAGGTTGATTGGTGATGCTGCTAAGAATCAAGCTGCTTCCAATCCAACTAACACTGTCTTTGGTAATTCATTCATCTTCTTTTCTATATTATTAATGCCTTCATTCATTCTTTAATTTTTTTTTTTTTTCAGATGCGAAAAGGTTGATTGGCAGAAAATACAGTGACTCCATTGTCAAGAATGACATGATGCTGTGGCCATTTAAAGTCATTCCTGGCGATGATGACAAACCAATGATTTCTGTTACATATAAGGCTCAGGAGAAGCATCTTTCTGCTGAAGAAGTTTCATCGATGGTTCTAACTAAAATGCGGGAGATTGCAGAGGCTTATTTGGAAGCTCCCGTCAATAACGCAGTAATCACTGTCCCTGCTTATTTCAATGACTGTCAACGCAAAGCCACAAAAGATGCTGGTGCCATTGCAGGCCTCAATGTCATGAGAATCATTAACGAGCCTACAGCTGCTGCAATTGCATATGGTTTGGACAAGGTAGCTAATTGTTCTGTAGAACGGAATATTTTAATCTTTGACCTCGGCGGTGGTACTTTTGATGTGTCTCTACTTACTATTAAGGATAAGGTCTTTGAAGTTAAGGCCACTGCAGGGAATACTCACCTTGGTGGAGAAGACTTTGATAACAGAATGGTGAATTACTTTGTACAAGAGTTCAGAAAGAAGAACAAAGTGGATATCAGTGGGAACCCGAAAGCCTTGAGAAGGTTGAGAAGTGCATGTGAAAGGGCAAAAAGGACACTCTCATTTGCTTTTGATACTGTCATTGAACTTGATGCTTTACATCAAGGGATTGACCTTTACACATCACTCAGCCGTGCCAAGTTTGAAGAACTAAACATGGAGCTATTTAGAGAGTGTATGGATATAGTAGAAAGCTGTCTCTTTGATGCTAACATGGACAGGTCATGTATACATGACATTGTCCTTGTTGGCGGCTCTTCTAGGATTCCCAAAGTGCAGCAGCTTCTGCAGGAATTCTTCAGAGGGAAGGATCTTTGCAAGAGTATCAACCCGGATGAAGCTGTTGCTTATGGAGCTGCAGTTCAGGCTGCTTTACTGAGTGAAGATGTCAAGAAAGCACCGGAGCTTGTTCTGTTGGATGTTACTCCCTTATCACTTGGTATAGGATTAATGCGAGACCGAATGAATGTGGTGATTCCTAGGAATACTAGCATACCTGCAAGGAGGACAAGAGCATACACAGCTAAAGATAACCTAACCAGTGTTGCTATTTATGTTTATGAGGGTGAGAGGACAAGATCAAGTGATAACAACTTGTTGGGTTGTTTTAGTCTTGATCTCCCTCGTGAATCTTGTCAGCCTCTTTTGTTTGTATGCTTTGATTTAGATGCTGATGGGATTCTGAATGTATCTGCATGGGAAGAAACCAATGGTTGTAGGAATGAAATCAGAATAACCAATGACAAAGAAAGACTTTCGGCCGAGGAGATTCGAAGATTGATTGAGGAAGCTGACATGTACAAGGTTGAAGATGCAGAGTTCCTTGAGAAGGCTAGTGCAATGAGTGCTTTGGATACTTATGTTTACAATATGGAAAAAGTTCTAAGAGATGAAGACATGAGGTCTAAGCTTTGTCCTTTGGAGAAGGAGGAGATCTATTTGGCAATTGACAAGGCCAGAAATCTCCTTGATGGTGATATCCAGCGGCGAGAAACAGATTGGTTTGTGAATTGTCTAAAGGAGGTTAAGGGCATCTTTGAACCCATTATAGCTAAGACTAAATAGTAAATAGACCTTGTTTTTTGTTTTTTTTGTTTATTAAGGACCTTCTTCTCAGTTGTCTCCCTGTTATGGTCGTATAGATAGTGTCACTAGAATCTTTTCTATTTTGTCAGTGTGAGTGTGTGCTTGGAGTGTTTTCATGGCATTAGAGTTCTCTGTTAAGTCTAGTGTGTCGGTATGTTATGTTTTGTGTTCTTTCTTAAATAATAGAAGGCAGAAACATGTTATGGTTCTTCTCATTTAGCTTTACTGACTCAAATGCATTCTTTTTTAATATACAAATAAACAATAATGTTTCACCTTAATTGTGTTCTTTCTTTCATGTATTAATTATTGTTTCTCTTATAAAAACTATTGTTACTTATTAGGTGGTTTTAGTTTTATTATTAATTAAATAGCAAAATAAGACTTTTAAAATAATGTTTTTAATTAAAACATATGAATTTAATCCTAATATAGTTTAAATTATTAATATAAAAAAATAATAAATAAAAATTGTTTAATTAAAAAACAGCGCAACATTTTTATTGATTAAGCGATAAGTTGGGTTAATAGTCAAATTGATCCTGAAAGATATTCTGTTTTTCAAATTAATCTCGAAAGATTTTATTAATCATATCGATTCCTAAAAGATACAATCTTTAGTATTATCTTTAGATGCCACATGTTACAAAATGATTGGATTAGTGTCATCTATCAACCAATTATTTTATAACACATGCCATCTAATTGGTAAAAAGATCAATTTGACTAATAATTATATTTTTCGATGACTAATATAACCAATAAAATCTTTCTAAAACTAATTTGAATATCGCGATATATTTCGGGTACTAAATTCACTATTGACCCGCGGTAAGCCACTCACACTGACTTGGATAGGGGAGGGTTTTTACTTTTGTGGGTCATTCAAAATCAAAACTCAAAAGACAGGGTTAGCTTATTTGCTAAGGATAGTTCAGTGTGAAGGCTAAGCAACAACAAAGGGAAACAATTTCTGGCTTTTAAGGTAAAATATTCCTAAACCCTACCTCCACCCTAATCCTATACTAATTATTCCTTGAAAAAATATGTCACAACCATATTGTGCTTTGACTTTGTTCTTTTACTGTGCATGTGTATTGCTCACCAACCACATTGCCCTCTTCAACGTTGAAGGAATAGTTTTTTTTTGTTAGCTGAACTGCTTTGTAATCTTTTGCTCCCTCAGGGACTTTAACTATCACAGTAACGGATTACCCTATATGCTTTGAAAAAAATACATACAAATTAATAGTTTTGTTAACCAGTCTCTATGAGATACAATGGTTTGGAAAAATTAATTTATACATATACTCTGTGCTGTAATCAGTTAATATATATATGATAACTAGTTTCTTTGCTTAATTGTTAATTCCAACTCATTCATACTACACGTATGGAAGTGAAAGTGGCTTTTATCTTCCTTTGCACCAAAACAAGTCCTAAGCACTTCTTCTCTTATCTTATTTTGTTAGCTTGAAGGAAGATGGCGAAAAGATATGAGGGACATGCGGTGGGAATAGACCTTGGTACGACCTACTCATGTGTTGCTGTGTGGAAGGATGATCACCAGAGAGTGGAGATCATCCACAATGACCAAGGCAACAGAACAACACCTTCTTGTGTTGCTTTCACTGATAAGCAAAGGTTGATCGGTGATGCTGCTAACAATCAAGCTGCTTCTAATCCAACTAACACTATCTTTGGTAATTCATCTTCTTTTCTTAATGACATGATGCTGTGGCCATTTAAAGTCATTCCTGGTGATGGTGACAAACCAATGATTTCTGTTACATATAAGGGTCAGGAGAAGCATCTTTCTGCTGAAGAAGTTTCATCGATGGTTCTAACAAAAATGCGGGAGATTGCAGAGGCATATTTGGAAGCTCCTGTAAATAATGCAGTGATTATTGTGCCTGCTTATTTCAGTGACTCTCAACGAAAAGCAACAAAAGATGCTGGTGCCATTGCAGGCCTCAATGTCATGAGAATTATCAATGAGCCTACTGCTGCAGCAATTGCATATGGCCTTGACAAGGTAGCTGATTGTAAAATAAGGTCTTTGAAGTTAAGGCCACTGCAGGAAATACTCACCTTGGTGGAGAAGACTTTGATAACAGAATGGTGAATTACTTTGTACAAGAGTTCAAAAGGAAGAACAAGTTGGATATTAGTGGGAATCCAAAAGCCTTGCGAAGGATGAGAAGTGCATGCGAAAGAGCAAAAAGGACACTCTCATTTGCTGTTGATACTGTAGTTGAAGTTGATGCTTTATACCAGGGCATTGACCTTTATTCATCACTCAGCCGTGCCAAGTTTGAGGAACTCAACATGGAACTCTTTAAAGAGTGTATGGAAATAGTAGATAAGTGTCTCACTGATGCTAAGACAGACAGGTCTTGTATACATGACGTGGTCCTTGTTGGCGGCTCTTCTAGGATTCCCAAAGTGCAACAGCTATTGCAGGAATTCTTTAGAGGGAAGGATCTTTGCAGGAGTATTAACCCGGATGAAGCTGTTGCCTTTGGAGCAGCAGTTCAGGCTGCTTTATTGAGTGAAGACGTCAAGAAAGCACCAGAATTAGTTCTATTAGATATTACTCCCTTATCACTTGGTATATCAACAACAGCATTAAACGTCATGGATGTAGTGATTCCTAGGAATACTACCATACCTGCAAACAGGACAAAGGTATACGGTACAACTGCAGATAACCAAACCTGGGTTTCAATTAATGTTTATGAGGGTGAGAGGACAAAAGCAACTGATAACAACTTATTGGGTTTATTTAATCTTTCTGGTCTTCCTTGTGCTCCTCGTGGCCATCCTTTGTATGTATGCTTCAATATAGATGCTGATGGTATCCTAAACGTATCTGCCTGGGAAGAAACCAATCATTGTAGGAATGAAATTACTATTACTAATGACAAAGAAAGACTTTCAGCCACAGAAATTCAAAGATTAACTGAGGAAGCTGAGAATTACAAGATTGAAGATGCAAAGTTCCTTGAGAAGGCTAATGCAATGAATGCTTTAGATCATTATGTTTACAGGATGGAAAAAGCTCTAAAGGATCAACACATTATCTCTAAGCTTTACCCTTTTGACAAGGAGAAGATCCATTCTGCAATTGCTAAGGCCAGGAATCTGCTTGATGGTGATAACCAGCAGCGAGATGTCGATGAGTTTAATAAATGTCTAAGGGAGGTCAAGGGCATATTTGAACACATCATGGCCAAGAATGGATTTTCCTTCTTGTCTCTTTCCTAAGAATGCATATGGAAATCACATTTTGAATGAGTTATTTTGAGCAAGAAACTGTTATGCAGGTAGACAGTAGACTATCTCCCTAGAATCTTACTATTTTGTCTGTGTTCGTGGAGTGCAGTTTTAATTTGTTAAATGCAAGTATGTCTGACCAAGTTATATTGAAATAGTTAAATAGTTTTTTTGTTTTATATATCCTCTTAAACCTGTTCCTATGGTGAATTTAGTTAATCCTTGAATACACACTTCTCATCTGTTGCTTGTTAAGATTGAACTTCACTTTGTCAACTGCATATTAATGCACATGGTAAGTGTTTTCATGGCTTATTAAGATCTCCTGGGATCTTGTGATATAGATGATGTCCTCATAATTTACTGTATCTGTATGTTATGTTTTGTGTTCATGTCAGTATCTGTTCTTAATAAAAACCTTGTTCTTATAGAAACATGTTATTGTTCTTCACAATTTAGCTTTACTCTCAAACCCATTTCTTTTAAATCTACAATTATACAAATAAACAATAATGCTTCAGCTTAAGTGCCAATAATTGTTAGTTAGTATTACTTAGTTTGAAAGGTTAAAGTAGAAGTTGGAATGGAATAACTTTATCAATGACAGGGATAAAACAGAGATAAGTACAAATGTCATAAAAGAATTGTTTGAGAAGCATTGTATCAAACAGGTACCATACAAAATAACTTTCTCTTTCTGCAAGATTCATATTATTTGTTTCTCTGCTGAAAATGGAAAAATCATATATGGTCAAAACTTAAAATCACAGGAGAAAACAAAAATTAAATAAATGAGAAAAGGGTTACGTTCTCATTCTTGTTTGGTTGATGGATTGCTTGATTCTTGTGTCACTTTGTTCTTAAAGCAGTTCTACTGAGAAACAGAGTATATATAGATTCTCTTGTCCCACTATGAACACACCTATCTCCTTGTGACACGTGGCAACTATTGTGCATCTTTGTGTATGCTTTTTAAAAATGATGATGATGATGATGATAATGCATGACCACAAAATTAATATTCCATAGCTTTATTAAATGATATAAAATATAAGATATTTAGAAGGAATAGTTCTTCAAATTGTAGTCATTGGCATTCCAAATGAATAATTGAATATACAAGTGGATAATAGCCATAACAATTAAGAACTATGAAACAGGGTTAAATTTTTCTTAGAGTCAATAGTACCTAAAATGTTAGAAGCTAGAAAACTATAAAAACATGATAAGGAATTTATTCGACTTCTTTCTTTATTTATAAACTTTGAGGTTGCGTGCATGTTATGCTCTATATTATCCTAAACTTTAGTCTCAATGAATCCAATAATTAAGCATATTTTTAGCTATTATATAGTTACATTCCATATAAAAATGTGACTAGTGATGATCATTTCAAAAACGTAGTATACTGCCAAATAATGCGATTCTTTTCTTAATCAATGTCCAGAGGTGCTAGATTCTTTTTCTTTAACAAAATTCCCAGATATACAAATCACCATCCCCTGCATTTTCCCATCTCTATCCCTTCTTTTTTAACATGATTTAATCTTGCATTAACAGTTTAGATTAGAATAAGATTTCATGAAAAGTAATAAAGAAATTTGGTATATATTCTTTGTGGGGATGGCCTAATAATATGCCTCATGTTTTCCTCTTTCTATCTTCCACAACAATAATGTTGATATGGCCCTATGGGGATGGATTCCATTCCATTACCCTTTGAAACTCTATTTTTACCACCACAATTCCCTCTCTGAATCATAATTGATCATCACAATGTATTCTTCAAGCAATTCTTTTCACAAGGACACAAACAATAACATGATGAAATACAGTGAGATATCCCATTTTGGGCACCCAAAACACAAGCTTAGGTTTGAATACTCTGAATTCCCATTCAAGTGTGATGGATGCAAGCAAATTGGGATTGGTTCACGTTACAAATGCTCCATTTGTGAATATGATCTTCACATGCAATGTGCCATGCCTTCTCCAACTCTTTTCCACCCTTTCTACCCAAGCTGCTCCTTTCAGTTCCTCTCTCGCCCCCCGGGGGACATCCCCCGGTACTGCAACGCCTGCGAGAAGGCCGTGGCCGGTTTCCTCTACCATTGCGTGTCGTGTGGATTCGACCTTCACCCTTGTTGTGCCAAGCTTCCAATGTTGCTTGAAGATGATGGTAAGGCTATTAATTACCTTGTATTGCAAGAAATGTGATTAATTATCGGTGTAAACTCACATGCAGTTTCTTAATATAAAGTTGATTGTACCTGAGTATTCACCTTAATTATTATTAGCTAATGTTAGATTAACAAAATTTTGATTTCTTGTGTTGTACTAAACAGAGGTGAAGCTGTATCTTTACAAGAAGGTATCTTCGGCGTGTCAGCGGTGCGGGCAAAAGGGGCGGAGCTGGAGTTACAGATCAAAATGCAAGAAGTACAATCTGCACGTGGCATGTGTGAGGGACATGATAGTGGAGAGTTGGCACGAAATCTACGTGGGACAAAGCAAAGGGAGAAAAATGGCAGATGCAACAGGGATTCCAAGCATAAAGAACACTCTTGAGGCTGCTCATCATAACAACAGCAGTAGGAGTAGCAGAGGGAAGAAAGTGAGGAAAGGGTGTGAGATTGCTGGGATGGCAGTGCAGGCTGTTGTTTCCGCCGTCTTGGGAGATCCAACGGCTCTCATTGCTGGGATCGCAGGCTCACTCATGTCACGCGCTTGAACAAGAATTTCACTTGCGTTTGGTTCTAAGTAATGGAACTGAGACTGGGAGACTGAGACTGGAACTAAAATTTCAGTCTTAGTCCCCAGAACTCCAGTATTTTCAGTACCTCCAGTACTAACATTTATTTATGCTCCATCAACTTAGTTTAATCTGTATCTCTCAGTCTTTATCTCTAATTAATTTTAAACCAAACACAATACACAAACTTATTTGAGTCTCAGTCCCCCAGTCTTAGTCTCTCAGTCTCAGTCTCTCTCCCAAACGCACGTAGTGTATTTCCATTGTTCATAAATAAACTAGAAAACTTGTCAAAATCTGCATGGTAAGATTTGTTGCATATTCTATGTCTTGGAATAGCAGCAAATTTAGATATATAAAGGCCATTTTAATTTTCAGCTAGCTAGCTAATTAATCTTGTTACTGCTATTCTCTGCTCCATTAATCACCATTGGTGGTTGTGACAACTCCTAAAATCTATCTTAACGAATATCTTAGGAAATTAAGAACAGAGTGGCGCAAAAACCGAAGGGGAAGACACAAAAGAACAACACAAATCTTTTCTGACAACCAAAATATGAAGTACAAAAAAATGTAGCTGTAGCACTCTTGATGAAGTACGTTCTAGAATTGCACTAATGAAGACCATTCCCTTAGTCTTTATGCGGAATCGCAGACAACAAGTTAGCGACCATATCCATGTGAATAATAAGTTGTATTCACACAGGTCTTTCAATTTAAATACAATCAAGCCACCAAACAAACCAAAAAAACATGTATTTAAATATACAAAGCAAGCCACCATCCATGTACGAGGTTTTAACTAGTTGCATTTACATCCAACCCTACCATACATTCATGTTCATACTCGACAACCTTAAAACAGCTGTCAAATCATCCATTTTAGAAACAAGCCATCTAATATTTACAAAAAAAAAATCAAATCAAAATATTCAACAGAATATTCAGTTGACAGTAACTAATGAAACTCATTGTTGTATTTTTTTGAGCTAGAATGAAAATACACTCGAACTATAGAATCCAGTAATTCAGGATGTTTGTCGAAAAGCGCAGAATCTCCACACCGAATTGCTTTGAGTACCTGCCATGCACAACAAGACAAGGACCAACACAAGTGTCAAACACATTTATGCATAATATAGGAGTTTGCAAATATCAGAATACAAGATGCTAAGAATTTCAAACAAGGATATGGATATGATCTTCAAGAAACAAAATACTCCTATAGAGTTAGTCACCTTTTTCGATATCTTTATATGTGTGACTGTCTTTAAAGCGACTTGATCCAAACTTCCTTCACCTTCAACACGAATTCTTGTTTACTTCCCATTTACACTACTCAAGTCTCAAATTATGGACTTCATCATAATGTTGTATAACTCAAATTAATATGACCCTTCTTAGTAAGAGATCAGTGACTACAAAGTGCTAACCACTGAGAGCTCTTATATCTACCAATGTATACAGTATATACATACAAATCCGGAAGGGTTCAACGGAAGGGCGATGATTGATGAATAAGTCGTATGCCTTAGTCGCCACACGGCGAACGGCGGCTATGTTTTTCCCTCCTATGAGAGTGTTCATCTCTTTCTTTTCTTTTACGAGAATGTTTCTCTGATTCTGAACTCCTATACCTATGTTCTTTCTCAGACGAACTCCTATGATGGTAATGGCTACCCTTCTCTTCTTTTCTCTCCGAAGAGCCCCTTCTGCGTGAGTGATCTTCTCGGTGACTTGAACTTCTTCTATAATGCCCTTCCTCATCTTCTCGGAAACTCGAACTCCTCCTATAATGCCCTTCCACATCTTCTCGGTGACTCGAACTTCTTCCATAATGCTCTTCCTCAGTGTCTGCTAAACTTTTGAGGGCATCTTCGGTCCTGTTCCTGTCCTTGGAACTCCTTCTATGAGAGCCTTCTTCCCTGTCCGAAAGGTCCCTTTCTCTTCTAGGAGGGGATGGGACCTGTATATACACATGAACAAACGAAAGTAAGTACATAAAGGAATTGTCATTTGGTTTTTAAAATTTACAGTAAGTAAACAAATAATTTCTCAGAAGCAAAAATACACAAAAGCACAGAGAAATAATCTTGCCATGACCAGTTTGATAGTGAACACTAAACAAGAACCTTATAATAAACATAGATTTATTCATCATTAGATACTGTAAAGTATTCAACAATAATCCGATATATTCTTACATATGAGAATATAAGAAACCATCTCAAAAAAACATATGCTATAAAGTTAATAACAACACCTGAAAGCGTGACATGTATCTACGCTCAGGTGGTGGTGGAATACCAAGCTTCTTCAATTCCTTGTATGGGATCGACTTCCTGGTAAAAGGCAAGGCATGGTTTGACACCTAGTTTCTAAGATATTTCAAAAGAAAATAGTAGATATAATTAAGAGGGCTGAATATATACAGGGGTGCACGAAACGGCTTCTCTCTTCCCCCAAAACGGAGTTGTCCCGATTCCTTCTTGCCACTAAGGCCACCACCTGTGAGAGAAAACAGAGATTTGAGATGGCTCTGGCTCAGTGAGCAGATACTACAAATCCAATTTAAGGAATAAGACACTTTAATCAACCTAATCTTCTAGGAATCCATCCTGGCATCAATTGCTGTCTGTTATAATCAACTATGATTTCACAATCATCAATATAGGAATGATGAGCATCCTGCAAATGATAAAAAAATTTATCAGTACATTTAACATTTCAAAAAATTAAAAAGCATAAACAATTTTTTTTAACACGTTACAGCACCATATATGCACGTCGCATCTCGCTTTCAGTTTCGAATTCAACAAAAGCATAACCACGAGAAGCTCCTGTTACTGCAACCAAAATCAAAGTAAATCCAATATAAACTTGAACCCCACAGCTGGACTGAAATATGGCTAAAAGAGTAATCATGAATATATGTCATTCAGAACAATAAATGCATAAGATTGTGAACCATTGGTAGGGGTCTACAGTCTAAACAAAAACTCGGCGTGATGAATGATGAAATCACAATGGTACAGGGATTGAATATTAGGATAAACTAAAGAAGTATACCGATGTCCCTGACCAAGCGTAAGTTCTTCACCCGACCATGCTTACTCATAACCTGAAACACCAAAACCACATAATCCATCGGACAAAAAAGAGGCAGCAAAAGAAGTGGAAATATGATCTAAATGTGCATCAGGATTATAGTCTTTTCCCTCTCTCTTTCATTTGTCCATCAATTCTGAGTTCTTAATATCTAATGACCTTAAGTCTTTAAAATTGAATTGCATCAGTCTAATCTATGAAGAAATTTACATCTACAACAGAAACACAATCAGAATTAAATCCATCCTTATAATCCAATATCTTACTTCCTACTTCGCTCTTCTCAAGGAAAAAACACAAATCAAAAGTAGCTAAGTTTAAAACTTAAAGCATAGTTAAGACAACTCTAAATTATTATCATGTGTAATTTCCACAAGATCAAAGTAACATCTACGTCTATTTCGTAGTCATAGCTAACTACTAAAAATTCTAACATGAAAAATGAATACATCCTTAAAAAAAACTATTAAAAAAGAAAAATTAGAAAAGAGGTGAGAAAGGTGAACCTTGCGGAGTGTGTCTTCAGAGGTGAGACGAGAGAGACGACCCACAAAAAGAGTGCAATAAGGGTCTCCAATAATCTTAGGATCACCAAAAGGGTCATCTGCAAAATCCAATTTTTCAACATAAAAATGAACAAAATCAAATTTTTATGCGTATTTCAAAGCAGAAAAACAGAAAGAGAAGGAGGAGAAGAAAAGAGCGGAGATACAAACAGAGGCCAATAGAGGAACAGAGGTGAGCGCGATAAATGGCATTGTCGTGAGGAAGAACGTCGGTGCCGTCGATGCTGCCAGCTTGAATGGGATGATAGGAATTAGCGTAGAAAACTGAGTTCAAGTTTCTCGCCCTCATTTTCTCCATCTTCTTCAAAGTTAGAGATTAGGGATTGAAGAAGGAGAAGAAGGAACCTAATCTTTTTTACTATAAAACCTGAGTAGTAATGCAACGAGGGTATCCAAGTGTCAACCTCTCATGTATCCAGTCTCACTCCCATGGATGTATGCAATGTGTTACCCCATTGTATGTATCCAGTTTAGGGTCATGCAATCCACTAATGTAGAGGCATAGCCATGCTAAAAAGGTAGACAAAGATACATCATAGTGTCAGAACAAGGGCATGCCTGTTAGATAAAAAGATCATTACAATATCAGAACATGTGTATTCTGAATGTCTAAAACAAAGTGTTGAATATTAATTTAATTAGTAACAGGGAAAAACTTTTAAAACAATAAAAGGATTAGAGGCCTTCTTAAAAACCATTATATTTTAGTTGTAGTATAATTCGATATTTAGCTTTTTTTCTCATGAAATGTAAGATTTGGAAGGAATACATTTTATAATCATTAAAAATCAGTCCATGTGACATACCAAAACCTAAAAGCCTACTTGCTCTTCTAATACATGGTGTAAAGAGATCTCAAAAGCTATAAAGCTAAGGTCTCAACACACCCCTTCCCTAATATTTCAAACACACAATTTCCCTATACAAAGTAGAAAAATTGAAAGACCAAGACAAGATATAAAGGCCTACTATCTCTTCTAATACATGGTGTAGGGAGCTTTGAAAAGCTATGAATAGCTATTGCTCCTTTTTTCTCTCTCTCTCAATATCCATAAAAAGAATTTCTGTTAATGGAAATTCAAATTTTTTGAGGACACTGCAAAATCTACTCTTAATGTTAACAATCGTTTGCAATATGCAGAAAAATCAGCAGTGCAAGTTGAAATAGACTTTTAGGACCTTATTTACATAGATTTTTAGAAAATCACAGCTGAACTTTGATAACTTTTTATTGTTAAAATAAAATCATCCATTCAGTTAGTGACAAAAGAATGGCAAAATTTTGGAAAGATATGTTCATAACCAGACCAAAATTTGTACAGATAGGATACCAGCAATAATATAGTTTGATCATATAAGAATATACTACATATAAATATGTTACATAGATATTTAGTATTTAAATAGGCAATTTGATCATATGAGAATATACTATATAAGCAGCAATACCATTCTTACAATCATATAACTTGATCACCCGTTTCATAAACAGACCAGCAGAGAAAAGAATCGCCATGGGAACAACCTGAATCTTCTTTGATACTAGATATCAAATCCTGTGCAATCAAATCCTAATGTTTCAGTGAATCTTTGCAAATGAAAAACTGGAAAACATTGCCAGCCAATGAATCACAGGAACACATTAAATTTCAGTTTGCAACTATTTATTTACCCACAAATTTCAGAACAGTGATATAAGCCCTAAACTGAAATTGATATAACAATTAACAAGAATAGAAATTGATGTAACCACAAGCAAAATTGATGAATCTTAAAAATAAATCAGACACACAAGGTGGAAATAAGGCCAGGACCTGAAGGAGATGTGATTGCTGTGTTGCAGAAGACGGCGGTGCCACGCTATTCTAGGAGACGGCGGCTACAGCAAACTTAGCGCCTTGAAGCAAGAGTGGACAGTTCTGGCTCCACGACGAGGGAACAGAGACCGAGAGTGAGTGTCGGTGGCTGAGGGTGGCGTTGCAAGTGTTGACGTTGATGGTGGTGCAGGGTGGCTGCTGGTGGCTAGGGTTTGTGAGACTCAAGGATTAGGATTATTGGAAATCAGTTAAGAATTTTCTTTTTTTTTGGGACAGAAGTTAAGAAAAAATTTTTGGACAGCCAGATAAGGCCCACATTGATTTTTGGTCAATATGGGTACATTTTTTTTAACGGAACAAGGATAAACCTCAATAGATTGCTATGAACATGCCCATTTCGTTGGTCCAACAAGTCTAAGTAGTCTGTTAACTCTTTTATTGGGAAATACACCATGTTCCAAAACAAAAAAAACTGTACCCATATTATCAACGGAATAGCCGAAAAGGTAAGTATAATATTAAGTGCTGCGAATAAAAGTTGGTCCAGTTGATAAGGGATCAGTTTATAACCCACAAGGTCGTGAGTTCGAATTCCGCTGCCGATGTGAGGATCTTGTTGATAGGCGATGTAAGTACCTTTGTAAGCGCTCACAGAGCCGTGGGGCCTGCCCTGACCTTGGTGAGCCTCCGAAAGCCAACTCACCTAAACTTTCGTAACCAAAAAAAGTATAATATTAAGTACATGTTACATACAAGTACCACCTAATTTAATATAAGATAAAAATGACAATTGAAATTAAGATTTCTTAGTGCATAAGAAAAAAAATTTCATAGTTGACTTGCCTACATCTGATTATTTTTAGTTATTATTAAATCAAGAAACTAAATTAAAAAAATGGAATTAATAATTCATTGATGCAGGTCAATTTCAACTTATCCTTCTCACTGCACCGCTTGCTCAAATGTATGTATATATATATAAGCAAATGAAATTGACATGAAAACTGAAGCAAGCAAAACATATAAACTAAAATGGCAAGTCTAAAACCCCATTATTTCTGCTTCTTAGTTTTATTTGTAGCTAGCAATATGATCATCCTTGATCCAACTTTGTGCTTGGGTAAGGAAGAAGATATGTGCCTCCAAAGAAAACATGATGCTGCACTATTTGTGTTTGGAGATTCATTATTTGATGTTGGAAACAACAATTACATAAATACCACTACTGATTTTCAGTCAAATTATCCACCTTATGGTGAATCCTACTTCAACTACCCATCAGGTAGATTTTCAGATGGACGTGTGCTTCCAGATTTTATTGGTAAGTAGATTGAAACCTTAGAATTTATTCAAATTTTTATTATCCCATGCACTTTAATTAAACATTAATTTTAATTTTAATATAATTAATCTGGGGGTATATATATATATTTTTTATTGCAGCTGAGTATGCTAAGTTGCCATTGATACAACCATATCTCTTTGCTGGTAATCAAAGGTATAGTGATGGAGTCAATTTTGCATCAGCAGGAGCTGGAGCTTTGGTTGAAACCTATCAAGGACTCGTTAGTTTTCTGTACTCTTATTATTCTTCATCATTATTAAGAATTGAGAAATTTGTAGCTACAAGATAGTTTGAAACTAATAAGAAAATAATGGATTTGAATTTTCTGCCCTATTCTCTATCTAATATTTATTTAGGAACAAATATGGATGCTACTATATATCACTTTTATTTGACTTTGAAAGTTATTAGAATAAGAGCAAACAAAAATGTCAAAGGATTTGAAAGAGGAAATGCTGAACCTCTATCTGTCATGCTGTATACTACCTTATTAGCTAGAATATTTTAATTTTCGGTAATACTAGATATACCATTGTATACACCTGCACACACCATTTAGCAATACGGAAAAATGTAAATATTAACATATAAATAAAAATTATTCTGTGCTAATGTTTACATTTTTCTGTGTTTTGCTAATTGTTGGAAATAACAATTACATAGGTTAATTATATTATTATTATTATTATTATTATTATTTTGTTCCACATACAGGTGGTAGATCTAAAAACTCAATTAAGTAATTTCCAAAAAGTGAGCAAGGTGTTGAAGCAAAAGCTTGGGGAAACAGAAGGCAAAACCCTAGTAGCCAAAGCTGTTTACCTGATTAACATTGGAAGCAATGACTATTTAGTCCCCTTGTCACAAAATTCAACAAGTTCATCTTCATATGAGAAATATGTAGGCATGGTAGTAGGCAATATTTCAAACGTGATAAAAGTAAGCAATTAAAACATTCATTAAGTAATTCTTCTATATATACTTTTACTAATTTCTTAATTAATTAATTAATTAATCTAATATGATAAGGGAATCCACAAAGTAGGAGGAAGGAAAGTGGGTATTCTTAACCAGCCACCTTTTGGTTGCATTGTATCAGTGAAGACAATGCTAAATGGAAGCAAGGGTTCTTGCTTGGAACAACCTTCATCACTTGCCAAATTGCATAACAATTTCCTTTCTAAGGAACTTCAAAAGTTAAAGACACGCCTCAAAGGATTTAAATATTCATACTTTGATTACTATAATTGGGCTTTTGATGTGATAAATCACCCTTCAAAATATGGTAAGTAAATTCTTAAATGTAAAAAGTTATTTAAGAACAAATAGATTATTATATTTTTTTTCATAAATTAATGTATTGCTATATATATATGATCTAATTTTTTGTGTGAAGGGTTTAAAGAAAGTGGTGTGGCATGCTGTGGGAGTGGGCCTAACAATGGATATTACAGTTGTGGAGGTAAAAGAACATCCAAAGATTACGATTTGTGTAAGAATCCAAGTGATTATGTGTTCTTTGATTCCGTTCATCCTACTGAAGGGGTTAATAAGATTTTTTCTCAGATTATGTGGAGTGGAAATTATACTTTCACAGGTCCATATAATCTAAAAACACTGTTTCAAGTTTGATTTCAGTTCAACCAAGCATGTTCTTCAGATTAAATAAAAGTCTTTAAGTGGATATGTATATTGAAGAATTGTATGTTGTTCCTTATCTTATTCTTTTTTCTTTGTTGCTTTTCTTGACTAAATTCTCAGCTTAGCTATTGCCTATTATGAGTTTGAAGTGTTCAATAGTCAATGCCAAAACAATAATCATGGATTATGCTTTGAAATAGTAAAATGAGTGTGTGTATATATATATTGATTGATGATTGGCCAATTATTTATTGTTATCCTAGATTTATCTAGCAATAACAAATAATTTGGAATTACTCTTGCTGCTTAAGTTTCCATTAATAAGCAAAAACAGAGATCTTGCTATCATATCACTATTTTCCTCTTATTGTTAACGATTTTGTTAGGTGTACACATGAAACACATAAACTTTTCTTACTTGAGGGAGTGATTAATTAAGATGTGTTTGTGTATTTTATGTGTACACCAATATTAATTATATTTTTAAAATATAAAAATCTCTCCAAGTTTCCATCATCAAAAGTAAAAATCAGCTATACTTTAATCTTATTTTATATTTTTTCTTACCAAAATACCTATGTCCCTAGTTGCAAAACAGCAAAAGTAAAGTTTTTTTTTTGGTATTGTTACAAAAGTAAAGTTATTGTGTTGACTAAATTCTTTTTTTAAAAATTTTGCTTTTGGTACACAAGTATTGTCTTCTTTCTTTTTTGGGTCAGGGACAACTATTGTCTATCATATTGATATCACTCCTTTTTTGGTATTGTTTTTCCCTCTTCTTTGGACTTTCTCTTTTGAGTATCAGAATAGAGCCCAATAAAAGCCCCCAAGTCCAAAAAAGATGTTAGATTAGCCCATTTTAATACAAAAATAAATTATATTAATTATTTCATTCCATTTTCTTATTTTTCATCAATCCAAACATCCAACATATTAATGCGTGTACACATTTAATTCTTAAGTAAAAGTTATGTTTTTATTATTATTATTATTCGCAACCAAACATACTTTTCTTTTAGAATCGTTATCTTTAGTCAACAAAAAAAAAATATCGTTATCTTCCTATTAAATTAAGAATGCATAGCACCTCAACTAACCTTTTAGTAAGTTGCATTGTAACTACTGCTTATTATGAATGTTCAATCCTTTCATTATTATTAAATTAAGGAAGATGCATTCTTTTATAGAAACATCCTAGTTGGATCAGGTTAGGCCAAGATTTAAATTATTAGGTAATGATGAGGAATCTTCTCATTTATTAAAACATGTAGAAAGAATAATGGAATTTTAGTTCAGTACTACATCGAGAATTAAGTTGCTTCTGACTTTATCCTTTTAATTTTTCTTTTCACAATGATTCTCATCTTCCATGGCTGACAATAACCTTCATAATTTATTCATTACAGACAGCTTCATTCCATGATTGAAGCTTGCCTTGAACTAGAAACTGAAGAATTACTCTTTTATGAAAACAAACAAATTAGTTCATCAACAAACACAAAAGAATCTTTGATAATTACATACAATCGTCTTGTTTTGTCTACAAACAATGAGATATTTTAGGTGTCTACACAAGTCAAATGACTGAAATTCCTCTATAACATATACCCAAGTTTTCATGGACCTATCATAACACAAAGTCAAAGAAATTTCATAAGAATAAATAAAGGACACATCAATTCCTCAACAAATCAAGAGTTACTTGTTACCAATGCAGATTTGAAGGACTTCAGCTGTGAGGAAGCATTATGATTTTTTGTAGAACCACTGTCCTTGCCTTCATAATGTCGCGGCTACACGAATCAGCTTGGACTCCTAAATCTTCAACATTCTTCATAAATACTCCCATCTTCTTTTTGATCTCCTCTATTGCAACCTTCAAAGCTTCCTGCTCTATGGCGAAATCAACGTTCTGGATCAGGGATTCAATCTCAACTTCAAGCCGATCGATGAGAATCCGGATATTGTCCAAATCCTTGATAGCAACATAAGTCCCAACTTGTGCTGAGATAGTTACCCCCTTTTCACCTTTAAGCTCATCTTCATATTTCTTCAACAAAGAGTCAATCCACTTCCCCATTGAGCCAATGGGGATAGCGCTAGCAGCAGCCAGAGCCGCTGCAACATGCGGCGAAGCAATGGCTGCTGCCACAACAGAGCAGATCAATACAGCAGCAACAGTTACCACGAATATAACACTCGAAACCTTCCTCCAAGTATGTATATATTTCAGCTTCTTATCAATCTTGTTCGTCCTCAGCCGCAACTTCTCCAGCATAAGTATCTGCTGTTTATACACAGAATGGTAAATTTGGAAGAATTCCTCAGTGAAAGGATCACCAGCAGCCTTGAAATCCTTCAGCCCCTGCAGCGTCCTCGCGAACCGGCTGCTCCCAACCTCGGTTTCTTCATCAAACAGCTGGAGGGCAACAAGAATAAGCAACTGGTTATCCGAGGCACGCTTCAAGCACTTCTCCAGAGCGTTATAGAAATCCAACGTCTTCAAGCTGTTATCAAAGTACTCCTCAACAAGATCAAAGAGCTCTTTGTCCTTCCATATGTCTTTCTTGCAGTCCAAGATCATCTTTACAACGTCCTGATTCATGTCCAAGAGGCATTTGGTGACTTGCTTGAGGGATTCGAAGGAAAGGGAGCGGAGTTCTACACCAAGAGCAATGGTATTGAAGGCTTGATTGGTGCGAGTTTGAAGGGCGGCGTCGAAGGACTGAAGATCCGAATCAATTTTGCAAGCAGCCTGGTAAGAGGTCAATTGAGTGGCGACATTGGAATTGAGGTTGATGGCAGCAGCAGAAGATGATGTTTCAGTGGTGTTCTTGCTGAAATGGATCCCCATTGCTCCAATTTGAAATCCAGAAACCTAATTTGTTACCATAGCAAGCTAAGTAATATAATCTATGGTGTAAAATCCTAATTTCATGGAGTAGCGTACATGATAAATAATAAGGAAATTGATGAAGAATTGGAAGCGAAGCAGAGGAGAGAGAGATGTTAGAGAAGTTCAAACCTTATAAGATGAGCAGAAGAAGAAGACGACGAAATCCAAGGAAGCTATTGACTTGGTTAATAACAGTTTCTTGATAATTTGACGGGGAGAGAGAGAGAGAGAGAGAGAGAGGAGTTAAATAGAGAAGGGAAGAGTGGTGAGAGTTGAGAAGGGTAAAGGAGATGACTTGCACGCTTAAGAAAAGAGAGAAGAACGCGGGAATGAAAATCACGCGCGGAGAAAGTGATGGGCATTGAGCCACGGTGAGAACTCAGAACTCAGAACTGAGAAGTGGCAACTGAATTCAAAAAGAAGCTTTCTAACATAGGAAGCACAAGTGTACAACACAAGACACACCGCCATTTCTACCGTGCACTACGGCTATCAAGGTGCACCGTGAACTGTCTTTACCTACATACATTTTTTTATAACCCTTCATTCATCTCATTTATAACACATAACTCATTTATTACACAGAAAATATAAACATCAACATAGAAAAAATAACAAAACACATAAATACAACATATTATAGCACAAAAACAGTTATATATAGCACATAAATAATATATATTAACATTGAAAAAGAAGACAATGGATGTATAAAAATATATAATGATATATATAAATTATTTTTTTAAAAATTATATTAAAAATGGTATTTCTCCTAGCAATTGCTAAAAATAATGAATTTTACAACTTGATTTTTGTATATAGTTGAAAAAAGAGCTCAAAATTAATTTTAATCAAAAGCTATTTATATGTTTAGGAAAAATTATTAGGTGTTCCAAACACATAAAAACTTTTACACCCATGTATTATTTTAATGATATTAATAAACATTTGTGACAAAATCATTTTAGAGTATATAGAATGAGTTAATTAGAAAGAGCATGTCCTTCTCATTTACTCTCTTTAGCACCTGCTAATACCTCATATGTTTAGGCCTAAACTGATGGTAGTGTCTCTTTTGATAACATAAATATATGTTATTCTCCAGCCATAAAAATTGAGCTGACACATCAATAATACATTATACATTTGACATGAATTCACAATCAGCAAAATATTACAACCCAAAACAAATTAACAAAGAAAAGAAAAATAATGAAGAAAACTACCAAATCCTTGAGCTTGGATATTCAAAATTCAAAATCATGACTATAGACAGAAAATTTTGCACTTCTAGAATTACTCAATATATCATGATGATAAGATTTTGGTTTGGCTAAGCATAAACACAATAGAAACTCTCTACAGAAGATGAATAGTTACTGCAAGTTTAGCAGTGTTCTATTCTCATCATTTTTGCTTTAGTGAGCCTTTTTTGGATCTCTTTAACTCCCAAGGTGGTAGGCAACCTTTATAGTGAGAGTGCATAAATAAGGAAGACATTGATACTTCCCTCTGTGGCATTGAGATCGACGACAAGCAACTGAAGGCGGTTCTCAGCCTCCTCTTTTCGTTATCACACCCTTCAAAGTTCGGATCATGCTCCACTGTACTAGTTTTAAGTGCAGCTGGGAGTATGCAGTTGCAACAAGAACCTACAAGAAACACACACACAAGACATGTTAATGATGTTACCATCAAGTAACTCAGTTCCTTGGCTAAAATTTTAGGTAGCTTTTGGTTACTGGCATTGGAACTGACACTGGAAGACTGAAAATAAAATTTCAGACTCTCCAAAATTCCAGTATTTTCAGTACCTCCAGTTAGGAGAGAATGGGGGACTGAAGACTGGGACTGAAACTTTAATAACATTTTTTTTTACTTAAATACCTCCATTAACATTAAAGTTTCCAATATTAATCTTTATTTTTCCTCCATCAACTTAATTTAATCTCTATTTCTTAATTTCTGTTTCTTACTAAAGTTTACCAAACACAACAACAAACTTAATTCAGTCTCAGTCTCTCAATCTCCCAGTCTCAGTCTCTAGGGTGGAGTGGAGTGCAAGTTAGTTCATTTCAGTTTCAAGTATCTAAAGTTTTCTCTTCATGAACAAGGAAAATGTGAATTAGTTCTCCCTCCAAATTTCATGTACCTATTCTTGCGAGTCGATTGACCCATTTTGGGATAGAATTCCCAGTCAGCTTGTAACAAATATCCTCACAGAAATGGTTGCAGTTCTTCACAATCAAGTGATACGTATCGCCATTGTAATTCGCAGATTCGCGCTCCATGAAGTCTCGAATCTGGAGAGGATCCAAGCTAGTAGTTCCCATGTATATAGACTTCCTAAACTTAAAGCCAGGACACTGCCGCGGTTCAACCTCGAAGACACCACTTGTTGGATAGTCATGAGCTCCAAATGCATATTCTATTCCATAAACTGTAAGTGCAAGAACAACACAACTCTCTCAAATAATAATCATAGAATCTAGAGTTCAATTTATAACTAGTAAAAGCTTACCTTCTACAGCAGAGTGGAAAATACCAAGGCCTGCCCAATACATATAGCCATTTACTGTTGTCAAATCATATACATTGAGATAAACAGGTGCTTTCCCAGGAATAATGCTTCCACCAGCTGATTTCACTTTAGAGAATATGCAAAATGGGGTGGCTGATTTGTCTTTGAGTCGAAGACGGACGACAGAAGGCCAGCTACTCTTAAATCCTGATTTCATTTTCATGAGAGTACCCGGGAAGGCGGGAACTGGTCTGGTCAATTACTATA
This sequence comes from Stylosanthes scabra, assembly GCA_036250425.1. NCBI lineage: Eukaryota > Viridiplantae > Streptophyta > Magnoliopsida > Fabales > Fabaceae > Stylosanthes > Stylosanthes scabra. Next base: position 130,322 of record JASCZI010211484.1, on the reverse strand, counting down.
TTGCCTACCTGTATATACATTTTAGACCAAGAAAAAGAACAGAAGATTTAAGTAAGTTATCATATAACTGGAAAAAAAAATCATGTAATTATGCATTGACCTAGGTAGTTCAACTGATAACTATGCATTATTGCAATATGTATGTACTAATCTTGGCTAGAGTTCTAAAAATGCAGTAATACACAGCAAGAATATATAGTTCAAAATCTATGAAATTTTAATCATGGATTTGAGATTAATCACTCCAATTTAAGCAACAGAGAACAAAAGGGCCACTGAATTTTCTATCATAGTGAAGATTTTTTGTTATATCTTTTCAAACATGGACACAAATAGTGAAGTTATTTTGTTATATATTATCAGCTTGTTAAATATATGACCCTACTTGGGCCAAATAAGCAGGGAGTATGTGAAGCATAGCATATGCTTATGCAGTGCCCACAAAATAATTCAAGAAAGTAACATTGGATTCTTTCAAGCATGGATTGTTTAGTAAGAGTAATAATGTCACATCTGGAATCTTAACATTACAGAATAAGAACAAAGAAGAAGGGGGAAATAAAATTCAAAGATTGTTTCAATTTCAAAAGGTGTAACTAACTTGAATTTGGATTAATGCTAACAGCATCACCTTTTTTCCAAAAGACAACCAATGATTGCGATTTTTTTATTATTTGAACATTATTTTTAAAAGTAAAACAGATTAATTTTAGCCAACACACCAGATTCAACAACTAAATGCTCCAACCATTTTATTTTATTTTTAATTATATATATAAAAATAATTTCTAATTTTTCTTTTTCCTTTCAAAATGTAAACTTAAAATCAAATTACTAAACACATGAACTCCTAAGTCCTAACATCTTAATTTCCAACTTCCAAATTCCAACATAGGAGACAAATATAAGTTAAGAGAAAAATGAGCAAAATTTAAAGCATGTAAGATTTTATAAATAGTAGTTAAGATCTAATTAAGTCATGTCTTAGCTCAACTTCTGGGGCAAAAAAAGTGAGCTAAAATAGTTGAAAATAATAAGAAAAATAAAAGTTAAAGAGCATAGATCAGATTAGAAAGGATAGAAGAAAAAGAGAAGAAGAAATGCAAAGCAATGCAAGAGAAGAGACATGCCTGTAGTTGAAGAAGAGAGAGTGAAGTGAAGAAACTTGTGAAGAGGCATTGTAAGTGGTGAAGAAAGAAGAGTGAAGAAGAGAGGGCATTGAAGGAAGGAAGGAAGGAACACAACAATGTGTTTCTGAAACTCACAGAGTGTTTCTGACACAAAGCACAACACAAACACACATTATTAGAGTAAGAGGCTTGAAGTGAACAAAGAGAAAGAGAGAGAGAGAAAAGAAACAAAACTTTTTTTTTTCTCAGCAAAAAAAAATGCAGAGTGCAGACACAAGCAGCTGCTTTGTCTTCTTTTGTGACCAACCACCATATTAACCCATTTTTTTTATTTTATATTTCAATCATAATTTTATTAATTTCACATTTATTTTTCTATAGTAATATTTATTTTTATAAGTCATATATATTTATTCTTCCTTGTATTTTTATTAGTAAATGTGTTCTTATAAAATTATTAGTATTTAATCTACTTGAATTTTGTTTATAAAATAAAATATATAGTTATCTATAATTATATACAATACTTTCCTATAATTTTTTATTTGTTGAATATATGATTATTCAATTTTTTTCTGTATACAAATGAAAAAAAAAATCTTGAATTTTTTTTGCAACTAAAAGTAAAAAGTAAAAATCGTGAAAGAATTTCTGTCCAGATTTGACAAATTGACATTGACTATTATTTGACTGAATGTTCATTGCGTTGAATGATGACTCACTCCATCTCTTTCTGGATTTTCGCTTTATTGAAAAATGAAATCTGATCATCTTTATTCTTAATTTATTTTGATTAAGCTAATTAAGCGAATGTAGATGAGTAGACATTAGTGCTCCTAACAAATTGTATTCTTTTTCCGTTAAAAAGAAAACTTATTTTTATTTGAATAAATTATAGACTAAGCATTTGGGCTTAATTTTAAAAATAGATAATAATTAAACTATAATCGCTAACTATTGCAACATAATTTGATCAACAAAATCAAAAGAAAAAGTACTATATCACATGGTTTATTGGTTTCTATCTGGCATTTTATTCCTTTTGCAGTAATATATATATTATATCAAGTTTAATTTATCTAACATGTATTTTCAAATATATCATATTATGCAGTATTTGCATATACTCCTTTTGTTTTATTTTCAAATATATCAAGTTTAATTGGGCATACACAAGTTGTAACAAAAAAATAGGGATCCCCAATTCCCACACGTTCATGAAGAAACAGCTGGAATGTGATTAATATATAATATCTGCAATAATAATAATAATAATAATAATAATAATAATAATAATAATAATAATATAATACATTGTTCTTCTATATATCTGGAGATGTTTCAGGGAATCCTATGAACTCCAGCTATTTCATATTTAAAAGAGTTCAAGTGTTCAACATTCATTTTATTTTTATTTTTTTAAAAAACAGGAAGAAGAAAAATGGAAAATAATTCATATGGTATAATTAACAACCAAATGCAATTGGAAACTTAGACGTTACATATATATAAATAGTATAGATGTAAATTTTATTTAAGAATTATAAAGACTTACATTTATATATTACTTCAATTTCTATAAAATGTAAAATATAAAATTTATATTATAAAATAATATTTTATATCTGTATTAATTAATATTCGTGCAAATACAATTTTATACAAAAACAAATAATGTTATTTCATATATAGTTTAGCACTGAGATGCATCATTGCCTTTTATTTGGTTGAGTTTATTTATTATATTTATCATTTTCATTATTTCATTAATTAACTTGTGAAATACCAAATACATAATTACATATTAGAAACAATGGAAATAGTTGAAAATATTAGAGATGGGGAGGTCATGTAGAGATGCCTAACTGCCTAACCCTAACCCTAAGTAACCTACCTCATTATTAATTTAGTGCATTTCATGTTGAATTCAACCCCCTAAGCAAAGCTAATATAGGGTTTAGAGGAAAAATTAGGAAAACTCATGGAATAATTTTATGTTGGACTCTTAATAGGTCTCTAAAATATTTTTAAGAAAATTGCTCTACCTTTAGATTTGTTAAATAAAAATTATCAATATCTAAAATATCACGAATTTCTCTTTTATTAAGTTAAAAGTATAATTATTTGTATATCTATTTCTATTAATTTAAGTTTTTATGAGGAATGATTTTATATGACATAATAATTTTAATTGTAGTTTTATTTTTTCATATATTACGTAATTGTTTAATATTTTTTCTTTATTTTGTTCCATGACATAGCATCTTGTTTATACTTTCTTATATATATTTTTAAAATATTATGATGATAAATCAAGATAGAAAATTTCATATATTTCATACTATAAAAAGACCTACTTATTATTATTATTTAAAAGAAAAATTTTTCATACAACACAAACATAAATTATTTTGAATTCCTTTAAGTTAAAATATACAAATATGTATTAATTAATTGATTATTAAAATAAATTTAATTGTAAAAATTTTCCTAATAAAAAATATTTGTTGCCCAAATATTGGTTCAAATTCAAAATGATAAATTTTGTTAATTATGTATCATTGCTTAATTTAAATTTTTTTTTAAAATTCATATCAAAATCAAATCAATTTTTAATGAAAATATTCAAAAAAAAAAAAAATGGTGTTAGAAGTTAGAACTTAGATATATCCCTTCCATTACCCTTTCGCGCCACACACCCCTCTCTCTCTCTCTCTCTCTCTCGCTGTTTCATTAACTCGACACTCTCCACTCTCTCAGTCTCAGTTCTGGTAAATTTTGAAGCTTTTCTTTAATCTTTACTTCCCCAATTTCTATTTAGCACTAATCTTTTTAAAAATCTCTTCTTTTTCTTTCCGCCTTCCCATTAATGCCTTAGCTATTCAAAGTTTCAAACTACTTCTTCAAATTCTCCTACTTTATTCCCAAAAACCATTCGTCTTCGTCTTTTCTATCTTACCTTCTCAGGTTTTCTATATTTTTATTTCAGTTTTTTTTTTTTTTTTGCAAGGGGAAATATTGGCGACATTTATTTTGTTGTTAATTGCTTGATTTGGTTAATCCATCAAAATTAATTAGGATGCTCTACATTGATTTTTTTTTTCTCCCCTTCAAATCTTTTCAGCTTATGTCATTGATTTGACTCGTATGAATGGTTTGATTCCGGTTATTGAGTTTACACGAAAAAGAAAGAAAAAAAATTGAGGGAGAAAGAGAAGCTAATTGGTAGTTTTATTTGTCTTTGTTCAATTATTTAATGTCATTGTTCCTTCTGCATTTGAATCTTATTCAAAACTGAGGATTTTCATTTTCTTGAGTTTTTTAAATTTGTTTTATTTTTTCATTCAGGAAGACAGAGTTCAAGGTAGATGGGAACAGAAGAATCCAATAAATTTGGTGCATCTTTCAAGTTTATGGACCCTAAAGATGTTAGTAAAACATTCTATTTACCATCTCAGCTAGGTTTTTCTATCTGCAATCTGTTCATAGCTCACTTTTTTTTTTTTTTAACCTTAATAGGAAACTATAAACATGCCTTTTCATCCACATTGGACTAGTTCTATGCAGGTTTGAATGATTTCCTGGTTCTTAGACTATGTAAGATACAATGCTATTGTTACTCACACAGAGAGAAAATAACTAACAATTTATGCCTCTTATAAATAGGCATATCATAATGCTGGTTCTACCCCAAATCCCTTCTTAAACCCTCATGCATCTGGTCCCTACTTCAGTCATTGCATTTGGCCAAATCAGGTAATGATATAAGTGTTAATGCTTCTTATACAAGGTTGGTTTGTTGTTTGACTATGACTAACCAAGAAGTTGGGTGCTTCAATTTATAACTCTATGTTGTTTGGTGCAGTCGAATATCGCTCAAGTTCAATATAATTTTATGCATGACTCCATGAAGCTTTCTAATAATTCTGCTGTAGCTGGAGTGCTTCCAAATCATCAGCAACAACCAAGTGTTGTCCCAGTAGTTGGGGTAATCCTTATTTTATCATGGTTTAAGAATATTTTCACATTCTAAAGGTTCATGGTTCATGAATGATTCATCCTCCTACAGAAATTTTCATGATTAATGATTTATAAATATAAGAGTTTGCACAAGTATAAACATATATGTATGACTGCTTTGCATTTTGTTCAGGATGCTGCATCAGTGTTTTCAGAAAAAGTACAAAGGATGTTTGGCGCAAACAACAAAGATTCAATTAAAAAATGTGATGGAAACTTACAATCTAAAAGCTCAATCACTAAGGAAGCAAGAGAAGCTGAGCATGGTTGTTCAACTCCAAACCATGACATGAGTGGAGCAAGTGGAGGCAAAGAAGGCCAGTGCAGTAAAAATGTATGTGGATAAATTGAGTTTTTATATTTTGTTGTGCTGTAATACGTGTACGATTGAAGAAGGCAACATACATTTTAACTTCTGATACTTATAAGGTTAATTGATTGTTTTCTGTTGCAGGATTTCCCTTCACCAAAGCAGAAATGCAATGTGATGCCTGGAAATGGTACATCTTAAAGCCATGATTCATGTTTTTTTATCTGCTGTATTTTGAGGACATAATGCACTTAAGATAACTAGAATTTAATGCTGTTAATTTGACTAAGGATCTTGCACTTTTCACACCATGCAGAAAATTCGAATAAACAGAACAAGGACACAATTGCTGGCCTAAATGCTTCTGGCAGTATAGCTCAACTTGCAAAGCTGGTAAAATTCTTTTTGGATAGGGTTTGGGGGTTACATGTCATGTTTGATTGATTTATTAAACTAAAACAAAGAGCACAGTAAAATTATTAATGGAGATATGTGTAAGGTGTATCCAAAAGGCTTGTTGAAGTGGTTGTCTTTTAATCAGAAAATTTATATTATGTAATGCTACCAATCAACTTTAGATTTCAATCTGAGATAGACAGGAAAAACCAAGTAAAAGAAAGAAATGGTATGCTGACCAAGTAAAACTGAGATTCATACCAAGTTGCATCTTGTTTTATTTCTTTTACAGGAAGATGATGAAAAAAGGAAAGAAAGAAAAAGACAATCTAATCGCGAATCAGCCAAGAGATCAAGGTTAAGAAAACAGGTATGCCATACCAGTAAGATGACTTGCTAGTCTGCAAGCTTGGTTCTTTTGTTCCTCTAATTTTCATAGTTTCATATGACATTTTCAACCTTTATCTGGCAGAAAGAATGTGAAGAGCTACATGGAAACATGGAAAATCTAAAGGATGAAAATTCCTCGCTCACACAAACGCTTGTAAGGCTTTCAGAGGAATGTCTAGATCTCAGCAATGAAAACGATTCCATCCAGGTCCTTAATTTAAACCTCTTTTCTCAGTCATATTTTCTTCATTCAACTGAAGCAATTAGATTTCAGTTGAATAGTGCATAGTTTCAGTTACATCAGCTTATTATGGAGAGGATTTTCCTCATTTGGAGAAGAATAAAAAAATGATGTTAGCATTTACCTTAAAACAATGAGAAATGTTATTATTCTACAGTGTGTTTAGAACATTAGACTGTAGTTAAAGCTAGTGTGAATATCAGCTATAGAGTACGTTTGATTTGCGTTTTCTTTTTCGGTGTTCTCTGTTTTCTGAATTTTGTGAAGTAAAAAGAAAAAACAGGATTTTATTGTTTTCACCGTTTTCTCTTTTTCCTTTACAAAATCCATAAAACAGAAAACACGGAAAATAAAAACGCAAATATGGAAGATGTATGGAAAAATACTAATGAAAGTGTGTGATTTGGTTGGGGAACAGGAAGAGCTGGTTAAGATGTATGGAGCTGAATCAATAGCAGATCTATTGCCCATGAAGCCTTCTTGACAATATTCCCAGTGGAGCTTTTAGGAGTTGATTCATTCTGCATATTTTTGCCTCTATTTGACTGATAAGTTAGAAAATTAGAAAATTTGCAACATTGCCATATGAATTATGAACCCTTTGTGGGTATCTGATCTTATTTAGAGAAAAAGAAATATTCAATGATGTAGATCCTATCTCCTTTTTTTCCCCAATAATAGTTCAACTATTTTATTGTAATTTCAATCAATTTCAATTGTTTTCTTAATAGATGTGCTATTGTGCTATTTGAAATTGGCCATTTAATTAAGGGCAATGGTAACTTTCATCCTCTAAAGGATGAATGCCACCACTGTTATATTTTTTAAAAAACATAAACAAGTCTCTTTATATTTTTTATTTTATGAGTTTAATTTTGATGCACTCACAGTGTACGCAGTCGTGCAATTACATGCGTTTTTTTGGATGACCAATCACGGAATCAATTAAAAATGTTATTTTTGCTGATGTGGCATTACGTAATTAGATGCACGTATAAAACATTTTTATACTTTCAGTGCATCAAAATTAATTTTTTTTATTTCTTCAATTTTGATAGATAAATTAATTTGCAAAAGAAACAAATACGAAAATTGTCTCCATCGCGAGTTGTATGTAGATTATCCATCAATGAAATTTGAAGTTATGGTTCCCATTTAATTGGAACTTGAATGTTAGAACAAGTGGAATTTGTTGTGGTGGGGCACTGAGAATGTGTCCCACTCTCAAGTTAAGACCTCCCCAGTTTGTGACCTCGTAGCAAGGAAAATAAATGGCGTTTTATGCATCATAAATATACTATTAATAACCTCAGTATTTTAAGAATTATTATTTAATATATTAGTAAAGCATGCAAAATCTTTTAAATGGACCATAGTTGTTGGTCCTCGTCAGCTGAGAGTGGAAGACATAACTCATCCACTAGTTTCGTTCACATAAGGTTGGAACTAGAATGTTTATAAGCACTAATCAGATTAAAGCATAGACAGTTTTTGAGCTAACTTAGAAGGATGGTTGATTTGCATCACCAAGATCAATAAATAGGTTTGTCAAATACATATATTATGGCAATTATCATTGTTCTCGTTTAGTTCTTAGATTGTCACCTTTTGCTAATGATTATATATATTGGTTAGATGAGTTCTTTTTAATCCATGCATATGTGGGAACTTGGATTCACAGGAGTTGATTGAGAAGATTAAAATAAAGATAATGGGGCTTACAGATATCTTCATTGCCTCATCCATGCCTGTATTGAAAGTTCTATTGATCACAGCACTTGGCTCATTTCTTGCTTTAGACAGTATTGATATCTTGGGGACAGATGCAAGGAAACACTTAAATATTGTGAGTTCCTATTTCATTGTTTTGGTACATTTCTAATTCTATATATTCAACTTGGTTATGCTCATAATTTGCTCTATGAGCATAACCAAGTTGAATATTGTGAGTTCCTATTTCATTGTTTTGCTCATAATTTGCTCACATTTCCATGTTTTCACAGCTAGCATTTTACGTATTAAATCCAGCTCTGATAGCAGCTAATCTAGCCAGCACAATTACATATGATAGCATGATGAAACTGTGAGTGAGATTTTGTTTCATTCATTTGTCAAATCAAACCAATTATCTTAATAGAACATTTTCCATTATTATTTGGTATTTTGAGGCTGTCTTCAAATTTGTGTGGCGTAGGTGGTTCATGCCATTTAACATACTTATCACATTTGTGATTGGTTCAATTCTTGGATTGCTGGTTATTCACCTAAGCAGAGCACCTAAGCATCTCAGAGGTATCATTATTGCTTGCACTTCTGCAGGTACTTTTTTAACTCCAAACTAAAGTTATATTCATTTTTCTATAGAAAATTAATTGGTAAAGATGAAAAAATCTGTTATTATTATATGCTTGTTGAAACAGGTAAT
>JASCZI010211484.1:108506-121400 GCA_036250425.1 Stylosanthes scabra | reverse complement strand
ATAATCCCAGCAGTGTGTCAAGAAAAAGGAAGCCCGTTTGGGGATCCTGAAACTTGTAGCACCTATGGAATAGCTTATGCTTCCCTCTCACTTGCGGTAAAATAAGATTTTTTTTTTTTTTGAATTTGCACATTTTATTTTGCCGTAACATAAATCATGTTAAATTTCAGAGAATCACATATATATTAATAGGTAATGCTATTTGAACAAGTGATTTTAGCCAACCAAATAATTTATTTTTATACTAAATAAAATATTATTTCGGTGTTAAATAGTATAAAAAAATACATCTAAATAAAGTTCTATTTGACACCTAAATAGTCTTCTATTTAGCATAGAAATAAATCACTTGGTTGCACTTGGTTGGCCAAAACCACTTCTTCACTATATATGAATATATCAAAACACAGTAGAATTTGATTTAATATTAATTCCCAAACAAGACTCTCATCTATAATCCTTTTTTTTTCCTCCAACTCAACTCCTACTAAACTATAATTTTACTGTGTGTGCTTATTGTAATACTTCAGATGGGAAATGTATATTTGTGGACCTATGTATATAACATAGTCAGGGTCTCCGCAAAAGGAACAAACAATAATGCTGCAAATGACTACAACTATTCTCCAAGAAAGTACTCAGAATCCGACCTCCTTAGTTGTTCAGAACCTTTACTCCTACCCTACACTACATCTGAATCAAAACATGAGGTTCTTCTTTTCATAACTGATTAACTGTTATGTAGTAAATTGTTTTCTGACAGAAATAAAAAATGAAAAGAGATATATAATCAAATAAAACAGTAGACAGCAGTAATTTAAGCTGTGTAGATAGCTGTTATTTCACCTTTATTGTGGTAGCACTAAATTTTTCATATCTACAACTGATAAACAGTACTGAAAGATAGACATGGCCTCAATATTTAACATTATGGAAGTTGAAGCATAGTACTTAATAGACTAGTTAATTGCAGGTGGCAGACATGGCTAACATGTTGAAGCGTCTCCAAGTGTTCCTTAGAAAGACCAACCTGAAGGAAGCATTTGCTCCATCGACCATCGGAGCGGTATGGTTACATTACATCTCCTTAATCATTATTCATGAAAGCTAACATGGTTGAACAACTTGTACCAAACACTAGAAGTCTAGAACACGCTTAGGAAAAAGACTCATTGAATGAAAATTTCAATCATGGAATCAAAAGTCAGAATTAGATATAAACAGCTTGTTATGAACCTAAGCATTCACTATTAAAATCAAAATTACGAAAATAGTCTCAACAGCAGAAGAAAAAGTTGATTATGAACTATTTTGAACATAAAGTTAAAATCTATGTCCTATCTAACATTGAGACATCTTGTGTAGATGATTGGGTTTATAGTTGGATTGGTCCCCCTAATGCAAAAGGCTTTGATTGGCAACGAAGCTCCACTACATGTGATTCAGGACTCAACATCCTTCTTAGGGTATAAACTACAAAACTATAGTCTTACACTGTTATATATTTGAGATGTAAAATGGATTTCAATTCTCTAGTTGACCTTATCCACTCATTTATGATAATATCTTCTAATGACTGCAGAGATGCAGCGATTCCTTCTCTCACTTTGATAGTTGGGGGAAATCTCCTTAAAGCTGGTAATTGACAGAGAGAGTCCTAACTCCTCATTTTCATCTTTAAATTCCCCATTACATAGGATTATAGGAACCTAACAGCAACTAGATTTGTTACAGGTTCGAAAGGCTCAGATATCGATAAAAGCATCATTATAGGCATCATCATTTCAAGATATATAGTCCTGCCTGTGTCTGGAATCTTCATCATTAAATGGGCAGCTCAACTAGGCTTGGTGCCGTTAGATCCATTGTATCAGTTTGTTCTTCTGATTCAGTATGCAGTTCCACCATCCATGAACATAGGTGCTCACGTTACACTAATACTACTTAATACTAAGATAATGTCTGAATTGATGCAGTGCTAAAACTATCATGCTATGTTTCTTGTGTAGGAGCTATCACTCAATTGTTTGGGATAGGAGAGAAAGAATGTTCTATCATCCTGCTGTGGTCTTACCTTGTGGCTTCAATCTCTCTAACCTTTTGGTCAACGTATTTCATGTGGCTAGTATCATAAGTCTTCTAAACCTAGGGATATGTTGCAAGTGGAAATTTTGGAGGAAGAGATGAAAAAGGAAGGGTCCAAAGTGTAAGAAAGACTATACTTTTTATATCTCACGCCTTTTCCTTCCTCCCTTCTCCAAAATCAAAACTCACAGACAAGAATTCCCTGCAATTAGGGATCCAAATCAGTGTTGCATTTTGCTCCATTAGCAGAGAGGAACATGGTCAACTCTGGCATATGCCATTTCCTCCATTTAACTTGTACAGTTCCAAGCTGTATTATCATGCATATTTGGTTGTATATGAAACTAGAAATTTTAATTAGTGACCAATGAAAAAAACACTTGGCAATCTAAATTCTTTTTTACCATCTCAAAACCCTTTTTGAGATGTATGTACAGTATGCCTTCAAGGAAACCAAGTAAATAAGTACTTATCAAATAGAGGATTCCTACAACAAAAAATAAAATTGATTAACTTTCTAAAGTGAGAATATCAAATTAACTAACCACTATCATTTAGGCCGTACCAACAAAAATTACTCTATAGCTTAGGCAACTGTTACAAAGGGATTGCAAAATCTGTGTTGAATTAAAATCAACTATTAATGGCTAACAGAAGATTTCACGACTTCAAACCTCCTCCCCCAAATTTACCTCAACCGTTAAATACAATTTAAGATCTGCTATGGCTACAGAAGAACTATGAACAAAGTAACTAACTATTTTCATAGCAGAAAACATAAATATCATCTTTCACATTATATGCAGCTATAGGTATCAGATTTAAATCTAATTACCTAGATACGAATCCAATTACTGAACTTACCTCCATCCGCTACTTACTTTCTTCAGCTACCAATTCATTTCCTAGATTTAGCCTAACACTCTGAGCCTTAACAGATATTTTTAACTTCTGCTCCTCCATATTTTTTAGTAAGCCAAATAGGTTTTGCCGATACGATTCACATCGCTGCCGAGCACCTTCTAACTCAGTAGTCAACTCTTGAATTTTCTTATCCTGATCCTACAAAGAAAATACTTTTAACTTCAATAAGCATGTTATATCTGTGCGGGCATTCTTTAGGAATTAAAATCCAAATGTACCATTTAAAATGTATCGAAAAATTCAGAACAGATTGATACAAAGAGAGGTCCATATATACACCTAATACTGAGAACTAGGACATAAAATCAATTCTTAGTATTAATTTTCTTAATTATCGTGTCTAATGTGAAATAAACTTAATTGGTAACACATACATATATTGATGCAAATGCTGTCCAGTCATAGGCATGTCTAGATTTCCAGCAGATCTTTCATGCTCGGACAAAAAGAAAAAGCATCCATTTCAAATACACCCTCATAAGACTTTTAACTATATGATAATTTTACCTGGAAGTTGAGATCTATCTACATAAATCAAGCTCTGTTGATTTATTTATTCCTCCTAATACCTAAATTATCCTTTGATTCACAAATGACAGCGAAAAACACCCACTAAAACCAATAGCTTTGGCATGGTAGTAGATTGCAATGTATTTGCTTATCACTGCATTTCAAATAACAAATGAGTCCTGTCTAACATCTCGATTATTTTTTTCTGTCTGTCACTATTTGAAACTTTAATCCCTTCTCACAATCCTTAAGGGGGAAAAACATACTATCAAATATAGACAATTTACGCTTATATAAGCTGAAACAGTGACCAGATACTAAAGCTATCAAACTGCATGTTTGGGCATGTGCAGGTAATAATGAATCGAGTCTTGTTTTGCAAACTATTACAAGTCCAAAGTATAATGCATGCTTTGTTAACAAATATGACATTAAAAGGAATATAAAATTTTCTACTGGAAGGGAAAAGGCACTGACTGTATCACAAGATTGACTACTCTCATGGTTTTCATTATTATCTGAAGTACTTTGCACAGGTGCTGGACGAGGTTTCTTTGCATCTGCAACCTTCTTTGCAGCCTCACGAAGAGCATCCCGCGCAACGTCATAAATATCCACTGATTCTGACCCCATTTCTACATAACTCATAACTTCCCGGCTCAAACTATCGTAGCGAGCAGAGTAAGACTCTTCCACACTATTTTGCAATTCACGAGCTCCTTTATCCAACAAGATACTCTTTGCATTTCTCGTCCACCGTTTCAAGATGTAATGGGACGGAAGCGTAAGAACATTGATGACCCTAAAAACTGCTAGTATGTGCCTACAGACAAGACCCGCAAACTCAAACATCTGGCAGCTGCAACTAGCTTTCTTCCTGAAGACATTGAACCTAACAAAATGCGCCCTGTTCTCCTCTCCGTACTTTGCCACCCGATAAGTAGCTTGTGATCTTGCATCATCCAGCAACGTAGCAGCATATGCAAGGGTCTCAACCAATTCCTCTTGGAACCTTGCAAATATTTTCCTCGTGTAGAGACCAGCGGCTTGTTTTTCCATTGGAGAAGGAGTCCTCAAATCCGGCGCAGTGTTCAGCGTATCATAATCCTCCTTCACTTCCATCTCATATCGATACGCGATTCCTTTCTCATACTGCTTAATCAGCGTCTGAACGGTAGTCGTTGGAGTTATAAACCCATCAAAGTACGAGTTGCTAGTATCACTCCCATGGATGGCAGACAAATCGCCAAAAAACGTGTCGCGGAGATAAACCGGCACCCATTGATGGCGATTCCTATACATCAACTGAAGCCATTCATTATCCAGAAGCTCATACCTCCCAACAAGGGACTTCCAGCTAGACTCAAACTCATCAACTGTCTCGGCCAAGTTCACACACCGTCGTAACTCAGACTCAAACTCAGGATGCACTCCACTCACATCGATCAGCCTCTCCTGAACCTCACCAAACACATCCCACTTGGAGAACCGGTGACGAGTATCTGGGAAAACCTGCAGGACAGCAGAGTGAATTATCCTGTCCTGATCAGTAGTAAGCGACACAGGATGCCGGCCATACATTGCTTGAAGCCACGTGGTAAAGAGCCACACGAAAGATGCCTCAGATTCATTCAGCATCAGTGCGCAGCCGAACAGCACCGGCTGCCCGTGATGGTTCCATCCAGTAAAAGGCGCGAAGGGGACCTTAAATCGTCCCCTCCGATACGCCATATCGAAAACAACAGCATCTCCAAAATATTCATAATTCTTCCTAGCATTTCCATCAGCCCAAAAGATGTTACCTGAGGAACTCTCCGAATCGCCTTGGAAGGAGTAGAAGAATCCAGAAGGATCCTCCTCGCTCATCTTCTTCAAGAAATCAAAGACAAGCTGGCTCCCACTCCCGAGGCTCCTCTTGGAAGATGACGTCATGTAGTTCTGGCAGTCTACTTTCGTGAAGCCTACGTTGTCGATTCCACCGGACTCCTTGATGAGCACAGTCATAACCTCGGCAGCTCCCATGCCGGCGGCGTGAAGAGTGTCGATGAGGCTGCGAGCGGCGCCATTGACGCGGCGGTGGGAGCGGAGGTTGTGGACCCTATCAGGAGGGACGAGTTCGTGGTTATGGTCCTTGATGAACTTGGAGATGTACCACTTCCCGAGCGGGCCTCCTCTCTTCTTGACTGTGATCTGAGCCTTGCAGCCGACGCGAGTGACGGAGCGGTGGCGCTTGGGATCGTGATTCTCAGGGTTGCGGCGGAAGCCCTCGCGGGAGCAGACGACGCGGCGGCGGATGACGGAGGAATCCTTGCGGGAGCGGAGACAAACGCTGACGCGGGTGCTGAAGCCAATACGACGCGCGTAGGCGTTGTAGAAGGCGCGTGCCGAGAGCTCGGAGTCGAACTCCATGCCGAGGTAGGGCTCAGTGTTGTTGTTAGGGTTTGCGTGGGAGGAAGAAGGAATGTTGATAATGTGATAGGTTTGGGGATGTTGTTGTTGTTCGTCATATTCATCGTCGTCTTCTTCTTCTTCTTCTCCTTCGTCTTCGGATTCGAAGCCTGTGGCTTCCAAGTCGAGGTCCATGGATGGGGGAATGTTGCGATTGCGCATTTTTTGGAATATGGTAAACCCCCTTAAGCTATGGTCTACGCAGGAGAAAGGCAGATACACACACAAGGATCACACATTCACACACACTGCTTTATTACTTCTTTTTCCTTGGTAACACTATAATCCCACCTCCACTTCCATATGGGCTAATTTTTTTTTTTAAAAAAAAAAAAAGGTTATCAGCTGATTATTGTGATTTATGAGCTTAATTTTGATGAAAACATTTTAGGTAGTAGTATTATTTATTTATTTTTTATCTATTTTTTACAGGACTATTTAGTATTTACACAATAAATATAAAAAGCTTTCTTTGGCCTCCAATAATTAATTTTGTTTGACAAAAATTTAAATATTTTTTTATCATAGTTATTGCATTTATATTTTCAATGTTTTGGATGTTCTTTTAATTTGTTAGTTAGAAAAATATTTATTATTTATAGTTTCGTATAGTTAATTTGGATGTCATGACAATTTTTTTTAGTCCATTTTATTGGTAGCTTAATCTTCTAAGGGCAAAGTTAGTGTTCACTGTTTACTCATAATTTAGCATTTAATGGTAAAAACTAAAAAGGAAATAGAATTTGTGTTTCATAACCTTTTGAAAGACAGGAATTAAGAGAGATTAGGAAATAACTTGCACGGCTAATAAAATTGCATTCATAACTGATAACTCAGCCTTATATAACTGCACAATCTCAAGAAGGATCTTCAATCCCCCTTGTAATCTCAAATGAATCTAAATCTCTCTAATGATTTCTCATTTCTGCCTAAGTTAAACTAAACAAAACAACTGAATTACTATCTTTTCATAAAAAGTCTGTGTTTTACAGTTAGATTGATTGGCTAAAAAAAAAGAGCTCAATTGATAAGAAAAAACCAAGCTACATTGTCCAACAATGTCACATAAAGCCTCACCTCAAGAATCAACCCAGTTTATGTAATAGTACCGTTATAGAGTCAAAACTTTTGAATACATTTGCAGCAATCAATCTCTCATGTTGACAATGCAACATGTCAGATCTTACACTTTTATTTCCAACCATCAACTAACTACTTAAAAGGAAAAGAAATGTTAAAAAAAAAAAAAAGGAGGCAAAAATCACTACATCAGAAAATTGAGTACATGCTCCCATCTTTTACTGTCAAATGGATGACAAATTGTTGCCCGAAGATGCAGACATTGCGGCCAGAACTTCTGTGACGGATCCCATGACGCTCAGCGCTGCTTTCAGTACCTCTTGCGGACATCCCGGCTTTACAATTTTTCGAACCTGAAACAACAACAAGAAAGTAAATCAGAGTTTTGTGTGAAGCATGAAGTTTTCATTAAGAAACATTGAATAAGGTATTTATGTCTTAAAGGTTCTTGCACTGACCTGTTCTAAGTACTCCTGAAGCTTCTTGATGCGACCCATATAGTCCTGGTCTTCAACAGAAAGAGTTATGGGCTTGGCATCGGCACCAGGGCCGTCGAACTGAAGAGGACCTGGATTTCTGTAGATATCATCCATGAGGAAGCTAGTTGCATTTTGTGTCAACAGGCTGCAACCAACAAAAGATTGTGGATCAAATTCAGATCAAAACCATCTTAACCAACAAGAAATTAGATCAAAGAAAGTGCCTCTAAAAGTCTTACTCATATGCTTTGCCTCTCAAATCCACAGTAGCTGGATGAATAGCAGGTTTTCCAATTGACGTGGCTCCCGGATTTGGAGACCAGCGCTTCACTGTCATCATAGCCTAAAGTGCATCACAAACAAACAAAACAAGTGAATATTTACCATGATCAATGATATCAAAATCAAATAGTGTTGGCGTACATACTGTGATTGGTGCAGCGCCACACTTCCACTTGTTCACAGGATTCTTAAGGTTAGTTACAGTTGCCATGTATCCATTTAAACCAGCAGCCAGTATGTGGTAGCAGATGTGTCCAAGAACCTATATTAATATCGGAAAAAGTTGTTAGTAAAATAAGTAAACATGAATAGATGATGCTGATCAGAAAGGCTCCTAAAGAAACCAAATCAACTTACATATGCATAGTCACAGTCAAATTTCGATGGAAGAGATCCACGAGCTTGATAACCAAAGAAATGGCAAATTGCGTTGAATTTCTTCCCCTTGTAAGTGCCTTCTTTCTGTCAATAACAGAAAATAAATGAACATCTAGGTAGAACAGGATAATTCACGCTTCATCCAAATAGGAAGCAATTAAGGCCAGGTTATTTTTAGCATCAGCCATCAAGCATCAAATTAGAACGAAACAGATAGGATAAGTACCATGCAAAATCAAATCATCTTTGATCATTTCAAATCAAATTTAATGTTTTGGACAAGCATCCACCACATTTTTCAGAAGGAAATGTCCATCTTTCACAGATCGCAAGAAATAATAATATTATAATGACAATAATAATAGCTTATGAAGAAGCATAAGAACTTGACTAATTGTATTGGGGAACACCAACAAACAATCAAATACATAATCTTAAAAATATAAGGAATAGAAGGCAATGAAAAAGCAATAACCATACCTGGCGCTTGTTTATCTCAGCCTCGACTAGGTATGCTAGTAATTTCTCGGTCTCAATCTGCAACATATTAAAAAGAAAACATAAAGAAACTGAAATTCTAACAATTTATGCAAACAACAAATCATCTGATGATTATTACCTGAGATAACTGTGCAGAGTCATCAGATTCGGGGTAGAGGAGTAGCTGCAATATTAATATCACTGTTAAGATTTCCCATTACCAGTACACATTAGAGATAAATTTACACAAGGTAAGTGTTTAACATGACAAATGAACCGACCTGCTTCCTAATAAAGGGTGGAAGAAATTCAAACAAAGCAGATGCCCATGGTGAAAGTTGAGAAGATATCTTGTCAGAGGGGACGCCTTGTCTGAGTAAACCATGAATTTCCTGAGGAACAAAGAGATAATAGATGTAATGTATAAGTTTCATCCTCTATCACAGGAGACAGAAAAACTATAATGATAACAGCTAAGCTAACATCAATGAAGTGGGTGCGTTTGCAATGAAAAACTGTTGAAAATGCTTTGAATACATATCGAGTTGAATTGAAATGATTTATAAAAAAAATATTATGTTTTGAATGAAATAATATATATATATATATATATATATGAATTGATTTAAAAATAATTTATTACGTTTGGAAAGCATTAAAATTAAAATTGATTTGATTTAATGATTTTATTATTTTACATTTTTCTCTCTCTTCTTAAATCCACCACTATAACAACATTTTACCTTTAAGAGTGCATACACTTCAGGAATGCTCTCAATTAGTCCTTCTGGAAGGAGGATTACTCCATGATATTTGTCTGAGCAAAAACAAACGAATATAATGTAAAACTGGATCTCAGAAAATAAAAAGAAATAAGCAAAGAGCGAGTCAAGGAACTACAAATAATCCACACCTTGCTCTGCCCTAGCCTGAACTGCATTACAAATCTGTGTTGCAATATCAAAAAGGGTAAGCTTTGATGCAGCAACCTCCTCACCCAGAATAACCTGCACAGATATATTATTAGAGTATAGTTTGTCAGCAAGGAACTATAGCAATTAGCATGATCAGACATGAAGGATGCAAGAAGAGAAAAGACTAACCATGTTTGGATGGGACTGGAGGGTGCATTCCAATGCAACATGTGATGCCTTACGTCCCATAAGCCGGATGAAATAATAATACTGGAAAAGAGGATTCGGTTCTTAAGGTAATGAGAATAAAGCTAACTAGGAATAAAGAGCTTATGTAAGCAAACAAAAGATAAACATATGAATGTGTTTCTTTACCTTCTCTGCAGATAGGGCGTCAGTGCAGACATTGCTGATGAGTTGAGAATTCACCTAGTTATACAGAAACGAGATATAAAAATCAATTGATCATTATTTCATAGTACAATCTTCCAAGCTCAATTTATTTCCCTATCATGTTGAAATCAAGTTGTCCTAAATCCTAATAAGAGATATAATCGACATTAGCAGCTTCTCAAATACCAACATGTTTCATATACAAAACCTAAAAAGAAATATTAAGTGTGCTTCATCATACGTTAAAACTTATGGATCATGTAAACTGAAGCTTGAAAGACAAGTACCTTGCAAATTGTATCAAAACCAACATTGGTTTCAACAAACT
Organism: Stylosanthes scabra; assembly: GCA_036250425.1. Taxonomy (NCBI): domain Eukaryota; kingdom Viridiplantae; phylum Streptophyta; class Magnoliopsida; order Fabales; family Fabaceae; genus Stylosanthes; species Stylosanthes scabra. Next base: position 111,099 of record JASCZI010211484.1, on the reverse strand, counting down.
GGTTCTTAAGATCTCCATTCAAAGTTACAGGAACACCAACCACCTGCAGAATCCCAAACACCTTAGTCTTTTATGATACAATAAAAAATTGATGAGTTCCAAACCAATCAATTGGAACAACAAAAGATACTATCCCATTATTACAAAATTACAAAAATCCAGAGCAACCAATAATATACCTTTGTAGGGCATTTTGCTACTGCAAAAGTTTCTGCAAGCTGTGCAGCATCCGTGTTTGATGTCACACCTAAAACATAATATATCTCACGGTTAGAAATCTCTTTTGAAGCACAAAGTTAAGCAACATATAAAGTTCCAAGAAAATTAAGTATACCTCCAATGATAACAAGGCCATCAAGTTTCAAACTGTTGCATGCAACAAGTGCAGCATTAACTTGTTCTGTTGTCCTAATCTGATCTTTCGTTCGCCCAAGCAAATCATAACCACCTAGAAAATTAACAGCCATAGAATGATAATAAGTCAAAAAAATCTTCAGACAAACAAGTGAACCAGTAATAGCAACATTTTTTTACTTGTCACAGCCAACCTTGATTTTTGTATGTCGAAAGAATTTCATCATTTATCTCAAGATATTTCTGGGCAAATAGACCTTCCGAACCACCTGCACAATGAAACGAGTGTACTCCGAATAGTTACTCACTTTTCCAACAGATATCTCTATTTTACTTTAAGTTAAAGATAAGTAATCTTAAGTCCTAAGAATTACACTGCTCAAAAGAGTAACAAATACATAAAGTTATGATAAGTACTTCTAACAAGGACACCCAAAGTAACATCAGTACATGGAAGTTCATACAATTTTAGTAAATAAACAGAAGCTGAAAAGAGATCCATGATGAAAATTACCAAGGAATCCAAGCAAAACATTTTCAGGGTTGTGAATCTTGAGTGCACTGTAAAGACCCCAAATCACATTGTGTCCTCCAGGAGACTGTCTCCCACAGAAAACAATCCCCACCCTGCAACAACCAAAACACCAACAAAGATTCAAAAGTTATAACAGATTTTTTTTCAAAATCATTAAAAAAAAAAATCCAATTGATTGATTGGTAGCTGACTTGATAGGTGGATGCTCAGTGATGATCTGAGCATCAGGGACCTTAGCAGTGGCTCTAAGGAAGTGAGCCAAAGGCTGACCATATGTGTTTGGAAAAATCCTCCTTATGGTTGGATCATCAGTTGGGTCAGCAGTGGTGGTTGCATCACCAAACTCAACCCTCACAGTGGTTCCCTGAAAAAATCAAAATCAAAATTTAAAACCAAAAAGGGTCAACTCAAGAACTCAACCCCCATTTCCATGCAAATCAGATATAAATAAATAAAAAACCAGACTTTATTCTTCCAGAGAAGATTAAATTAAGAATTGTTAAAAAGGAGATCTGATGAGAGAATAAAGAGAGTGCGGACCTGGAGGCAAGGAGGAATCTCGGGCTGATACAAAGATCGAATCTTTTGAAGATCTGAGAGCTCCCTGGGAATACCATAGTCAGAATCCATGGATTTCTTTCACAATATTCGTTGCTTAGCTTTGCAGAGAGAGAATATAGAAATTAGAAAATTAGAAACAGAAACAAATCCAAATGTTGTTGTTGGTGAGAGTGGGTAGGAGAGTGTGTGTGAATTGTGAGAGTGTAAGTGAAGAGAGTGTTGTTGAGTACCTAACCCTCTTATTAACCCTGTGTTATGTTGGCTTTTATAATGAGAAAAGAGTAGAAAAGAGAATAGAAGAGAGCAACTACTACTACGACCTTGGTTTATGGTTTACCCAACTTTCTTTCTCGTGAAATTCAAAACCAGTGACCCATTTTCAACTAACCTAACAAGCCCACCGGATTCGGGTCCTTTATCCATTATCCGAATATTCTTTGTTTCTCTTTTGCTTTCTCACCTATATTAATTAACACAAGGATCCATTCTCGCCGTTGGTTTCTCCTCAACTCTTTTTTTTAATGATTTTTTACTTGATGCCATTCTAACATTTTTTTAAGTAGATATTAAATAAACTTAAAATATAATTATTATTAATTAAATATATATTTTAATAAGTGAACCACAAGAAGGGTAAGATAATTAATGCATAAGGATAATATTTTATACAGATATTAATTTAATATTTATTAAGGAGCATCATCTATTATATGTGCATTTGATTATATAATATCAATAAAAATAATTATTTTCTACATAAATTGTGTGGATAATTATTCAAAAAATAAATAAATATGATTAAATGATGTATAAATATTTGATATTCTAGATATATTAAAATTAATTTTTTTTATGAAGAATATTATTCTCTTGTATATGAGTTACTTTTTTTTAACTAATACGATTTATCTTTTAGTATTTTCTTTCATAATTAACCCTTTCATTGTGTGAATTCTTCAAAAAGATAAACAAACTTTTCATTGTTAAATATCAAAACTCTAATTACATAATAAAATACTTAAAGAAAAGGAACAAGATACTATCAACTTACCCTTGTGGCCTTGTCAGCTTTTATCATATTCCAGTGTTGAACAAAAAGAAGGGTCCAAAGAATTTGTATTTACATAAAATTTATAAAAAAAT
>JASCZI010211484.1:91035-101193 GCA_036250425.1 Stylosanthes scabra | reverse complement strand
TTACAGGCAAGGGAGCTGTTTATTTTGGATTCATGTGGAGGCACTGAAAGATTGAATGAGTTATTGAAGATTGCTAGGAAAGAATTGATTCACTTGAGATATAAAAGGAGAAGAAAGTTTGGTTCCTAACAGCATGCTTTTCTTTGGGAAGAATCAGAGGTGCAGTTGAGATGGCTGTTTTGTTACTCTGCTCGATCCAATGTTCTTGGTATGGTTTGCATTGCATGCTCTTGTCTATCTTTTGTTTTTTGCATTTTGTCTTGCAACCTTGATTCCAATTTTGTTGTGATAGTATCATAGTACTTTTTTAATCATTAGAAATGCAACCTAATTATGTTTCGTGACTGTTTGCTACAGGTCTGGTTTCGCATGAAACTAAAAAACCCTTCTCAGAATCTCTCAAGCTTGGCCAGGTACATAAAATTGCACCCAAATTTTATGGGCTAATTAACTATAGTCGAATTACAATTAAACTCATCTAGCACAAAGTTTGAGAAAATTGAACTAAAACATGCAAACAACATTTTTCATATTTCAAGTAACAAGATTTATTCTCAAAAGCCCAGAACCTATTGCACTCAACTGTACTTACAAGCTATTTATGCTTCTTAGCTGCATGTTTTGCATCTTTCTGTGTAGCCTAAAAAGCAGAAATGCATACAAAGCTTTGCATGTTTTTTCAACGACCAGCTTATCCTGTTTCCCTTTCAAACACCATGGCACACACAGACACATCTCAAACACATTTCATCAATCACTTTGTAACGTTCATGCACATACAAACTTATTTAAGCAACATTCACAACAAAATATCTTTCTCATATTTTAGTTGTCACAGATTTTGCATTCAACTCTAGTGGAATCAACAAAGATGGACAATGCTTCATTTTAAAAGGTAGTGACCAATATCAAAAGTTATAGCTTCTGGATGTGTTATTTATGTTCTTGTAAATAATGAGAAGCAACAGGAATCAATTGCAGGTCATCTTTTCTTCTAACATTCATTCCGAATAGCTCAGTCATGTTCAAGTCCTCACATTTCACTCCATTAGGAAGCTCCCAATCAAAGTGATACAGCAAATATGCAAGGGCCAGCTCAACATTTATTAAGCCTAATGTGCTGCCTGGGCATATTCTTCTTCCAGCACCAAATGGAATGTATTCAAAATTACTTCCTTTGTAGTCAATGGTACTATCAATAAATCTCTCTGGATAAAACCTCTCTGGTTCAACCCAGTAGTTTGGATCTCTTCCAATTGCCCAAGCATTCACAATCACTTTACTTTTGACAGGTATGTGATATCCATTTATCTCACATGCTTCTCTACATTCTCTTGGAAGCAAAAGTGGAGCTGGAGGGTGTAACCTGAGGGTCTCTTTGACCACTGATTTCAAATACTTGAGCTCATTGATGCGAGTCTCATCAACCCTTCCACTCAGGTCGAATATCTCTCTCACCTCAACCTGTGCTTTCTGCATTACTCTTGGGTCCTTGATCATCTCTGCCATTGCCCAATCTATAGTAGTTGATGCTGTGTCACCTCCTGCTACAAATATGTCCTAACAAGTAATGATCAATTAGTTTAAGCTAATGCAAGCATATCCAACGGGCGAAGACTAAAACTATACTAGAGTATAAAGTAGCTATTTTAGAATTAATGTAAAGATAAATTAGATTTTACATTTTTTTTTTTAAAAAAGAAGTTACCTGTATGATAGCTTTAATATTATTTGTAGTCAAGCATATATCCTGGCCGGATGCATTACCACCCTCAAATTTTAGGAGAACATCCACAAGATCTTCATCTGGTTCATGTTCAGCTTCTTTGGCTTTTAACTTCACTTCTCTGTGCTCATTGATGATGTTTTCCAGTATTTGGTCACTTTGTCTTTGCAGCCTTTCAAGCTTAGGCCTCAAGCCACTGATGAGTTGGAGCCATTTGGAAGAAGGAAACAAATCTCCTAAATCAAAACCTGCAGCAACCGTTATTCCTTCTTTTATAACTGAAATGTATTTTTCTTGATCTTTGCATTTCATGCCAAATGCTGCCCTGGAATTGATTGTATATATTGATGAAAGTACTTCTTCAGTGAGGTTGACAGTTGATCCTTTCACCGATGCAATCCTTGTTACGAGATTGGTAAGCTCTCCTTCTCTTATTGGCTGGAAAGACTTGACTCGTTTGGTGGTGAAAAGCTCCAAGGTGCAAATTTTCCTCAGCTGTCTCCAATAGTTTCCATAAGGTGCGAAAACTATATTTGTGGAATCATAAGACATTATTTCCATAGCCAGAATTTTAGGCCTTGATGCAAATACGAGATCATGGGTTTTCATGACCTCTCTAGCATATTCTGGTGAAGAGATAACAATGGTCAATATCTCTCCAAGTTGAAGGTGCATCAGTGGCCCATATATATTGGCAAGATCTCTTAATTTTCGGTGTGGATTGGATGTAACAAGATGGTGTATGCTTCCTATAATTGGTAGCTTCCATGGCCCTGGGGGTATGTTTGGAGTTGACTCAGTTTTCTTGATATTCCTTCCAATTATCAGGGCTGCAACAATAAAGAGTATGAAGGTGACAAGAGCTAGCAAGTCAAGGATCAGAGAATCCATGGAAACAATACAGATAAGAAACGAACAGGTGTTATACTGTTATTTGATGAGTTGAAAATTGGGGAGGCTTTGGTTGCTGTTTATTGCTTCTTGTTTTGGCTGATTTTGTTCTCTGGCAACAAAGACTTGGTCATTTTGCTTGTCTGTTTGGAGAACTGCAAGAAAAAAGAAAAAAAAAACATATTAAATTAATTTTTTAAGGAGCTTGCGTGTGAACTGCATATATCTTTTTTAATCTTCAATTATGTTTTATATTTTAGATAGATTTAATTTGGCTTAGTTACTGAATTGCCACTTTTTCTTAGCACTAATTACTAACATTACTATTTTTGCGGTGGATTAGTTCTTAACTTTCGGATTAGGGAATACCATGGGATTACAAAAAAAAATTATTAGTGTTACTCTTTTTAAAACTTATTACCAAAAAAATTTAAAATTATTAACGATTCAATAGAGTGAATTTAGTTTTAATTTACTAATCGTGTAAAAGAACACACAACTTTTAAATTATGTATGGTTAAGTTTGCTAAAGTAATTATTTTCCCAATTTGAAATTTTGAATAGTCATTTAAATGCATAAATGCATGAATAGACTTTACATTTGCAAGCAACAGATTCAGAAGTGAACTCTGCAAGAATTTGTTTGTCGCTCATGATGATTTTATCCATGAGAAAGTGAGCTCTGCTGCAATCAGCAACAATGAAGGTAGCTATGTTTCAGAAGCAGATAACAAAATATCAACTTCCAAAGGTTGGGCTTGTGCTGGCATATGGATTATGCTTCAAGCAAAGGATGAGAAGCAATGGGAACCAATTTCAGGTCATCTTTTCTTCTGACAGTCACTCCAAGTGCCTCAGTCATGTCCAATTCCTCACTTCTCATTTCACCGGGAAGCTTCCAATCAAAGTGATACAATAAATATGCGAGGGCAAGTTCAACGTTGATCACGCCTAATGCGCTGCCGGGACACATTCTTCTTCCTGCACCAAATGGAATGTACTCGAAATTGTTCCCTTTATAGTCAATAGAGCTATCAAAGAATCTCTCTGGATGAAACCTTTCTGGTTCACTCCAGTAGTTTGGATCTCTTCCTATTGCCCAAGCATTCACAATGACCTTACTCTTTTCAGGTATGTAATAGTCATTTATTTTGCATGCGGATCTGCATTCTCTTGGCAGCAAAAGAGGAACTGGAGGGTGTAATCTGAGGGTCTCTTTGACCACTGATTTCAAATATTTGAGTTTATAGAGGCAAGTTTCATCAACCCTTCCTTTCTTATTGAAGTTTCCTCTCACCTCATCTTGTGCTTTCTTCATTATTGTTGGATCCTTTATCATTTCTGCCATTGCCCAATCTATTGTAGTTGCTGTTGTCCCACCACCAGCACCAAAGATATTCTTAAAAAGGAATTATTGGTGATGTTAATCTAATGTGGAAACAAATAGACTAAAGTATATAATCAACAATCATTTTAGAAGCATGTTTAAACTAATTGTAAATGCTTGTGATTATAAAATCAAAGCTAATTATAGATCATTAGAAGTTCAGTGATTAAGAACATGCTTACCATATCACTGGTTTTATTCTTTGTGGATGAGTAAATTTTACAAGAAGAAAATGTTTATTGTCTCAGTCTAGTACTATTCACAATATCTAACCATATTTCTCTGCAAGTTCAAAGCCTTAAGAACTATTGATGCTTCATTTTGCATATAAACTGAATATGACTATTTATTAACTCAGATCTAACATACTTGTCTGTTGTTAGATAGAATCTAAGATCTAATTGTGGAAGAATATGCGTCAACTCAGTGTATAAGTCCAAATGAGTATCCAATGAGACCGATGAAAAAGAGAAGCAAATGGAATCCAACATAGCAGCATGAAAAATTACTATGCTTACCAAGATTATAGCCTTGATATTGTTACTAGTTAAGGAGAAATCTTGGTTTGATCCACTACCATCCTCAAATCTTAAGAGAACATCTAGAAGACCTTCAACTTCACGTTGTCCTTCTTTTGATTTTGATGATTTTGCCTCTTTATGTTCATTGATGATGTTTTGCAGTATCTGGTCTGTTTGTCCGTGCAACTTCTCAATCTTAGGCCTCAAGCCAGAGACATGTTGAAGCCATTTAGCTGAAGGAAACAAATCTCCTAAAGAAAAACCAGTCCCCACCTTCGCCAATTCTTTTGCCAGTGATATGAATCTTTCTTGATCTTTGAATTTCATACCAAACGCAGCCTTTGAAGTGACAGCGTATATAGTTGAAAACACCTCTTGAGTGAGGTTCACAGGAGATCCATTATTATTATTCACCACAACAATAATCCTTTTGATAAGACTAGTGAATTCTTCTTCTCTTATTGGCTGAAATGAATCAACACGCTTTGAAGTGAAAAGCTCCAACGTGCAAATCTTCTTTAGCTGTCTCCAGTAGTTTCCATAAGGTGCTAAGGCTATGCTTGCACAATCATAAGATATAATCTTTGCAGCTAGAATCTGAGGCCTTGAAGCGAAGATGAGGTCATGTGTTTTCATTACCTCCTTGGCATACTCTGCTGAGGAAACAACGATGGTGAAGATCTCTCCAAGTTGTAGAAGCATCAAAGGTCCATGTATTTTGGACAAGTCTCTTAACTTTCGATGTGGGGTGGATGTTGCAAGATGGTGTATGTTTCCTATGATAGGTAGCTTCCATGGCCCTGGGGCTATGTTTGAGGTTGAGTGAATTTGATAGAGATTCTTCCTTAGTTTAAATGCTATAAGGATGGAGAGGAAAAAACAGAGGAGTGTTGGAAAGTCAAAGAGTAGAGAATCCATGGTGGATTAAAATGCAGCAAGAGAGAACAGAAGAGGGGACTTGGGAGTTTTCTGCCATTACTAGTTGATCATTAAATACCAAAAATAGAACTCTAGTAAACTTTTTTCAGCTTTTTATTTTATTTATTTATTTATTCATTTATATTATTTTATCCGACCCCACCTAGTGGGACAAGGCTTTGTTGTTGTTGTATTTATTCATTTATTTTATATGTTACTCGAACCCTGTTAGGGGGAATCTGATTCATTTGGCAAGAAAAACTGTTTTTTGTGTTTCCCAGCAGACGTTTTTTCCGTTCATGCACATGACTTGAAGTCGAAAGCATTTGGAAGGGGACAAACTTGCTTACTGCTTAATCAAATAGGTACTGGTAAGTTGGTAACTCTATCAGACTTGTATTGTATATATGATTAATTAAGTATTCTTAAGCTTTCTGAGTTTATGACATTTCATTGACTTGTTTCATTTTTTTATTGAGAATTTTTGTCAAGACTTGCTATTGTTATTTGCAACAGTAGGGTGGTTGAAATTATTGTATCTTTGTCTGCTTCTATCGTTTCCTTGAGTGGAATCTTATAAAGAATCTTCCAAGTTTATGGAATTTTTATGTGTCTTAGCTTCTTTCGTTGTCTTCTTTTGCATACAATTTTAACAAAGATTATTAATCCCGGTTAACTTAGAATATTAAAAACGCATCTTACAGCTTCCGTCCGAGATGCAAGAAGTTGGAAGCTGGGGGTCTGAGCGGCAGTAGGATAAGAGGTGAGACACATCAAATTGGTGATTTTGTCTATTATAAATGAAGGTAGTATTTTGGAATGTGAGGGGTTTAGGGGGGAAGGGGAAGAGTGAGATGGTGAAGGAGGTTTGCATAAAATAGAGGGTGAATTTTTTGGGTTTATTGGAAACAAAAAAAAAAAAAAAGGGAAATTCAACAAGGTGGAAAGGGCTTGTCCCCCAAGGGTGGAGTTACTTGTGTGGTTTACAATCTTGAAAAAACTTAACACTGGGATAGATTATGTAGAATTGGGATGATTGATGTTGAGGGGGCAAAATGTGTCTTGTGTGGGTCTGAAATTGAGTCGGTGTATCATTTATTTTTTGAATGTGAAGAAGTGTTGAGCTTTTGGAATGCTGTTCTGTTGTTTTGGGGGTTGAGGTTGGTGTAGCCAGGGAACGCAAGGAAAGGATGTGTGTTGAATCTTGGATGGAGGTTAAACTGAGAAAAGAGTTCAGGGGTGTGTGGATGATTATCTTTTTCTCTGACACTTGGTGTATTTGGCATAAAAGAAATGAAGTTATCTTCAATAATGATGTGATGAGTTAGAGGCCATCAAGGAAGAGGTTACGGGTCAGGCTTTAAAATGGAGCAAAGAAGAAAGGGAAGACTATGATATGGGTGTATTGAAGACGCAAGGGGACTGATTCTAGAGCAGGTTTATTAGTCTTATTTTTCTTGTCTTGTGCTTTGTGATCTATGGTCTTTATTCTGTTATGCTTTCTTGTTTTCTTTATTTTGAGAGGTTCTTGTGCTTTCTTGTTTCCTTATTTTGAGATGCTCTGCTGTGACTGATATACATCCCTGAGGGATTGTTCCTTTGAACCATTAAAAAAAAAAACTTAGAATATTAAAAAAAGAAAACTTAGCCAATCTTAACAGACAGATATATGGTATTGGCATTCTATATAACACTTATAGCAACAAGAAGCGAGCAAATTATCCTTCAAATTATACATGGACTTCTTTTTTTTCTTTTTTAATTTTTTTTACAACAATCAAAGAAAATGCCAATTACATACAGTTCTCATTAATTTTTAGCTGCATTACAAAATCTGCTTCTCTTTTGTAATCAATAACAATGCACACATCAATGCAGCTTTATTTCAAAAGTAAATAACCAAAGATTCTTAATCAAAGGATACACAACATAGCATCTGCCTCTGTTTATGTTTCAGGTAAGGGATTAAAAACAATGGGAATCAATTGCAGGTCATCTTTTCTTCTTACAGTCACTCCGAATTGCTCAGTCATGTTAAAGTCCTCACATTTCACTCCATTAGGAAGCTCCCAATCAAAGTGATACAGCAAATATGCAAGGGCCAGCTCAACATTTATTAAGCCTAATGTGCTGCCTGGGCATATTCTTCTTCCAGCACCAAATGGAATGTATTCAAAATTACTTCCTTTGTAGTCAATGGTACTATCAATAAATCTCTCTGGATAAAACCTCTCTGGTTCATCCCAGTACTTTGGATCTCTTCCAATTGCCCAAGCATTCACAATCACCTTACTTTTGACAGGTATGTGATATCCATTAATCTCACATGCTTCTCTACACTCTCTTGGAATCAAAAGTGGAGCTGGAGGGTGTAACCTGAGGGTCTCTTTGACCACTGATTTCAAATACATGAGCTCATTGATGTAAGTCTCATCAACCCTTCCACTCATGTCGAATATCTCTCTCACCTCAACCTGAGCTTTCTGCATTACTCTTGGGTCCTTGATCATCTCTGCCATTGCCCAATCTATAGTAGTTGATGCTGTCTCACCTCCAGCTCCAAATATGTCCTAACAAGTAATGATCAATTAGTTTAAGCTAATGCAATCATATCGAATGAGCAAAGACTAAAACTATACAAGAGTATAAAGTAGCTATTTTAAAATTCATGTAAAGATAAATTAGATTTCACAATTAAAAAAAGAAAAAACTTACCTGTATGATAGCTTTAATATTATTTGTAGTTAAGCATATATCCTGGTCGGATGCATTACCACCCTCAAATTTTAGGAGAACATCTACAAGATCTTCATCTGATTCATGTTCACCTTCTTTGGCTTTTAACTTCGCTTCTTTGTGCTCATTGATGATGTTTTCCAGTATTTGGTCACTTTGTCTTTGCAACCTTTCAAGCTTAGGTCTCAAGCCACTGATGAGTTGGAGCCATTTGGAAGAAGGAAACAAATCTCCGAAATCAAAACCTGCAGCAACCGTTATTGCTTCATTTATAACTGAAATGTATTTTTCTTGATCTTTGCATTTCATGCCAAATGCTGCCCTGGAATTGATTGTATATATTGATGAAAGTACTTCTTCAGTGAGGTTGACAGTTGATCCTTTCGCCGATGCAATCCTTGTTATGAGATTGGTAAGCTCTTGTTCTCTTATTGGCTGGAAAGACTTGACCCGTTTGGGGGTGAAAAGCTCCAATGTGCAAATTTTCCTTAGCTGTCTCCAATAGTTTCCATAAGGTGCAAAAACTATATTTGTGGAATCATAAGACATTATTTCCGTAGCCAGAATTTTTGGCCTTGATGCAAATACGAGATCATGGGTTTTCATGACCTCTCTAGCATATTCTGGAGAAGAGATAACGATGGTCAATATCTCTCCAAGTTGAAGGTGCATCAATGGCCCATATATATTGGCCAAATCTCTTAATTTTCGGTGTGGGTTGGATGTAACAAGATGGTGTATGCTTCCTATAATTGGTAGCTTCCATGGCCCTGGGGGTATGTTTGGAGTTGACTCAGTTTTCTTGATATTCCTTCCAATTATCAGGGCTGCAACAATAAAGAGTATGAAGGTGACAAGAGCTAGCAAGTCAAGGATCAGAGAATCCATGGAAACAATACAGATAAGAAACGAACAGCTGTTGTTTGATTAGTTGAAAATTTCTGAGGCTTTGGTTGCTGTTTATTGCTTCTTGTTTTTGCTGATTTTATTCTCCGGCAACTAAGAAGACCTGGTAATTTTGGTTGTCTGTTTGCTGCTTTGTTATTTCCGTTGTCTCTACTGCTCAGCTTGTAGCATATGGAGAACTGTCCTAAAAAAGCATATAAAAGTATTTTTAAGGAGTTTGCCTGTGAACCACATATATCTTTTTTAATCTTCAATCATGTTTTATATTTTTAAATAGTGGCTGAATTGCCACTTTTCCTCAGCACTAATTACTAATATTACTATTTTTGCAGTATATCAGTTCTTAACCTTTCGAGTTAGGAAATAACATCGGAAACTAAAAAAAATGATTAACATTACTCTTTTAAAACACTACCAAAAAATTGTTAACATTTTAATAGAGTGAATTTAGTTTTAATGCACTAATAGCGTAAAAGAGGTTTACACATACTTTCAATTATGTATTGTTACTATTTTCACAATTTGAATAGTCATTTAAATGCATCAATGTGATTGGACAGTAGAATAAAACTTTATGCTGACATATAGACTTGCAAATTTGTCCCAAGTAGAACTCATCATGTTATGTGGCGAAAGCTTTGGATGATGTGCCACAACACCATACACATCTCAGACACAAACTATTTCATTTAGGTTACATTTGCAAGCAACAGATTTAGAAGTGAACTCTGCAAGAATGTTTGTCGCTCATGATGATTTTATCCATTAGAAAGTGAGCTCTGCTGCAATCAGCAACAATGAAGGTAGCTATGTTTCAAAAGCAGATAACGAATATCAACCTACAAAGGTTGTGCTGGCATATGGATTATGCTTCAAGCAAAGGATGAGAAGCAATGGGAACCAATTTCAGGTTATCTTTTCTTCTGACTGTCACTCCAAGTGCCTCAGTCATGTCCAATTCCTCACTTCTCATTTCACCGGGAAGCTTCCAATCAAAGTGATACAATAAATATGCGAGGGCAAATTCAGCATTGATCACGCCTAATGCGCTTCCGGGACACATTCTTCTTCCT
>JASCZI010211484.1:78554-90934 GCA_036250425.1 Stylosanthes scabra | reverse complement strand
ATCTCTCTGGATAAAACCTTTCTGGTTCACTCCAGTAGTTTGGATCTCTTCCTATTGCCCAAGCATTCACAATGACCTTACTCTTTTCAGGTATGTAATAGCCATTCGTTTTGCATGCAGATCTGCATTCTCTTGGCAGCAAAAGAGGAACTGGAGGGTGTAATCTGAGGGTCTCTTTGACCACTGATTTCAGATATTTGAGTTTATAGAGGCAAGTTTCATCAACCCTTACTTTCTTATTGAAGTTTTCTCTCACCTCATCTTGTGCCTTCCTCATTATTGTTGGATCCTTTATCATTTCTGCCATTGCCCAATCTATTGTAGTTGCTGTTGTCCCACCACCAGCTCCAAAAATATTCTTAAAAAGTAATTATTGGTGGTGTTAATCTACTATGGAAACAAATAGACCAAAGTATATAATCAACAATCACTTTGGAAGCATGTTTAAACTAATTGTAAATGCTTGTGATTATAAAATCAAAGCTAATTATATATGATTAGAAGTTCAGTGATTAAGAACATGCTTAGCATATCACTGGTTTTATTCTTTTTGGGAATTTTGGATGAGTAAATTTTACTAGAAGAAAATGTTTATTGTGTCATCTAATACTGTTCACAATATCTAACAGTATTTCTCTGCAAGTTCAAAACCCTAAGAACTATACATGCTTCATTTTGCATATAAACTGAATATGACTATTTCTTAACAAATAAACGCATTATTTCTTGGAAATAACAAAATGATTGCTCTCATTTACAATATTTAACCATTTAATTTCACGGGATAAGTTTCACAAATCTATTTTATCTGTTTTATATATATAAAAGTTAATACCAATTCTCCACACTACTTAGGTTTCATCACTTAGTTGTTTATCGTCTTGCCATGTCAGCAATTTTGCCTATGTGGCAACTCTTAACAAATAACCAATCATATCCTCCCATCTAAATTGGAGTGTATCTTCACTGTCTTCTACTCAGAAAACCCTCTGAGTGTATAAACAATTTCGAGTAAATATGTCCTAAGATGTAATGATCAATTAGTTTCAGCTAATGCAATCATATCCAATGGGACACCAATTTTACAAGTAATAAACATCAAAAAACAAAAAACCCATCAACAACTTACCTGTATGATAGCTTTAATATTATTTGTAGTTAAGCATATATCCTGGCCCAATGCATTACCACCCTCAAATTTTAGGAGAACATCCACAAGATCTTCATCTGATTCATGTTCACCTTCTTTGGCTTTTAACTTCGTTTCTCTGTGCTCATTGATGATGTTTTCTAGTATTTGGTCACTTTGTCCTTGCAGCCTCTCAACCTTAGGCCTCAAGCCACTGATGAGTTGGAGCCATTTGGAAGAAGGAAACAAATCTCCTAAATCAAAACCTGCAGCAGCCGTTATTGCTTCATTTATAACAGAAATGTATTTTTCTTGATCTTTGCATTTCATTCCAAATGCTGCCCTGGAATTGATTGTATATATTGATGAAAATACTTCTTCAGTGAGGTTGACAGTTGATCCTTTCACCGATGCAATCCTTGTCATGAGATTGCTAAACTCTTCTTCTCTTATTGGCTGGAAAGACTTGACCCGTTTGGTGCTGAAAAGCTCCAATGTGCAAATTTTCCTCAGCTGTCTCCAATAATTTCCATAAGGTGCGAAAACTATATCTGTGGAATCATAAGCCATTATTTCTGAAGCCAGAATTTTAGGCCTTGATGCAAATACTACATCATGGGTTTTCATGACCTCTCTAGCATATTCTGGTGAAGAGATAACTATGGTGAATATCTCTCCAAGCTGAAGGTGCATCAATGGCCCATATATATTGGCCAAATCTCTTAATTTTCGGTGTGGTTTGGATGTAACAAGATGGTGTATGCTTCCTATAATAGGTAGCTTCCATGGCCCTGGGGGTATGTTTGGAATTGACTCATTTTTCTTGAGATTCCTTCCAATTATCAGGGCTGCAACAATGAAGAGTATGAAGGAGACAAGAGATAGCAAGTCAAGGATAAGAGAATCCATGGAGACAACACAGATTAAAAATAAACAGGTGTTGTTAGATGAGTTGAAGATTACAGAGGCTTTGGTTGTGTGTTTGCCACTTTCTTATTTCCATTATATGTGATTCTTAGCTTGTAGCATATGAAAGACATGGTAATATTTTTATGAGAGTTTTTGTCAAGACTTGATATTGATATCTGCAGCAGGAGGGTGGTTGAAACTATTCTTTGTCTGCTTCTATCTGGAATCTTATAAAGATCCTTCAGATTTATAAATTTTCGTGCATCTTAGCTTGTTTCTTCTTCTTTTTCATAACAATTTTAACACACTACTAATCAAGGGAAATTATTTTCTAAATAGACATTTGGTACTGTGTAATGCACGTATTCTCACATGTTTATTGACTTCAAACATGGTGTGCTGACATTGATATCTTCACTTCATCGAGTCACATGTTAAGGTACGGTTATATAAAAATTAGTTTTATTAAATCATCTTGTTCTCTCCTCTCTCCCGCAAATCAAAATTTGTAAACCAATGTAAGACCCATGGTATTTCTATCTATCTATTTATAATATCTAAAAACAGAGACTAACGTTGCTCCTCATGCATTTTCAATTTGAAAAGCTTCTATTCTTATGCCACATAAGCAAAATTCTCAACATGGCACAATTCCAAGAAAGATGATCCAGAGCTCTCTTGAATTTCAAGAAAGATGTTACAAAGAGTCATCAATCATGTAGCTCTCTTGCGACCCATGCTAACTTAATCGTCGAAGTTCCTTGCGGGTGCAACCCTCCACCGTGGGAATAACTTAGAATAAGAGGATGGTGACAACTTCATGTCTCCAACCGACTCACTATATTTTGTTCAGGTAAGATAGTATTTTGGTTTAGAGTTTTGCATATTTTTCATGAGCATTTCTTGATTCGTATCTATTTTAAGCATTATGGATTTTTTAGGTTACAATACTCTTATCCAAGATTTCAAAGACAATAAGTTGTGAAGAAAAACCACCAATTGAAATGGACGACTCACAACTAAATTTGTTGTGTAGTAAAAAGTGGAAGTAATTGATTTAAGTTTAGTGCTTTTTTAAAATTCAACTATGAATACATAGCCACGCATAGCGCGGGTTTATATTTAGTTGAAATAGTTTGAATAGAAACGTAGCTGACGAAGTAATATGAATGTGTTACGCTAAACAAGATGCTTGTGCTTTTAAAAAGTTCTAGAACATCTCCGAAAAACTTTACCAAACCAAGCCTAACTCTCAACCAAGCCCTGTTTCTAATTCTTCGATTGACATCATAATCCGTGGCCTACTATATGCATCTTTTTATGCCTAAGTTTAGTTTTCTCAAAAGCTTCTTTACAATAACATATTGGAGTTGGAGAGTGGTTCATCCAATTTATCACGGTGAGTACTGAGTGCTGCCATTTACCAGAACTAGAACATAACTCCTTGGACAAAATGTGTATGACTTGATGGATATTAACATTCATGAAACACTTCTTAATTTTCAATTTGGTACATGAAGTTTCACTCTTCTTATAAAATGGTCCTTGAAGTTCGATGGATATAAACATTCATGAAACAATTCTTAACTATCAATTTGGTCTGAAATTTCACTTTTCTCATAAAATGGTCTTTGAAGTTTATTTTAAGTCTGTTTAGTCCCCCAAGTTTAGAAATATATCTCACTTTAATCCGAGTCAACTTCTATCATTCCCATGTTAATGTTATGCTGATATAGATGAACGACTGCAACCACGCATCTCCTAGCACAAGTGGTAAGTGGCTTGGTTTGCTTAAGTGTTTAGTCTCAGGTTCGGGATTAATCTAGGTCTGCCAGACCTAGGATACCCTAAACCAAAAAAAAAGAAAGATGAATGACTGCAACACTTGATATCAAAACGATGCTATTTTATGATTGACTCTCAAATTGGATTGGAACTACATCATTTGAAGCGGTATTTAGTAAGAAACTTTCGCCTTAAATACCCCTTGGAACGATGTCGTTTCGACTCAATTTAAGTGTTATTCATCAAACAACATCATTTTTTGCATCCATTGTGGCAGGATCAACATGATATTAACGTATGAGTGATGAAAGTTGTTCCGGGAACTAAAATGAGTATATTTCTATGACTAAACAAAATTGAAATAAACTTTAAGGACCATTTTATCAAAAGAGTTTCAAGAAGCAAATTGAGAATTAAATCATTCCAAACATTATAGTGTCTTTGTATCATATTTTATCACAACTGACTACAATCCAAGATAACTGAGTCCATTCCAAATGGTCCTTCAAGTGAAAAGGACCACATAGATCCCTAAGTCCCTAACATTAGAAAGTAGACTAGAAACCACATTAAAAGTAGGAAACTAGCCTTTAACCAAACTTTAGCATTAACATTAACAATGCATACCCCAACAGGCAGAATCAAATGTAAATGTTAAGTGTACACTCTTGCAGGGACTCAAATCCTGTAAGGTTCTCAACACTGACCAGATGGCAACATGCAAAAACGCGTAACAGTTATTCAATGGATCAATAATGCACTACACATGGTGAATAGGTCCTTTTCCATGAAATGCTCATGATGCCTGTTCTCGGCATAATTTTGCTAAGAGTATTAAGGACCTGCTGTATGAACTTCACTATCCACAATAAGCCTATGACTATTTAGTCCTGTTTGAGGATATCAAAATTCACTCTAGAGTGTGTAATAATCTACGAAAATAACTGTGTGAAAAATTATGTGACTTATACCAAGAAGCTACTCTTGATTTGAATAGAGCTGATTTCAAAATTTTTTCCCATGATAGTGCAAACTTATGCAAGCAATGCTATACTGGTATCATTCAAATTATATATGGACCATTTTTTTTATATTTTTTTTTTACAATAATCAACGAAAATGAACCATATCAATTAACAATACATCAATTCTTAGCTGCATTAATAACAATGCACACATTAATGTAGCTTTATTCCAAAAGTAAATGACAGAAGATTCTTAATCAAAGGATACACAACATAACATCTGCCTATGTTTATGTTTCAGGTAAGGGATTAAAAACAAAATAGTATTGTATATATGATTAATTAAGTATTCTTAAGCTTTCTGAGTTTATTGAGAATTTTTGTGAAGGCTTGCTATTGTTATTTGCAACAGGAGGGTGGTTGAAATGATTGCTTCTATCGTTTCCTTGAGTGGAATCTTATAAAGAATCTTCCAAGTTTATGGATTTTTATGAGTCTTAGCTTCTTTCGCCTTCTTCTTTTGCATAAAATTTTAACAAAGAATATTAATCAAGGTTAACTTAGTATATTAAGAAAGAAAACTTAGCCAATCTTAACAGACACATATATAGTATTGGTGTTCTATATATCACTTATAGCTACTAGAAGGCAGCAAATTATCATTCAAATTATATATGGACATTTTTTAAAATTCTTTTTACAATGATCAACGAAACTTAACTATATCAATACTATACAGAAATACCAATTAATTATAGTTCTCATCAATTTTTAGCTGCATTAATGCACACAATAATGTAGCTTTATTTCAAAAGTAAATGACCAAAAATTCTTAATCAAAGGATACTACACACAACATAGCATCTGCCTGCCTATGTTTATGTTTCAGATAACGGATTGAAAACAATGGGAACCAATTGCAGGTCATTTTTTCTTCTAACAGTAACTCCAAATGCCTCAGACATGTCAAATTCCTCATGTTTCATCTCACTTGGAAGCTTCCAATCAAAGTGATACAGCAAATATGCAAGGGCCAGCTCAACATTTATTAAGCCTAATGTGCTGCCTGGGCATATTCTTCTTCCAGCACCAAATGGAATGTATTCGAAATTACTTCCTTTGTAGTCAATGGTACTATCAATAAATCTCTCTGGATAAAACCTCTCTGGTTCATCCCAGTACTTTGGATCTCTTCCAATTGCCCAAACATTCACCATCACCTTACTTTTGACAGGTATCTGATATCCTTTAATCTCACATGCTTCTCTACTTTCTCTTGGAACCAGAAGTGCTATTGGAGGGTGTAACCTGAAGGTCTCTTTGACCACTGATTTCAAATACTTGAGCTCATTGATGCAAGTCTCATCAACCCTTCCACTCTTGTCAAATATCTTTCTCACCTCAATCTGTGCTTTCTGCATTATTCTTGGGTCTTTGATCATCTCTGCCATTGCCCACTCAATAGTAGTTGATGATGTCTCACCTCCGGCTCCAAATATGTCCTAAGATGTAAATGGTAATGATCAATTAATTTCAGCTAATGCAAGCATATCCAAGGGGACACTGATTTTAGTATATAAAAAAAGAAAATCCTTACCTGTATGATAGCTTTAATGTTATTTGTAGTTAAGCATATATCCTGGCCGGTAGCATTACTACCCTCAAATTTTAGGAGAACATCCACAAGATCTTCATCTGATTCATGTTCACCTTCTTTGTCTTTTGACTTCGCCTCTCTGTGCACATGGATGATGTTTTCTAGTATTTGATCACCTTCTCTTTGCTTCTTCTCAAGCTTAGGCCTCATGCCAGTGATGACTTGAAGCCATTTGGAAGAAGGAAACAAATCTCCTAAATCGAAACCTCCAGAAGCCGTTACTGCCGCTTTCATAAATGAAATGTATTTTTCTTGATCTTTGCATTTCATGCCAAATGCTGCCCTGGAAGTAATAGTATATATTGTTGAAAGTACTTCTTCCGTGAGGTTGACAGTTGATCCTTTTGCCGAGGAAATCCTTCTCATGAGATTGGTAAACTCTTCTTCTCTTATTGGCTTGAAGGACTTGACCCTTTTGGTGGTGAAAAGCTCCAATGTGCAAATTTTCCTCAGCTGTCTCCAATAATTTCCATAAGGTGAAAAAACTATGTCTGTGGAATCATAAGCCAATATTTCTGAAGCCAGAATTTTAGGCCTTGATGCAAATACTACATCGTGGGTTTTCATGACCTCTGTAGCGTATTCTGGTGAAGAGATAACGATGGCGAATATCTCTCCAAGTTGAAGGTGCATCAATGGCCCATATATGTTGGCCAAATCTCTTAATTTTCGGTGTGGCGTGGATGTAACAAGATGGTGTATGCTTCCTATAATAGGAAGCTTCCATGGCCCTTGGGGTATGTTTGGAGTTGACTCAGTTTTTTTGAGATTCCTTCCAATTTTCAGGGCTGCTACAATAAAAAGTATGAAGGAGACAAGAGCTAGCAAGTCAAGGATCAGAGAATCCATGGAGACGACACAGATTAAAAACAAACAGGTGTTGTTAGATGAGTTGAAATTACACAGGCTTTGGTTGCCGTTTTATTGCTTCTTGTTTTGGTTGTCTGTTTGCTGCTTTCTTATTTCCATTATATGTACTGCTCAGCTTGTAGGATGTGAAAAACATGGTAATTTTTTTATTGAGAGATTTTGTCAAGACTTGTTATTGATATTTTCAACAGGAACATGGTTGAAACTATTCTTTGTCTGCTTCTATCTGTTTCCTTGAGTGGAATCTTATAAAGAATCTTCAAATTTATAAATTTTATGAGTCTTAGCTTCTTTCTTCTTCTTTTTCATAACAATTTTAACACACTATTAATCAAGGGAAATTGTTTTCTAAATAGACATTTAGTACTGTGTAATGCAAACACTCACAAAATTGTTGCAGCATCAGCACATTTCTGAATTCTTTATCCATTTATTTGGCTCTTTAATTACATTCTTTTATTTTGACTTCAAACATGGTGTGCTGACATTGATATCTTCACTTCATCGAGTCCAATTTAAACAACAAAAAAATGGTTTATGGTAAGGAAAAGTTATCAAAATTAGTTGCATGAGAAATTAGTTAGACTTGTCCAAAACGGTTAGGCTGTTAACCAATCTGTAAGAGGTGCAATTAGAGTCTCAGAAGTCTTAGTATAAATATACTACTAACATCAAGCCTGATACTTAAGCTTCTAGGCTTTTGCTCAGCACTACTAACAGTTTTATTAAATTCTCTTGTCCTCTCTCCCGCAACTCAAAATTCGCAAACCAATGAAAGACACATGGTATTGAAATAGTTTGAATAGAAACGTCACTGATGAAGTAATATGTACTTGTTAGATTAAACAAATACTTATTATATACAATGATTTTGAAGAGAAGAAAATGGAATCCAACATAGCAGCATGAAAAATGAGTATGCTTACCAAGATTATAGCCTTGATATTGTTACTAGTTAAGGAGACATCTTGGTTGGATCCACTGCCATCCTCAAATCTCAAGAGAAAATCTACAAGACTTTCAACTTCACCTTGTCCTTCTTTGGATTTTGATGACTTTGCCTCTTTATGTTCATTCATTGATGATGTTTTGCAGTATCTGATCTGTTTGTCCATGCAACTTCTCAATCTTAGGCCTCAAGCCAGAGACAAGTTGAAGCCATTTGGAGGAAGGAAGCAAATCTCCTAATAAAAAACCAGTCCCCGCCTTCGCCAATTCTTTTGCCAGCGATATGAATCTTTCTTGGTATTGGTAACAATAATCCTTTTGATAAGACTAGTGAACTCGAACTCTATTAGGGGGAATCTGATTCATTTGGCAAGAAAAACTGTTTTTTTGTGTCTCCCAGCAAAAGCTTTTCATTCATTTGCATGGCTTGAAGTTAAGACTTATTTGGAAGGGGACAAACTTGCTTACTGCTTAACCAACTAGGTATTGGTAAGTTTGGTAACTCTATCTGACTAGTATTGTATATATGATTAATTAAGTATTCTTAAGCTTTCTGAATTTATCACATTTCATTGACTTGTTTCATTTTTTATAGAGAATTTTTTTCAAGACTTGCTATTGTTATTTGCAACAGGAGTGTGGTTGAAATTATTGTATCTTTGTCTGCTTCTATCGCTTCCTTGAGTGGAATCTTATAAACAATCTTCCAAGTTTATGGAATTTTTATGTGTCTTAGCTTCTTTCGCCGTCTTCTTTTGCATACAACTTTAGCAAAGAATTTTAATCAATGTTAACTTAGTTAGAATATTAAAATAGAAAACTTAGCCAATCTTAACAGACACATATATAGTATTGGTATTCTATATATCACTTATAGCTACAAGAAGCAAGCAAATTATCATGCAAATTATATATGAACATTTTTTTTACAATAATCAACGAACGTGAACTGTGTCAATTAACTATACATCAACACCAAATACTTATAGTTCCCATTAATTTTTTTTAGCTGCATTGATAACATTGCACACATTAATGCAGCTTTATTTCAAAAAGTAAATGACCAAAGATTCTTAATCAAAGGATACACAACATAGCATCTACCTATGCTTATGTTTCAGGTAAGGGATTAACAACAATGGGAACCAATTGCAGGTCATTTTTTTTTCTAACAGCAACTCCAAATGCCTCAGACATGTCAAATTCCTCATGTTTCATCTCACTTGGAAGCTTCCAATCAAAGTGATACAGCAAATATGAAAGGGCCACCTCAACATTTATTAAGCCTAATGTGATGCCTGGGCATATTCTTCTTCCAGCACCAAATGGAATGTATTCGAAATTACTTCCTTTGTAGTCAATGGTACTATCAATAAATCTCTCTGGATAAAACCTCTCTGGTTCATCCCAGTACTTTGGATCTCTTCCAATTGCCCAAGCATTCACAATCACCTTACTTTTGACAGGTATGTGATATTCATTAACCTCACATGCTTCTCTACTTTCTCTTGGAATCAGAAGTGCTACTGGAGGGTGTAACCTGAGGATCTCTTTGACCACTGATTTCAAATACTTGAGCTCATGGATGTAAGTCTCATCAACCCTTCCACTCTTGTCAAATATGTTTCTCACCTCAACCTGTGCTTTCTGCATTATTCTTGGGTCCTTGATCATCTCTGCCATTGCCCAATCTATAGTAGTTGATGATGTCTCACCTCCGGCTCCAAATATGTCCTAAGATGTAAATTGTAATGATCAATTAGTTTAAGCTAATGCAAGCATATCCAAGGGGACACTGATTTTACTATTAATTTTTAAATTAAAAAAGGTTACCTGTTTGATAGCTTTAATGTTATTTGTAGTTAAGCATATATCCTGGCCGGATGCGTTACCACCCTCAAATTTTAGGAGAACATCCACAAGATCTTCATCTGGTTCATGTTCACCTTCTTTGGCCTTTGACTTTGCCTCTCTGTGCACATGGATGATATTTTCTAGTATTTGATCACCTTCTCTTTGCTTCTTCTCAAGCTTAGGCCTCATGCCAGTGATGACTTGAAGCCATTTGGAAGAAGGAAACAGATCTCCTAAATCGAAACCTCCACCAAGCATTACTACTGCCTTTATTACTGAAATGTATTTTTCTTGATCTTTGCATTTCATGCCAAATGCTGCCCTGGAAGTGATTGTATATATTGTTGAAAGTACTTCTTCTGTGAGGTTGACAGTTGATCCTTTCGCCGATGCAATCCTTGTCATGAGATTGGTAAACTCTTCTTCTCTTATTGGCTGGAAGGACTTGACCCGTTTGGTGGTGAAAAGCTCCAACGTGCAAATTTTCCTCAGCTGTCTCCAATAATTTCCATAAGGTGCGAAAACTATATTTGTAGATTCATATGCCAATATTTCTGAAGCCAGAATTTTAGGCCTTGATGCAAATACTACATCATGGGTTTTCATTACCTCTCTAGCATATTCTGGTGAAGAGATAACGATGGCGAATATCTCTCCAAGTTGAAGGTGCATCAATGGCCCATATATGTTGGCCAAATCTCTTAATTTTCGGTGTGGTTTGGATGTAACAAGATGGTGTATGCTTCCTATAATAGGAAGCTTCCATGGCCCTGGGGGTATGTTTGGAGTTGACTCAGTTTTTTTTAGATTCCTTCCAATTTTCAGGGCTGCTACAATAAAAAGTATGAAGGAGAAAAGAGCTAGCAAGTCAAGGATCAGAGAATCCATGGAGACGACACATATAAAAACATACAGGTGTTTTTAGGTGAGTTGAAAATTACAGTGGCTTTGGTTGGTGTTTGTTGCTTCTTGTTTTAGCTGATCTTGTTGAGAGTTTTTGTCAACACTTGATATTGATATTGGCAGCAGGAGGGTGGTTGAAACTATTCTTTGTCTGCTTCTATCTGTTTCCTTGAGTGGAATCTTATAAAGAATCTTCATATTTTTAAATTTTTATGAGTCTTAGCTTCTTCCTTCTTCTTTTTCATAGTATTAACTATATCAATTAGTATTCAGCTAGAAAGATTCCGTTGACATTGATGCCAGTTACTTATAATTGCCATTGATTTTCATAGCTGCATAAATCTCCAACTCTTTTGCAATAATTAAAAAAATAAAAAAGAATGCTCACACAATCATGCAGCTTTATTTCAAAATTAAATGGCCAAAGGTTCTTAATCAAAGCATACACAATATAGCATCTCCCTATGTTTATTTTTCAAGCAAAGGACTAAAAACAATGGGAATCAATTGCAGGTCATTTTTTCTTCTAACAGTCATTCCAAATGCCTCAGATATGTCCAATTCCTCAGGTTTCACTCCACTTGGTAGCTTCCAATCAAAGTGATAAAACAAATATGTGAGTGCCAGCTCAACATTTAACAAGCCTAATGTGCTGCCGGGGCACATTCTTCTTCCGGCACCAAACAGTATGTACTCGAAATTATTATTATTGTTATTATTATTTGACAGAAGAAAATAATTTTCATTCATAGAAAGCCAAACGGCACTTACAGATATCATAAAAAACATGATATTTACTTTGAACAAAGAAAGATACATATCCTATATGCTGAACTAAGATCTGATGGGAGGCACAACATTCGATTACTGAAAATCTTAACAAGTAGAAACTGTGGAACTTCAAGTAAAGCTCATATTCAGTGTGCAAACTAAATGATCCTCTAACAGAATCACCTAAGGGTAAAGCCACCTAACATAAGGTTGAACAACATATTAGAAGACAAAATACATCAATGCTTTAGCTGCATAACAAGCACACATTAATGCAGCTTTATTTCAAAAGTAAATGACCAAAGATTCTTAATCAAAGGATACACAACATAGCATCTACCTATGCTTATGTTTCAGGTAAGGGATTAACAACAATGGGAACCAATTGCAGGTCATCTTTTCTTCTAACAGAGACTCCAAATGACTCAGACATGTCCATTTCCTCATGTTTCATCCCACTTGGAAGCTTCCAATCAAAGTGATACAACAAATATGCAAGGCCCACCTCAACATTTATTAAGCCTAATTTGCTGCCTGGGCATATTCTTCTTCCAGCACCAAACGGAATGTATTCAAAATTACTTCCTTG
>JASCZI010211484.1:54892-70337 GCA_036250425.1 Stylosanthes scabra | reverse complement strand
CATGCATGAAATTGCAGTAACCGCCACGGTTACAGCTGTTCTCCTCAAACTGGCGACACGTGGCCTCACGAAAGTCAGTAACAGGCGAGAAATCAGCAATTATAGGTCGGCCAGAGTAGAACCTTCCGTGAAGGGCGGCGAGCGCGGCGGCAGCTTCGTCCTCCTCGCGGAACTGGACGTAGACGTTTCCGATCATGTGGTCAGCGAGATTGTCGCAGACGTTAAGGCACTCGATGTGGCCGAACTTGGAGAGCTCCTCGAAGATGTCCTCGTAGAAATCTTCGAAGTGCTGCTGGATCTTGCGAGGGTCGAGAGGCTGGCCGTTAGGGTCGACGCCGGGGGTAATCATATCGGGGCGCTGGTACATATTGGACAGAAGGAGCGTCGGGGAGATCGTAGGGCGGTTATGGAGACGGGAGCAGCGGTCGCCGTGGCGGCACGCCCCGATCTTGAAGTAGAACGGGCAGTTAACGCGGTCCTTCTCTGTGCCGAAAATGGATGCAAGGTGCTCCGCCATGATGTGATTCTGCTTCCTCTTGTTCTTGTTCTTGGCGAATGGGATTGGGGATTGGAGAAAATGATAGAGAAGATTGGGGGTTTTGTGTATTATCGATAGGGTTTTGGGAACCCTAAGAGTGAAAGAGAAGAGGGAGGTGTGTATGGTGAGAAAAAGAGGTAATTTGTAAAGTAGGAGAAGGCTGAAGAAGACGGATCTGAGGGAAAGAAAGGTGAAGGAGGTGTTGCAGTTTGCAAAGAATTGGATTATCAATCTTGTCTACACCCTTTAAACGGATATCTTTTTACCGTCCGTATAAAAGTTAAAAATAGGTATGACCTTTGTTTCATTCCAATATTTTTATTAAAGTAAATCAAATCAAAATATCAACTTATAGAAGAAAAAAATTTAATGAGTTTTAAAGAAAAGGATGGAAATGAGTGTGATTGGCTTGAGTTTTAATGATATTTTTTTGGTGACTGAGTTTTAAAGATCTATGGAATTGAATTAATTTTAGGTTAAGAATTTTTAAATTAATTATTAATTATTGATTTTGAGCAGTACATTGGTCTCTATTAAAAAATAGTAAACACTCTATCCAACCGCGATCATTTTTAATTTGAACAAGCTCACTCCCAATGACTTGAAAAACTCAATCCGGCTCTCAACCATTTAAAAATTAGGACAAATAGATCCTTAAAATCGATTTGTGAGGTTAGTATTTAGGGTTGATAAACCGATTTTAAGGACCTATTTAACCTAATTTTTAAATGGTTGAGAATTGAGTTTTTTAAATCATTGAGAGTGGGCTTGTCCAAGTTGAAAATATCAGGGCAAATTGGATATTTACTCTTTAAAAAATTAGATACATGCTGTAAATTTTAGGTGTCAAAAGTGAATGGTATATATAAGAATTGCAAAAATGCAAATTGGGGAATGAATTATTGCATTAACAGTTTAAAACTAGCACAAGATATGAACATCCAATTTGACAACTTTGCAAATAATGAAATTGAACAAAAAGCAATCAAATGTGTCTGTCTTGTATTACAAACTTTGGCACATTCTCAATTTAACCATCCAAACAACAAACATGAAAGTCCATTACATTGTAAACTTTAAAATGAACCAATTTCAAACGTGGATCAAGCTTTCTAGGTGAAAGCTACTAACTAGAAAGCTACTAAAATTCGTTTAAGATAAGGATAGCCACAATGCTTCATCAGGCATGACTCAACGATTTCAATTATCTGGGGAGACTGCTTTGTGGGAATTTGCGTAATGGGTTCTTCCTTATTTGCTCTGTTTCCCTGTAGAGAAATATACGAGTGTCAAATCATAAAAACTGGAAAATTCATTGGTATAAATTATTCCAAGGTTGGGATTACCTTTTCAAATCCTTTTCGTTCTCCCATCTAGTCTGCAGCAAACTTGAGGACTTCCTACTTTCTTCTTTCACGTTTTGTGATCTGTGTAAGGCATGCAAATTGGTGGATCAATAACTGGCATATCAATGTTGAACAGAGGCAAATAAAACATCATGCTAGTACTCATTGAAAATAGACATGTTTTAAGCTATGCTCTGCTCTTGCTTTAAATTGTTAGGCAAACTTTTGTTCCTCTCATCCTATTTGCTAGTATTCATTAAAATTAGATAACATCTTAGCTAAGCTTTACTCTTGCTCTATATTTTTAAGCATTCTATTTGCAATTGACATTCCAAATATGTTTGTAATGTACCCCAAAAATATGAGGAAAACAATGATCTAAGGATGAGGAAAAATGATAAGAATGCCAAAAAATTTTCATGCTATTTGCTAGTATTCATTGTAAATAAACCATGATTTAGTTAAGATTTGCATGAAAGTCTAACAGCAAAACTAGTGATTCTACTTACTCTTGTTGTTCTTCATCAACAAACACTGGAATACAGGCACTTGCAGTAGCTATTCCAGTTCTAGTCCCAGGTCGTTGTGGAATCTGAAATCACAGTGCAATGACGTAAAAAAGAATACAATAATATGATCACCAATCACAGAAAGAAAGACAGGCAACATTTCTGTGGGAAATTTGCACCTTGTAGGATTTCCATTTCCCAGGGATTGCGTTATTTTCCTTGTTTCTTTCAGCTCGAGGCCCAAGTGTGTGCCACGAGTTTGATATGTCGGAAAGAGGAGCTGAATCACATCCTACTGAATCTTTATAAACGGAAAGAGGAGCTGCTCCACTCCTACATAAAGGGAACAACATGTAGAATCATTAGGAAATTACAAAAGCTTTGCATACAAAATCCTCCGCAGATAACACATATTTCCCACGAAATCATCGAGCAGTTCTTAAAAGAGTACAGTTACCTGCTATTACTGTCACATGGATCAGACTTGAAGGGGGCTGCTTGTGTAGCTGCAATACAAAGAAAATGTTCATGTCTAGTTATATTATCTGCCATCCAAAATTTGAGACAGAAAGTAATGTACAGAAAATGGACTCACAATTTTGTCCCCTGGCAAGGACAGTTCCAAAGCTACGCACAGGTGCTTGTGGTTTTTCCATTGATTCCTACTTAGTGGAAGCAACTTAGGGTTAAACATTTGCATATAGATCCTAGAAGGCTAGAAGATAGATAAGTAAAGTAGTGGAACACTACATACATCTTTCGCTTTTGATCTTGCCATTGAACGCATAACAAATTTTCTATAAGCAGCCTTCAATTTCTCAACCGGTTGAGCATTCCTGAAGAACAGGCAATTTAATGAGAAATGATATTTGCAACTTTACTATGTGCAGAAATCATCAATTAGTCCAAGTACAGCATCAAGGTTCAAATCTAAGAAATGGTATTCTGCTCCTCTCAAGAATGCAGACACATCCTCACTTTTCCCCTTTCAAATTTTGTATGTGTAGTATTAAATCATTAGGACAGACACACTGCACAATTAAGCCAATATAAATATAAGTAATAATCCTCTCACAAAAAATCCTCACACATGCTACAAATTACTTATAGCAGCAACTAAGTTAAATAACCATGAATGATTTTTAGGATGGTACTGAACCATCCAACCGGTACGAATATGAAACAGTGAACAATTAAGTTCATAAGACAAGTCTCACTACCTAGATATTCCAAGTTCCAATATCCGATTAGCAGTTTTAATCTTGTTCTTAGATTCCAAGTGCAACCCATAGGAAATGTAGAAATCGGAATGAGTTTTCCCAATTCCATTTGCATCCAAAAAAGCATATATAACTTCTGCATCTAAACAATTATCTGCCTGCAAGATCATCACAATTGCTTATTGTTTAAAAACAAATTCTCAAAACTAACAAATTGAAGCAAGTCTATTCAAACAAAAGGAGTGCTCATGGAATGGAAGTAGAACCCACATATTCAAGCCACACTTTGAGGTATCGCAAATCATCCTTATATCTATCTGAATCCCAGAAGGCCTGCACACACTTCTCGTAGATCACTACAAGCCCAGAACCATCACCGCCCGGAGGAAACGCCTCCTGAACCCACTTGATACACCTTCAGTTCCAAATAAAAAATAAATCCAGTGTAATTGTGAATTGAAATTTTCAAAAAAAGCACCCTTAATGTTTGGTTTGCAAAATGAAAGAGCAACAAAATTTCACACCTAACAACACACAATCTCTCTCTCTTTTTCAAAGTTAACACTTAAACCAATCGATAGTTACTTAACCTTAACCTAATAGATAGATCTACAAAAATAAAATCACTATCCAATAGTTGAGCTATTTCTTTCAAGCATCATATCACAATTTATGAGGTATTGCTTTCTATCATCACATCACAATTTAATTCGTGTAAAATCATGATACTTACTGCAGCCACGGGAGAAGTGGATCTTCGCCTTTGTAGTCGTCAATCGCTTCAATCAATTTCCTGAAAACGAAAGCAAAAAGAAAATGAGAACAAAAACATACGGTGAGAAAGAGAGTGTGGAAGAAGGTGAAGAGCCTCACCTTCGATGTTCATAGAGGGAATTCTTGAGGTCGTTATCGGTGTAAGACTTGAGAGCATGGTTCAAGAGGTTAACGTTGCGGCCTCTTTTGAGCGGTCTCACGTTCTCCTTGAAGGTTTCCCACTCGTTACCGGTTTGCCTCTTTGACGCAAGAAACTCCGTTTCTGGATCCACCTTCTCAATAGCCGTCTCCGCCATCGTTGCTGCTCTTCTCATGGAAATGGAAGAAAAAAGGAAAGGGGTTTTTGAGAGGGTAAAAAGGAAAGAGAGCGTTCGGATTTTGAGATTCAAACTTTTGAAATTAGCATTTTATAATGATGATGATGCTAATTCTAGCCGTTGCTGCCCGTCGACAAAAGAATTTGGATTTTTTTTTTTTACAAGAAATTGACCAACTTGTTAAAAAAAATGCTAGATATATGTTATTTCTTGTTAGGCAATAAAAATTCTATCAACATCATCCAACAATTTAAATTGGATGTTTCATATTTTTAAATTTTGAATGTTTTGTTTTTAGGTTCGAATGTTCTGTTTCTAAAGAATATAAAGTTGGATGAGGTTGCATATGGCTTCTATTGTGGATGTTTTATAAATAGTTATTTCGGATGTTCTATTTTTTCTAAGCTGATTTATTAGTTAGAAAATTATTAATTACCTATATTTTTCCATAATTTTTTTGTGCATACCATGATATCCAATGGATTGAAAGTTCAAGTTCTACATAGATAAAGTGAGCAACTCTTCCAAATAAACAAGTTTCATTCCTATCTTAAAGAGAATTGAATCCAAAAGAAATAATTAAGAAGCACAGACCCTTATCTATGTGTGCTAACTTACGTTGATAAATATTTTATTTAACTAAATCTAATTAAATTGCTTAATATGTTATATATTTTTTAATGATGATTAATGAGAATGTTTTTATTGAGCTTGAATTAATTTAATTAGCTTTAATTAATAAAAAAAAACTTCTAAAAAATATAGTATCACTTTAAAAGTAAAATAAATACAAGTTGTTTAGGGAAAAAAAAGTTGTTTAATTCCTTTTAAATGAATAATGAATGCATGGTGACAAACATGGGAACAAGATTAAAGAAAAGAAACAAAAATCCTATCTATATATCTATATATATATTTGCACACTAATTTTTGTAATGATTATTGAGCTTATCTTCAAACTTAACAGATTTTATTACCTACTAATTATGTCATTATCCCATATGATATCATACACATATGTTTAACTTGTGGTTATCTGAGAATATTTGTAAAAATAAATATGTATTGTATAATTTATCCAAATTTATATACCATGCTACATGTTTTGTCAATGACTTCATTGTTACTTACTATAAATTGAGAAAATATTTAAAAAATATTAACTAGATTTGGCAAAAAAATTGTATTGAGACAGAGTAAATATAACACATGATAAGAGATTTAAGTATCATATATTCATAATTGTATTGCAGCAAAACGAAAAATTTGCAAATAATGTAAATTTTACTGTGATTAGGGAGCATTTAAGCCAAATCCTTGTATCAGCCGCATGAACCATCTTCTATTCATTCCCTTGAGGCTCATGAAGCAGAAACTTTAGCAGCTTATTTGAGAATGAATTCAGCGAAAGACAGTTGTTTTACGAAAATAATAGCACAGAATGATGGCTTAAAGTTAAAAGTGGTGAAAACTTTCACACAAGGTAAAATTAGTGTAACTTGTTTTGGTGCAACTGTATTGATGTGATAGGTGTATAAATTTAGGGTTTAATATTTATTTAGTGTAGTTTTTAGAAACATTTAAAATCATGTAAAAAAAATTTTAAAAATTAATATTTTATTATCGGTTTTGCTAGGTGTATATATAAAACACATGAATCTTTTTCACTTGAAAGAAAAAGAGAAAAGAAAAAAAAAATTTATTAACCACTTATTGGCTAATAAATTACGGACTCCATAAACTTTTTCTTTTATCTATGTGTAAGTTTTTTATTATTTAATAAAAGCTATGAATTAAAAATACGAATACAATTTTAAAATATGATATCTCATTTTATATGTATATGAATTGAATCCAACCGATGTAATGAATTTTTGGATCGGATCAATATCCACAAAATTCACCTTGGATATTATGTATCAAATCGAAACTTATTTACTCATATTCAAATAAATTTAGTGAATAATTTTGTTATGATCCTATCTAAATTGGAAGTTTTTTTTATAAAAAAAAGAAGAAGTAGTTAAAGTTAACGAAACTCAAATTTCAATTGCTAAAAGTTATTTGTTCAAAGTATTGACACACAAAAAATTGTTCAAACTATATTTTGCTTTTAAAAAACAATACAACAACAACCTTTAATCAAGGAGAGTTGTATTTTATTTTATTATAATAAAATGAATACATGAGAGGATGAGTTTAATTTGAACAATTAAAAGGTAACAAAAAAAAAATAAAAATTCCATATAATCAAAATATCATAATGTAAATTACTAAAGAAGAGAGAATACATAAATGAAAAGTAAAATTAAGGAGGATGATGTTGGTGGTATTCTTGGATCAAATTCATAGCAGATTGAAGAATCAGATTTGAGGTACCAGCAACGCCTTCAAATATTCGAAGATTGTGATGGTTCCAAAACTTCCAGAGAATCGTAGCAATTAGACTAGCTCGTCTTCTGATATTATATGCATCCAAAACTATAAAAGTTTCTTCCTCCCTCACATTACGACTAGTATTCTTCACCGTTATAGCAGATAAATCGGCCATAATAGTTGAATTGTATTGTGTGACACATAAAAAAGATAAAAAAATAAGGATTATTTCTCAAAATTTTATCAGAGCACATCAAAATTCAAGATAACATATTAAAATCCTAATAAATCACATCAAAACACTATAAAAATTCTATTAGGGCACAAAAAAAATCCTAATAGGACACAGAAAAAATCCAACAGAGCAATAAGGTACAAGATCTAATTTCAATACAATACAACAACAACTTGCTTTTAAAAAACAATAAAAAGAATATTAGATCTATTAGATCTATAGACATAAAATAAAATAATACTAATGGTCGCTATCAACATAAGTTACTCGTTTAATTAAAAATGGTATATGAGAACAATAAAGACAAGAAAATTAGTACAACGGGATACAAGTAGTGATAATCTAGCTAAGATCATTTGTTAACGAATATCCAATAATAACCCAAATGCCATTTAAATTTAAACTAAAATAGTTTAGAATTTAATGAGAACGAATTAAAAAAAATAGTTATGAAAGTAAATAAAAAATAATAAGATTATCTAACTAACTTTTTCCAATTTAAATAAACTATTAATTTTAAAAATTTAAATTATAAATTTAAATAATTAACTAAAAATTAATTTCTATATTTTTTGTTACAAAATTTATACTTTCAAATGACCCAGAAGAATTTATAGGAGTGGAAGTGTGGTTAAGGTGGAAAGAATTGGGAATTATAGCAACAAATTATGATAAAAAATAAATATGCATCCATAAAATTTGAGTATAACAAATAATTAAAAAGAAATTAAATTTTAAAAAATAAATAAATAAATTAAGAATATATTTATCTTTTTATAAAAGAGATTTAATTTTTTTTTAAATATTATATTAATTAATATTTCATAATAATTTTAATTATAATAGGTTTTTTTAATAATTAAATCTCTTTAACGATTTTTTATATTAATTTTTTAATAAAAACTTTCTTTATATTAGTTTTTTAATAAAAACTTTCTTTCGGACTATATGGAGTGCTATTTTTAGCATTTGTTGGCAAAAATCCAATAATTTAAAATGAAAGATTTTAAGATCGATAAAAATAATCATAAAAGATTTTATCAACAAAAAAGGAAAGTATAGGTAACCAATAATTTTTAATCAATAAATCAGCTAATAAAATGTAGAATATCTGAAACTACTATTTATAGAACATCCATAATGGAAGCTATAGAACATCCGAAACCTAAAAGAAACCTCAACCAACTTTATATTTTTTTTTAGAAACAGAACATCCGAAATTTGACTGATATTGACTAAATTTTTATTGGTTACCTAGCATGATTGCAACAAAAATACCATAAAAGATTAAAAATTATGACAAAAATATTCTGTAATAATTTTTTAAGAATATTAATTCTTAGTTAGCTTATATTTAGGTATTTTTATCACAAATATTAAATCTTTTATGGATATTTTGTCTTTTAAATTTTTTATAAATATTTTTATCATAATTTTAAATCTTTCATAAATATTTTTATCATTCAATTTTTTATGATTATTTTATCAATTTTATAATTTTTATGTTAATTTTGGTAGATAACTCTTTAAAATAATTTTCGATCTTATCTCAAAGTTTGAGCTAAATGATGTAAGATTAAATGATTAAATTCACGTAGAAACAAAATTAAAAATACCCCGACCCATAATCTCCTTCTCCACTTAACACTTTTCTGTCGGCTATTAAATTCCACTCCTGCAACCTGCATCTGCATCTGCATCTGCATCTCTCTCCTTCCAACGAAATCCCACGTATTTCTCTCTCTCTCTCTCTCTCTCTCTCTCTCTCTCTCTCTCTCTCGCATCACTGATCTGACTCTCGATCTGTTCGTTTCGCACCGACGCCTGATCCGCATTCCTCTCAATTCTGTAAGTGAATCTCACCTTCCTATTGCGTTTGATCTCGATTCCGTTTCCATTGATCCGTTGCTGTAACGTTATTTTCCGTAATTTGGATCCTTGTTACGTTTGAATTTTGATGTCATTGTTTCGAATCCGTTTTTATTTTATTGTGCAGCAACACAATGACAGAGGAGGAGGTGGTGAACGTGCGCGGCGGCGAAATCTCCGATTCCAGCGACGGCGATCAGCACAAAATCAAGGCTAAGTACTGCAATGGCGGTGCTGCTCACGAGAACGGTAGTGTCGGTGGTGGCGCGATTGCCGGCGACGGAGACGGAGACGGCACGGTCGTCTCCGGGAATGGCGGCGCTGATTCCGGTGCTTCGGATCTCGCCGTTGTGGTAGAGGACAAGGTGGAAGGAAAGGCTCTCGGTGAGTCTGATGTGGCGGTTTCTGAGGCTTCTGCTGTAGCTGAATGCGAGTGCGAAGAAGCGGTTAATACGAAGGAGGAGAATGATTTAAAAGAGAAAAAGGAAATTAGTAATGGAACGATTCTTGTCGGTTGTGGCGGTCAAAATGACGAGGGATCTGTTGTCGTTTTGGAAGACAACACGAAGGAGGTAAATGATGCGAAAATAAATTGCGATCATGAATTGGGTGTTCAAAACGGTGCGGAGAGCGAGAGCGAGATTCGTGATGGCGTTGATGAAGTAGACGGTGCTGACACGAATGGAATTCACCAAAACGGTGAGATTCACGGCGATGAGAAGAAGGAGCCTGTGACCGTTGTAGAAGTAGATCATACTGATGGGAACAATGGTAGTCACAGCGAATTGGAAAGTGTGGCTGTTGAAAACTGTGCGGTGAATAAGGAAGTTTCAGTTACTACGGATGTCAATGAGTGTGCTGATGAAGACGGTGAAAACAAATCAGTGCAGAAGGCGCAGCTGGAGGCTGTTGATTCAGGTGGTGGAATTGAGAAAGGTGGAGGAAGTGAGTTGGAAGGAACAATTGAATCTGCCTCTGTTCCTGTTTCAGATGAGAAGGTGGTTGTGCAGGAAGTAACAGATCATGAATTCAAGAATGTGGTTAATGGAGATGATCAAAATGGCTCTGCAGAAGCTGATAAGGATGAGATTCCTCTTGGCTTTGATGGAGTGCCTGTTTCTGTAGATGTGAAGGAATGTGCTGGTGAAGATGCTCACATCAGTTTAGGTGTGGAGAAGTTGGAGGCTGAGACTGTAACTGATTCAAATCATGTGGATGAGAGTGTTGCTGGAGGTGATGTTCAAAACGGTTCAGCTGAGCAGGAATTAAGCAATGGGGTTCATGTTGAAGGTGAGTCTGGCTGCAAATTGGAGAATCCTGAGGAGGAATCGGGAGAAGAACTGGTTCACAAAATAGAAGACTCCTCGGCCTTGAACAGTTCAAATATATCTGGATATGGTAGTGTTGTGCCTGAGGTGAATGGCAATGTGGTGGAGAGTGAAACTGAACCTTCAAAGATTGCAGTGGAGAGTGATGCTGAGCCTTTAAACCTTGTTGAGAGAGAAGCTGAACATTCAAATATTGCAGCTGAGAGTGAACCTCAACCTTCAAACGTTTCACTGCAGAGTGAACCTGAACCGTTGACCACTTTTGTCGACCATGAAGGTGAGCCTTCAAAAATTTCAGTTGATGGTGAACCTGAGCCTTCAAACACTGCTGTTGAGAGTGAAGCTGAGCCTACAAAGGTTGTTGCTGAGGGTGAAGCGGAGCCTATGAAGGTTGTTGCTGAGGGTGAAGCGGAGCCTACAAAGATGGCAGTTGAGAGTGCAGCCGAGCCTTCAAATGACGCAGTTGAGAGTGCAGTCGAGCCTTCAAATGACGCAGTTGAGAGTGCAGTCGATCCTTCAAATGACGCAGTTGAGAGTGAAGCTGAGCCTTCAAACATTACGATTGAGAGTGAAGCTAAGCCTTCAAACGATGCAGTTGTGAGTGAAGCTGAGACTTCAAAGATTGCCGTGGAGAGTGAAGCCGAGCCTTCAGCTGAAAGTGTACTTTGTGTTGAGCGTGAAGCTGGTAGTGTTGGAGATGAAGAGACAAAACCAACTGAAGAAGGATCTAGTACTGATGCTGTGGATGTACAAAATATGGGATCAGAAGGATCTAGTACTGATGCATTGGATGTACAAAATATGGGATCAGAGGTAGTGAAAAGGCCATTTTATTATTTGATCAGGATACCAAGATATGATGATGATGAAAATATAAAAGAACAGATAAAGATTGCTCTCCACCAAGTTGAAGAGAAGACTAGGATTCGGG
This sequence comes from Stylosanthes scabra, assembly GCA_036250425.1. Lineage (NCBI taxonomy): Eukaryota > Viridiplantae > Streptophyta > Magnoliopsida > Fabales > Fabaceae > Stylosanthes > Stylosanthes scabra. The sequence continues at coordinate 58,894 of JASCZI010211484.1, read as the reverse complement.
ACGGAATTCGATCTGAGAGCCAGACTAAAAAGGTCAGTCACTAGGACAGCAAATTTATGTTATTTGATATTAATAAGAACAAAGAAAACCTTTCAATTTTTTTAGGCCAATGTTTGATGTTTTACAACTTTTGAATGATGATGTGAAATGATATGATCAGGCCATATGTAAGGAGTACAATCAAGAATTTAGAGCTGCGATAACAGCAGAGAGAGCTGCCCGGGACTTGCTCAAATCCAAACGCCAGGAAATGGATTTGATTCAAGCCACAATGAACAGATTAAACAATGCAATTTCTGTTGGGGATATAGATGGCAAGGTATGCTACCAATTTTCTTAAGGAAATATTTATAAGAACATGAGTCTTTTTCCAGTCTTATGTGTAATTTTCTGATGTTTAAACTTATCGGCAGATAAGAAACATGGAACACATGATTGAGCATGAGACACTCCCTTTAAAAGAAGAAAAGCAATTGATCCGTCAGATCAAACAATTGAAGCAGAATCGTGAGGAGCTGTCTTCCAGTATGGCAAAGCAGGATCAATTGCAGAAATCTCTAGACGAGAAGGACAGTATTGAAGAGAACTCAAAGGTAATATACTGAGACTGCTATTACATTTCATGAATTGACTACCTTATTCTTTAGTCTATGAAATGATATCATTATTTTAATGTTTACAGAAATTACAGCTTTTGAAGAAGGAAATGGAATTGCTTAGAAGTAATGTTCAAAAGGCAGAGGCAGCAACCAAAGCTGCAAAAAAGAAATATGAAGATGAAAGCAATATATTGAATGAGATATCAGCTCAGTTTAAGTCTGCTGATGATGTTCGCCAAGAAGCATATGCAAAATTACAGAATTTGAAGAAACAATTCCATTTGAAGGTAGGTTCTTACTTTTTCTTATTGTGCTTTGAATAACAATTTTATAAAAGGCATGTGTTGGTAAGACTAGAGAAAGTTGATTCCGGGATACTTCTGTTTCCATTATTGAAATTTGGGACCTGCTGTTGAAGAGTAGGATAGACAGAAGTTCCATTTTATACTGTCTCGTTTTGGAGTAGTTCTGTATGAGTTTGAATTGAGCACTAAAAATACACTAATGGCTTCTAGTACTAATAACAGTGAACCCATAAATATTCAGTGGATTAAACTTTACTACTCCAGTAGAATATCTACTATGATCCTGTGTGCTTTTCTATTCTAGTGCACAAATAATATCATCCTTGGTTGTTTGCATTCGATTTGTTCATAAATTTTCACACACGTTTTTGTATTTAAAATTTGTGCTATGCTTTGGCAATAATTTCACTTGTTTAAAAGATTAATATATTAATCATGGGAACCCACTGTACTGAGTATGGTGTCCGGAGGCGAACATTTATAGATTTGTGTATTATCAAATGAACTTTTATTTCTTTTTCATTTTAAAGTTTCTAAAGCAGCACTTGTTATAGTTGTGTACAGGATATAATTTTTTCTTTCTTTTTTTCCTTGTAACCGTCAGTTGAGTGTAATGTTTTTCATCTGTTCTGCAGAGCAAATACTTTTGGGAATATAAAAATGCTTCAAAGAAAGGGCAGGACCTAGCCACAGAAGGGAAGAAAGAGGAACTACAATGCTTCTGTGTGGATCAGGTAATCTTTTCACCCTTAGAACAAGTGAACAACAGACATATTGTCTGTTCTTTCTTGCAATCTATTACTATTAGCCCGTAAACGTGAATTTAGCACTTACCAATAAGCAATTTAGGTTGAGCGAATGATGGAGCTGTGGAACAAAAATGATGAGTTCAGAAGGGACTATGTCCGGTGCAACACCAGGAGTACACTAAGGAGACTGCAAACCCTGGATGGCCGATCACTGGGTCCCGATGAAGAGCCACCAGTAATTCCCAGTTTCTCAACCGAAAGAGTTTCTAAAAATAATTCCTCAGTCTTGCAGTCTACTCTGGAACAAGAAAAGAAACCAACACCAGCAGAATCCGTTAATAAAAAGGCTGAATCCACTCCAAAGGTAGTGGAACAAAAAACTGAAAAAAGTCAGACAACCAAAGCTAAAAAGGCTGCAAAAGCCACTCCTTTGGAGAAGTCAGTGGCTGCAACTCCTCGATGGGCGGATGAGCCTGAAGATATACCTGAAGAACCAGTGCGAACAAAGGAGGAAGAGGAGCAGATCTTAAAGGCTGAAATCGCAAGAAAGGAAGAGGAAGCAGCAAAGTTAAAGGAGAAGCGAAGGCTAGAGGAAATTGAGAAAGCTAAGGAGGCAATGCTTCGCAAACAGCGTAATGCTGAGAAAGCCCAACAAAGGGCTGCCTTAAAGGCACAAAAAGAAGCCGAGCAGAAAGAAAAGGTAATAACGTTAGCTGGATTTCACCTCTCGGCTATTTATCTGTTGTTTATCAACTCTAAAGCATACATCGGTTGTTGTATAACTCATAACTGTGCATTCTTTCTTATGCAGGAAAGGGAGAAGAAACTACGGAAGAAGGAAAGAAGAAAGGCCGCATCAACTGAAACTGCAGAAAACACAGAACAAGAACCTGCTCCTATCTCTGAAACTGTAACAAGGAGTACAGAAGAATCTGACCAGAGTGAGAAACCCGTCGAGGTAACTAAAAGATCGCAGAAACCATCACAGTATACAAGGCAGAGCAAGGCAAAATCTATACCGCTTCCTCTTCGCAACAGGGGAAAGAGGCGAATTCAACCATGGATGTGGGCTGTAATCGCTGTTCTGGCTGTTGTTGCCTTGTTTTTCTTGGGGAATAACAGCTCTTTGAGATCTTGGCTCCAAGGCTCTGCTTATTGAGTATGCTCCAAAATATAATCTGCTTCATTTTTTAAAAAACTAGCTATTACTAGGTGTTTGCCGGGGATGTTACCCTTATATTTATTACATATTTACATCTACATTTACATACATACGTATAGGAGCAATTCTTTCTTGGCCTTACATTTTTTACTCCGGTTAGTTTTGGTTATTTTCTTTAGACCGAGATCTGTTTCTTTACGGGGTGATGTGATTTAATTGCTGATTGCTGTGTTGCTGTGACCAGTTATGGTAATAAATTATTATATATTAATTGTAGTTCCTTTGTATGTTTTTCTTAAATTTGCTGATTATTAGTTAAAGAAAATATTAATTCCCTAGTAAAACCGGTTATTAGTGGTTTAGTAGGTGAATTTAGTCTGATTATAAAGTTATAAGCGGCTTTCTCTGTTTCTTTATTCTCGGTTCACCCTTCAATATATATGCAGTAATCAATTCAATATATATTAATGTTGTTGGATTTCAAAAATTTATTTGAGGTATTTTTTATAGTTATCATATAAAAAAAACAATGCTGATGAAAGTGACATAATTTAAAGTGCACCAAGGGGAAAATAGAGTATTCAAGCATAAGAGTACAACAAAAGAAGAAGAAGAAGATGTGAGAATAAGAATTGTGAAGAGAGAATAGCAATGACAACAATGATGGAAAGAAAGTGATATAATTTAAAGGATAATTTGTTTTTAAACAATTATTATTATACACTAATAACTATTTTTGGTATACAAATAAAATTGTTTTAATGGTAAAAATTATTTTAATTTTTGAATAAATGACCGGTGTTTATTTATGCAAATACACATTCTATTAGGGCTGTCAAACGAGCCTAAATCGCCGGGTCGGCCCGCTTAACCCGCCAAAAAAGGCGGGCTGGGCTAATATTTTAAGACCGTCATAATAATCAAACCCGCCTAACCCGTCCCGTTTAGTCCGCGGGCTTCGGCGGGGTGGGACGGGCTAGCCCGCCGGGCCTAATATTTTCGCTATTTTTTGTAAAATTAGAAAAATAATTAATTAATTAATAAAAAATATTATAAATTAGTGAAATTTTTATAAAATCATATTAAAAAAATAATGTTAAATTACCAATTTTTTATAATATTTAATTAAATATAATTAATTATTGAAATATTTGTGAAATTATATTTTTTAAAAATAAATTTAATTA
>JASCZI010211484.1:22540-42656 GCA_036250425.1 Stylosanthes scabra | reverse complement strand
GTGATTAGCTGAGGAAAACAAATGCTTAGCTGTGGTTTCCATTCTCTACAATGATAAAAATAAAATACCAAATCAGTTGCCAGTATTGCCACTGTTGTAAAAGGGCAGTATCCGGGTAATTAGTTTTAAAAAGGTAGCATTTTGATAATAAGTTCCGGAAAATGTGGTACATTGGTAAAAAAGCAGATTACTTTTTAGGAATCCATGACATGATTGCATCTTTTTTTTTTTTCAATTCATTTAGTATTTAGGAGGATTATTAGGAGACCATATCATTGCTCGGCTATTATTTTTCCTATTATTAATGCATATTCATGCACTTTCTGGAATGCTGAGTTCCCTTTCGATCAATCTTGTACCATTTACATATATTTGCTTCTTGTTAGGATACGAATGGGAAACCGCAGAAGCTTGTCAAATTTCAGCTAGATACAGGTAACACTGCAAGTATTTTTGTTAGGAAGGCAGCCCCGCATGAGCCGCGTGACTCTATTTCACTAAAGAGAGGTTTACAAACGGACGATGAAGATCATATTTCCAAGAAATCAAAGCGTGAAGATGATGCCCAGTTGAACGAGATTGAATCACTGAATGAACGATTGAAGGAAAGTGAGTCGGAGACTGCATCTTTGAGGGAACAGCTGAAACAAAAGGATCTTGACATTGAAGCTTTGACGTTACAATTGAGTAAGAAGGATTTTGAAATCAACCTGCTCAATAAAATGGTAGCCTCTTTAAAAAAGAGAAGATAAAAGGATTGTAGGAATACCATTGCAATGGTGTTGAATTGTTTGATCAATGAAATCGTACGTTTAGCTTTGATACTTCCATATATTTTCTAGTAACTGCTCAGTTTAAGTTCCCAAACTTATTCCATTTTGTCATTTCAAATTTTAGTTGTGAACTGAAATTTTGCCTCGTAGTTGAGTCGTTAGAAACTTAGAATGATGAATCTACATAGAATTTTTTGGTCAAATACCATTTTTAATCATTGATATTATATGTTTTGCTGCAATTATGTTCTGGTAGATTATTCTTGCTCTACAACATTCCTAAATCTATTGCGCTTTCTTTTTTTTTTTCTTGGCTTTTTTTCCTTTCATTAATAAAGTTGAAAAGATATTTTTTTTTTAAGAAAAGAATGTTTGTATTGCCCTTATCTATAGAGAGAGATGAACGCTTGTTCAGAGAGACTTGCCTAAATGGATTGATAATGCTCAAGATGAAAACTTTGTCCTCTATACCTCTCCCTCCTTTTCTATCTCTTTCTTTTTTATATGGGTAATTAGTAATTACAACATGTGATCATGCAACACCATTAATTATTCAATCCGGGTGATAGATTGTAGACTTATAATAGATCTATTATGAAGATTGAAGACTAGTCAACAGATTGATACAACTAACATGAATGTAAGTTAATTAAAATCAGTTCCAGGAAAAAAGGGGGGAAAAGCAAGACTATAATTATGTTGGCAATAATAGAATTTGACCTAATGCCAGTGTGGTGTGGTCACATATTCTTCATTGATTATAACTGTGTACATGTTACTAATCAACAACCCAGAGAAATTTCTCTACCCTACCTGATTTGCCATTGCCCCGAAGCAACAAACACAGCTAACCGAAATATAAAATCATAGGACCCACCCATCCAAATAAATATAAATATAAATGTTAATATATGATATTGATAAATTATAAAATTAACCACTAGCCAATCAAGACACACCCCTATTCAAGTGAGTGATGGACCTTTGATCAACATGCCTTCATTTTTTTATTTTTATTTTTTACAACTTAAAGCCAAGTAATTGAGATTGGGCTTCCTACCACAGTCTTGCCATCAGTCCATTCTAACCGCCCAAAGGCATTACCACCCTGTGGGGCTGCACCAGAAGAAGTGAACGTTACTGTATACGATTTTTTCTCACCCTCTTTGAAACTCAGCACTTGCGGCACAACCGATACCTTCACCGACGGGGAATCTGAGGTCACGGAAGCCTTGAAGCTCGCAGCGGGTCCCACGTTAGTGAGTAACCTTGTGTGCTTCACCACAGCCGTTGATGACTCAAACACCACACCAAACGAAGGGTAATTCAGATCGGTCACACTGTAAGTCTTTCCCGCGTCGCACTGGAAACTTCTCCTCGCAACGCTTTGGATCTCACCTTCGGTGTAGTTCAAAGCACATAAGAAGCTTAGGTAGTCTTCAGGGGTTAGATCATAGACGAGTCCTGGTTTAAGGGCTGCCACGGGGTCCACGTGTCCAGCTCCGTGATCGAACGGCGTAGATGGCTTCCCGGTGGCGCTGTCTTGTAGTTTTTGGCCGTTCTTGTAAGCCGTGTAAGCCGTTGTCATGAGAGCCGAGCGAATCGCGGCTGGGCTCCATTCAGGGTGAGCGGATTTGATCAGCGCAGCTAAGCCACTCACGTGAGGGCACGACATTGAGGTGCCGGAGATGATGTTGAAGTCCACGCGCCTGTTATCAACGGCTAAACCCGTGGGACCCACTGCCCTTGACCAACCCGCTAAGATGTTGACACCTGGCGCGATCAGATCAGGCTTCAAGATCTGTTGCGTTAAACTGTTGGGGCCGCGGGAACTGAACGCCGCCACAACCGGCGACGGCTGGATCCCCACCTTAGTCCCTTCAAAATCGATCTTCACCGTCGGTCTAGCTTCACTGAAGAGATACTTCTTCACGGCATCGCCGGCTTTCTCACCTATAGCCGTCGCCGGGAGCAGGTGGGCGTCAGCTACAAGCTCTTCGCCGTTGGCGGCGGTGTTAGCAAGCACCATGCCCAAACCTCCCGCAGCCTTCACCACAGCACCTTTTTGAACCCTAGCGCTAACTCCTCTTTCACACAGCACGATTTTCCCCGCTACTTTCTCCGGCAACAGTGTTCCCATCATGCACAAGTTTCCATTCGTGGCGTTGCTTGCATTTCCAGCGTAAACAAACGGTAACGGAGAATCAGGTAAAGCGTTCCCTCGGTACAACGAAACACCAGAGAAGTTAAGCCCGTTACCGAGGCTAACGTACGCCGGGAAGTCACGATCCAGTGTACCGGCGCCCACAGTAGTGATCCATGGTGCTACATTGGAGAGACTCGAAGGACTTGGACCTGCGTTTCCGGCGGAACAAGAAACAAGAATCCCTTTCTCCATTGCAGCGAAGGATCCAATAGCAACACTGTCTCTGTAATATTCAGAGCTTCCACCACCAAGGGACATAGAAAGAACGTTAACGTTATCAAGTATGGCTCTATCTATGGCGGCGAGAATATCGGAGCTAAAACACCCTCCGATCCAGCACACTTTGTATGCAGCGATTCTAGCGCGCGTGGCCATCCCACGCGCCGTCCCCTGCGCGTAGCCGAAGAGGCTGGCGCCCGTGACAACAGAGCCCGCGGCAGTACTGGCGGTGTGGGTCCCATGGCCGTCGTCGTCGCGTGGAGACTTAGATTCTTTAGTCACATCGATTGGACCTAACATGGCTTCGTAGCCTTTGGCGAAGAATCTGGCTCCGATGAGTTTTCTGTTGCAGTTAGAAGCTGTGAAGTTAGTTCCAGTTTCGCACGTGCCTTTCCACGTGCTGGGAACGGGCCCGAGCCCGGTTTCGTCGAAGCTCTTGCTCTCAGGCCAAACGCCGGTGTCGAGGACTCCGATGATGACGTCAGTGGAGGAATCTGACGTCGGAAAAAGGTCGGAGCTCTTGTCAAGGCCCAAGAACAACGGTGTCCTGGTCGTGTGAAGTTCGTACTTTGTCTCCGGAAGAACGGCGAGGACACCGTCCTGCGCCTCCAGCAAACGAGCTTCCTCCTCCGTTAGCCTGGTGGAATAGCCATGGATGGCGTTGTCGTAGGTGTAGAGCATTTCCGCCGATTCAGAAACTGATTTGAGAGAGGAGGCGTACCACTCGGCGTGGTGGTCGAAGCTCTCGGGCATCTGAGATTTCGCCACGTGGACTATGTAGGTGGTTTTCTTAGCACCATGGCAGTGAGCAACAAAAAGAAGTAGAAAGAGTACTGCAAGAGACCACTTTTTCCGAAGCGTGCCCATCTTGATGAGAAAAGTAGCAACTGAATAGAAAAAAGGTGGAGCTGAGAAGGTGGTTTTTAATGTGAGTGTTGGCGTGTGTTTGTGTATGTTGCGAGTGTGAAAAAGGGACTATAACATTGGTGGGTGGTTGTCTTCTTCTTTAGAATTATTATTGCATTGGAGACAAAAAACACAAGGCGGGAGAGAGAGAGTGAATGAGTGAGTGGGGAAATAGCAGTGGGAATAAGTTTGATTAGCTGTATGTGTATGTGTAGTAGTGTTAGATGTCTCATAATTGGGGATTGGACCTTGCTTTACATGTGCGTTTACCGCCCTTTCTTCTTCTTCTCTTTCCTTCTTTCTCCACTACTGCAAATTGCAAATGATAGGATTATTTTTAAACTATATCCAATAACTGTAATATTTATTTATAATGATTGATATTTGTTAATAGAGTTGTAAATTTCAGTTAATTTTATAATCTTTTTCTTATTATTCTTTTTATTTCTCAAGCTCCGACCGGTCGAGCACTAATCCTTCACAAATTTGAGCTTTATTTAAGGGGTTATCGCTGATCATTGAGTTGCTGCATACATAAGGCGGACGGGATTCGAATTATGGACGCTTGATAAGCATACTAATGAGTTAACTACTAAACCAACTTGATTTTTTTTTCTTATTATATTATATTATTATTATTTTGCTCTCCATGATTGTTTTTTTTTTTGGTATTACATGATTGTTTTCTTTACTTTGCTTTTTCATGACCTGTTTTTGCACATTAAAGTCACCACTAGTTGGACCCTTTAGACAGTGGCGTGCAGGCTTTCAATCACCAACTGCATAGTCCAAACGTTAACTTCGGACACCAATTCTTGACCTACTACCTTGAATTCCCGCAACGGTTTCCTTTTTGCGTTTATGTTATTAATTAATCAACATTTAATATTATTAAATCAATAATTATATATTTATATATGTGATATATCATAGAACACATAATTATCTTGTATTTTATATAGTTTTAATTAATTAATATTATATTTGATAATGGGATGCATGCATAGCATGGAGTGTTGCGAAACAGCAGGATTAATTGGGTAAAATAGAAAGATTGAATGAAATGTAGAACACGCACCTAGATGACTAGATCGGTTCACGTGTATTTATATAGATAAAGTTCAATCAACCTTAATGAACGCAAGATATTTTTCTATTTAGGTTTTGGATGTACTCGTTTCTCCTTCACCACCTGCCAAAGACACAAGCTTAAATAAATACTTTTCGGTTTGCTATTCTATCACTCTTAATAAGAAACTCAAGGTCACGGATGTACCAAAAGGAAGAAATTAAATTCAGAAACTAACCAAAACTCACTCACTCACGGTCTTTAACTCTTTATTATTGTTCTTCCCTTCTTGGAATTTAATAGGATAGAGAAGTGGGAAGTGGAAAAAGAATAATTAAACATTTTTTCTATAAGAGGAAAAAGAAACGTTTCTTCTTGGTTAAGATTTCCATAGTGGAATTCTTATTTATGAATCTTATTATTTAAATTTTAATTAAAATATTGAGAAACCAAGTAATACTCAAAACTAAGTTCAACGAATCATTTACAACTAGTAAGTGCCTAAGCGATGCAATTTTGGCATGTCAGCTTGAATAAGTCTAAAAGTAGTATAATATTTTTAGTCTCTCACCATTTAGAAAAAAAAAAGTTTTTTTTAGAAAAAACCCAAGACTTGAATTTATCAATTAATACAAAGATGAAACAAATCAAATGGAAGTAGATCTCATTATGAAATGGCATAAAAAGTTAATATCTTGATATAAAAACCAAAGTATTTAAAATAAAAAGCATTGTCCACAATTGTTTGATTTACCTTTAACTTTAAACACCAGACTTCATGACTCTAAAAACTTTTTACAAGTTTGCATGGTTTCTATAATTAAAAAAAAGGTTAAAGGTAATTTGATTTTTAATTTGGTTAGGATTTTGGTTTTAAATTTTCTTACGCAATTTTGGTGCTTATAATGTGATATTGGAGAATTCATATAATAATGAATCCACTTAATCTTCACTCTATAAAAACATATACCTTCTTAAAAATCAAGTAATGAGAAAATGGTAATTACGATATTTTTAAACTCATCAATTCTCGTATAAAGTGTTTAAAGTTTAAACATAGATAAATAATTCACATTTAGTAGAGTTATCTTGTCCATTTAATCTTTATTTTCTTCTTTGTAGGATATAAGTAGAACACTCTCTTGCAGTTTTTTTTTTTATTTTCTTTCTTTCTCCTCTTCTTATTGTGACAATTCCTTCACAAACAAATATTGGACAAATAATGAAGATAATAAAGAGAAAGAAGTTAAAACATTTTGCAGTAACAGAAACGCTATTTTAAGTTTCACTAAAACTAAATTTAGAAGCGAAAAGTTGAGTTAAATCTCAATTTGGCCCTTGAAATTTGAAGCGTAAGTTAAAATGGCCTCTGAAATTTAGAGTTACTCAAATTTTACCTCGAAATTTTAAATCGTAACTCAAGTTGGCCCCTGATCTTTTTTCCATTAACTGCCCGCTGATGTGTAACGTTAAGTGACACAGTAGCAGACACATAAGCTTATAACAGTTATCTGATGTGGCAAATTTATCAAATCACTCAATTTGGTCTCTCTTATTCAATATAATCCTAGGCTTATAACAGTTATCTGATGTGGCAAATTTATCAAATCACTCAATTTGGCCCCTCTTATTCAATATAACCCTAACTAAAATGAAGGGTGATTTTTTTGTGAGATGTGTAGGGGGTGACGATGGAGAGAAGCAGCCATCTCTTTAGTTATAGAGATGAAACAAAACATAAATCATGAAACAGAACATAAATTATGGTTTAATAATTTTTATGAGTAATTCTTAACTCTTGAGGATGATGTATACAAAGAGAATAATAATGTTGTAAAAAAAAATCAAAATGTTGCACATTGTATCCTTAGTATTTGAAGGATTACCGAACATCCAGTTAGCAATATCCAATTACATGTCATGGTTTCTAGCCATCACCATTATCTTAGGATATGCATCATATGAGCTAGAATAACTTAAGATATCAATAACACTCAATTGTACAAAACTTATAATTAACCTTCCCTCTTTTCATATAGCATCAATTAGTCCTTAATTTTTTCAATTCTAATACTATTTCACCAAAATCTCATAGTAATAATTATAAGGCATACACTTCCCAGTATCCTAATTGCATACTTTTAAACCATCATCCTTCATAAATCATAAGTTCATATGACATGTGCACTAACTCAGTTATGACCTCAAAATTCAAATTGAAGATACAAAATTAAAGATAAATTTTTCAATATAACATACAGTAGTCCTCAAACTATGTAACATTTGGACAAATTTTTATACAAAATGTTATCAAAATAAATCATTCTCTTGACAGATAAGAAAAAATGCAATCACAATCTTATACATAACATACTCAAAGAAAAAAAGCAAATAAATCAAATACACTATTTTCAAAACAGCATCAACCAACTTTCTTCTGGGCAGATAAGAATTAGATTATGGGATGAAGAATTTCATTTTACCTTGATTATAGCAAGCTTGTCTCTATCCTTTTCCAGTGCTTTAACTTATGGTCTCTCCAAATGAATTATAATTTATTTCATTCTTTGTCTCTGCAATGCAATTCTTGTTTCAGATATCTCGAAAGAGATTTTGTTTTGTCAATTTCCAATGGTGAAACAGAAAATCTCTTTTCCTTAAATAATTGGCAGAAACCATGAAGTTATTCTAATTTGGGCAATATAAGAAGTGAAAGATGATAATTTTCATTATAATAATTAGGCTTAATTACTCTAAGCATTATTAGCAGCAGAGGATTTCTAAGTAAGTAATAATATAGGTAAGTGACTACCTAAATTGCTTTTGCAATCTTATTTTAACTTTTTCTTTCAAATTGATTCCACTATTTTATTTAATTCTAATTCAATTCAAAATCCCAATAATATCAGAACTGAAATTTGCATCCATCCAAAAAACATTCAAAAACTCAGTTCCAAAGTTGCATAATTTCAATTAATGAAATGTTCAATTCAACACAACAACAAAAACAACAATTAAATAACAATAACACAATAAAAACAAGAAAAAAAGTAACATCAGAGGAGAAATTCACCTTGCCCAGATGAGGAATTTGAACAGAGGAGGAAGATGGATGAAGAAAGCTGCCCAGTCACAGACACTGTAAGGTAGAACCAGTACCAAGGGAGAGACACGGCGTGGAAGCTCGTAAGCACAAACAGTGGCGACTCACGGACGACGGTTGGCGCTAGGCTGCTAGGATGACGCGGCGACACACAAGACGACACAAGTGACACAGAGCAGGGAAGGGACAGGCGCTGGGCGCAGGGAAGTGACCGGCAGGTGAAGACGTCGAGTGTCACTAAACTTACACGTCAGCACACAACTAACGAAAATTGATTCAGGGGTCAACATGAGTTACGCTTCAAATTTCAGGTGTTAAATTGAGTTTTAAAAAATCATCGATTAATATAGAGACAAATCAAACCAAGTGGAAGTAAGCCACACTAGAAAATGGTATTAAAAAGTTTATATCTTTGATATTAAAACCAAATTAGTTAAAAGCATCGCCCAAAAATATGAAAGTGTATGAAGGAGGGTCATGACTCACGAGGGTGAGTTAGCAACTTTTTTTTTTTTAATTTTTGGGACTGGCTGACCGTTTCGTTTTGGGTCGGTAGGTCGTGGACTGTGTGACTGACCATCATTTCTGGGCCGTTTTTTTTCGTGATTTATGGGCCCTTTCAAGATATGAATCCCAAAATCCAAAAAGGTTATGGATCCAAAATATTCAAGCCCAACTAAGCCGAAACAAAAAGGAATTTCAGAGACTGAGGAAGAAAAAAAGAACCCAGCAACTTCAAGTCTTAAAATAATTGGAACCCTGGCCTCAAGCTCATTAAAGTTTGAAGATTGTTTATGCATGGTTATGTTTCATGATGAATTTTCTTTTTTTTGGACGGTGTTTCATGATGAATATGAAATTATTAGGCTTGGGAAGGGTTTATGTTTGTGTAATTTGAATAGGATGCAAGTTCTGCTCCAATAAAGATGAGTCCATCAAGCCCCAAGAAGAAGATTTCATGACAAAAAAAAAGAAAAAAGAAAAGAAGTCTCTCATTTCCTCTACAACTCACTACCTTTGGTGTAAATTCTATTATATGGAATATAATTCTTTTAAATTACCTCTTTTTAATCCTTGCTTATGCTCTTGTATATATTGAATACTAAATTAATAAAATATCAAGAACAAGTTTATATTTGTAAATTGCACCATATCCACTCCGGATCTCTTCATCCCTCTCTTCTTCATTTGGGAATGTTGGGACAAACTCATTGATTCCTAAATCATAAGTTTTGTAGCTACTTAAATTGCGTATACTCTCGGCAGAATTTGGACCAACTTTTGTGAACTCTACTCTACGAACTTAGAAGAACTCGAACGCTATTCATTGTACTTGAATCTCGTTTGACATTGCCATCAACGACTCGAAATATGATTTTTCTTTTGCCAATGAGATCAAAGTTCTTTGGTTCTTGTTTGGTCGCAATGATCAATTTGCCAACATTATCTCTCAAGTAAGTTAGGGTTTGTTGTGTTAGAAGATGAGTTGATTTAATTTGGGAGAGTAGGGGGAAGTGGTGTCTAAGCATTTATTCAAACAAGTTATTCATATAGTTCATACAATGCAATTGATATCTTGTGTTAGTATAGACAACAGTTGACCACCATAATACTATATAAGAAAGAAAATATGTGGCAACTCTCATTTCAATTCACTTATATCGCAAGTCATTATCATCTCTCAATAATCTTCCACATTATCAAGCCTGTATTACATTAATAATTCACATGTCTTCATAAATACATACACCCTCCCATCATATCTTAATCAAATCACATGTATATATCGCTCCTTCATTATTCCACTTAGCTAATAAATATGTATATATATATGTTCAACATATTGGGTGATAAGCAACGTAACAATAGGGAGCTGATGGGTGCGTATCACACAATTCACAAACTCCCCTTTCAACTTTACGCAGCTAACCTTGGAAAACGTCTTTATTCCTAATCCTACCCCTTTAGCTTTTTTGACTCAACGTAACCACCATCAAAATTTTATTTAGACTAAAAATCTCAAATAGCCCTGAGAATTACGTCGAAAGACAACGAGAGTCCTGATAAAAAAAAAGGTACAACCCGGCCCTTGATAATTATCACTGTTAAACACATTACTCCCTCTTTCAATTATTTTTCTTCGAATGTGTCTACGTGGCAAGTTAAAGTGATGATTTGCTCATTAAATAATCTTCATAGCTCATGGTGGTAGGTAATAGTCGAAGAATTGGAGAAAATTCTCTGCAGAAAAAATGGGTCCTATAAAATAGGGTTTATTGTCTTGAGATTGAGTAAGTTAAGATCGAGTTTTATAAAAATTGATGGGGCAGGTTAGTTTGTAACATAGTGTATCTGTCCAGGCTGATGTTTAACGACTAGATCGCCACTTAACGTGCTACATATTCAGTTCTATTAACCTTAGATAGAGGACATAGATAGAAGGGTGAATTTGTCCACGATGGTAAATATCAGAGGCCGGATTGGGGTATTTTTTTTATCAAGGGCCTCGTTGTCTGTCTAGCAATTTGTCAGGGCGCGGAACGGGTATTCACTCTTTTATTTATTTATTTATTTTTGATTTCTCAATGTATTTTCCAACTCGACAGGTTAAAAACTAATCATTCATATATCTGAGCTTCATTTAAGGATTTGTCACTGGCCATTGAGTTGCTGCATACACAAGACAAAATTTAAATTATCCACACTTGCTTAAGCGGACTAGTATCTACACCAATTCAAATTGGTTTCAAAAGCTATCTAAGTATGAATGATTCACTCCGTATAATAAGTATATAATTCATGATAACTTATGTAGGTACGTATAATAAAGTCATTTAATTTATATTCTCTGCAATTATTCTATACAATAAATATAAGTTATTACAGAATTATATATAAAATTTTATGAAATATAATAAAGATTTTGTTTGAATCATTCAATGAAATATCAATTGCAAACTCCATTTTATTTACACCCCCACATAACCCGACCAAAGTTTTTGTCCAACAATACGAATATCTTTTTCAGATATTGAAAGATGAAAGATGTTCATGCACCTAGTGAGTAGTGACTGTTGTTCAATTAGCAATGTTCAAGTGAAACACGTGCGGCCCTTAAAGTTAAACCTTATGTACGGCATGCATCTTGCACCGGCCCCTACCCTATGTTTTTCTTTAGGGTGGCTTAGGTGTATCCTTCTGGGCTTGAGTGTGTTGCCAATCCTGTGTTTACAAGGAGTAACTCAAAACCAGACATTTGTACTTAAGGTTTGCAATTAAGGTTATAATTTAAGTGGTGATATTTTAAGCGTTACAATAAAAGTATTTGAGCCTGAAACTTGGACAAGAAAGAGGTGATTTGTTGAATGAATGAGTATGCAGAGTATGTACTGATGTAATATTTATAATTAAGGGTTGTCTAATTTATAAAAAAAAAAAAGTTCTTTATAAACTTGTTATGCCCATGTTTTTTTTAAAAAAATTTAAGGTATAAAATAAAATAAAAAGGCTAAAATACTATCTTTAATATCTATGGCAAGACTTAATTTTAATTAACCAATTATTTTATTGTTGTACATATTACTAATAAAAATGTTAAAGTATATTTTTCTATACAGTAGTGTAACGGAGCCCATAATAATGAGCCCATAAGAAGTCAATAAAATCCAATAACACGCGAGGTCCAAAATAAATACAACCAGCCCAAACTAAAGCAACCAACCCACGTTCTTTTAATCCAACCCATTATCATCCAAGAGAATTTTTTATCCAACCCTAACCCCTCTTCACTTTCGAAGCATTCACAACAGTAAAACCAAAACCCTCAAATTATCTAGTTATCATCTTAACCAACATCATCAATCACTGTAATCTTCAACAACCACTGCAGATCGTCATCCTCAACATTCTTCAACCACGATCATCGTTAAGCTCGTCATCTTCAACAACTGAGATCATCGTGAAGCTCGCTTCAACCACGATCATCCTTCATCTACTTCCTCTGACGACGATCATTTTTCGTCTTCATCTCCAAAAACTCGACACCTTCTTTAACAAAGGTGAGTCACTCTTTCGTTCTTAACAACTGTTGATAATTTTAGTGTATATGCATGATAACTTGTAATTGCTAAATCGGTAGAAATTAGTTGATTCCTGACTTGTTGATTTCTAATTGTTGGTTACTATGTTAATTTTTTTATTTTGCTGTCTTGGTTTTGACATAATTAGTTCATTCATATAACTTATCTTGTTAGTTATTCTCATTCTAATTGGATTATCTTTCATAGATCATAGCTATACATGCTTATTCCCCTGTTTTTTACTGTTATGGTTTGGTTTCAAGTTTTAATATCAAAGTAAAGCTTATAATCTCCTTACTCATATTCTGCTGGGCTTTGTAGAGATCATCTATTGTTTATATCTTAGTAATGGTATCTTTGTAAGGTCATAATTTCAATTGCAAAATTACATGTTTTCAAAGAGTGTTTATTCGTCCTACAATTCTATGAATTATCAGTAATTGATGATAACTTTAGTAGTGTGCTTTTTATTTTTTTAACTTCGAAATGAAAAGTTGATGAATCTCACATCAGTAGTGCGCTTTCTGAATTTAGATTCCTCAAAGAGTTTTATCACCCTAACTTAAGTAACTACTATGGTATAAAGTGAAAACATCAATTAAAGTCTGTTATCTAAATTTTGTTGTTAATTTGTTTAATTTATTTTTGTATTCGGATGATAAGCTCTATAGAAAATGGGTGATAATAGCATATTGTATGGGATGATAACGTTATTTTTTTAAAAGATTGATTTCTATTATGAATTTGATTCCTCTATTGTAGGTTCTTGAATAATCATGTTAAAAAGAATGGAGTTGATTCTGCTTGTGCTTTATTTTGATTTTGATAGAGAAATCTTTATTTAGTGTATAGTTATAGTTAATTTGTGAAATATAATTTTGTGATTATGCATGTGAATTGTTCTGAAATGATAACATAAAAAGAACATTAGCATCCTTAATCTTCGAATGATAATCTCAGTGAAGAGATGATGATAACTTGATACTGTTTTGGATGATAACTTCATTTATTCGTGTTTAAGATTCAATTCTGTTATGCATTTGATTTTGCTAATTTTGGTTCTTGAATGTTATGTTTAATGAATGATCACATATAATAAAATTGAAAATGATTTTGCATGTGCTTGATTTGATTTTGACAAAGAAATTTTTGTTTAGTGTTTAATTCATTTCTAAAATATTTGAAATGTCATATTTCTGAAATTTGACTTTGAAATATTTCTAAATAAATATTTAATTTATTTAGGGTTTCGGATGATAATCTCAGTAAAAAGATGATGATAATTTTATATTGTTTTGGATTATAACCTCATTTATTTATGGTGTTGAATCAGATTAGGAGAAAGTTGATATTGGATATCGCCCTAAGCAAATACAACACATGTCTGACTACGTTATTGAAAAGAACTTCTGCACGTCCACCACATTGAAATAATCCAAATAAGAATAAGAAGAATGAGGTCAAGTCACCATTTATAACTAACAGGACAGAAGGAAAGAAGGTAGTAGAAAAGGAAAGAAGAAAGAGAAAGAATAATAGATGTTAGAATGACATTTTGTATAGTTCATTTTACATTTTTCTTTATCTTCAAGTTTGAATTAGTTAGACATATAATAATTACATATTTGATAGACATATTGTATGTTAAATATTAAATATTTTCTTAATTTGTTGTTCAAAGAATACATTTTGATAAATTTTAAAGATTTTCAGATACAACAAAAATTATGTAACAATGTATTGGCCCTGAATTTCTTGTGTTACTACTTTCTTGTATCAAGAAATTACATATGAAACATTCCAAGTAACTATGAGTTGTCAAATTGCAATCCCTATAGTTATTTGTAATCAAGTGCAGCAACAATCTTAAAGTGTAACCGATCTAATTGTCAAGAAGTTTTTTTTTCTTTATCATCAAAGCAATGCTCTCAACCAAAAGACGAGGATAATTACAAGTTATAATTCTATTCTAAGTACAAAAATAACACCACAGAGGCACAGACCACTACACTCCAAACTTCAACTAAACTAACAGAGCAATAAAACGCCATAATGTAATCAACATTCAAACATCAACTCCCAGTTTCAATGTCCCTTCGATAGGACCCTTGGGACCAACTAGTGTAGACCAAAACACAACTCCTACAACACAAGACATAATTATCCATTACATGTTACAAACCCAAGTGAGATTTTGGACATCATCCTTTTGAGTTATCTTCTTCCAAGTTGTGTAATGCTTTAAACTCTTTTTAAAGCTTATGAATTATCAATATATTACCACAACTCTGCATTAAATTTATGAACTTATTTTTTTTTAAAATTGAAGCTCCACTTCACAGCATTGTGATACTTCGACCAATGAACCAATTTGTGGTTATCAACCACAAATCCCATCTCTTCTAAACTCCCCACAAATTTTTCCAAAGTGCACTGAATTGCACATTCTACTACTTATATTTGTGCAATGTCCCATTACATGCATTCACAAGTTTCCAAGTGAGATTATTGCTTCATTATTCAGCATCCATTGCTTCCTACAAAAAAAAATAAAGAAATTAAAATATTGATTAGCACCTAATATAGGTATGTTATCATTCCTAATCTAAACAAAGTTATTATCCGTAAAATAAAAATTACTTAAAGCAAATTCAGAAAATGTGAAATCTCTGTAGGATCTTCAGCAATAGTTTCAAGACAACAATAAATAACTTCCTTCTCAGAATCCATGATCAAACAAAAAATTGAGAGAGATTTTGGAACAAGGTATACCGTGTTCTTCATGCAACAAAGAAGACGGAATCCGACGGAAGAGTTATTGTGTCGCCATGGTTGGATCTATTCCTCTTTTCCATTCAAAACTGAGAAATTGAAAACAACAGTGGTCAATTGAGAACGATTTCGCTGCAAGTAATGGAAGATGAGAAAGAAGACTGCGATGTCACAGGGGCAGGAGGAAGAAAACACCACAAGAGGTGGACGATGAGAAAGAACATGCCCAATGTTGTGCACCTTCAATTTTGGTGTTTCCTAAAATGCACGTATGCTACGTCGTTTTCTTTCTTATTTAATTGGCTTTTTAATCTTGGCTTCTTAAACTTTTCCTTTTCTATATTCAAAGGAAGGATAATATTGGATACCTTTAAAATTTATTAGGACAAGATAAAATATTTTAAAAGTTAGATAAAAAAAGCTAAAATTCAACCCAAATATTAGGAAACTAAATAATATTTATTAATAGATAAATATATTCAAATTTGATTCACATTTTTAATAAAAAGAAATAGAAAAGGGAAATTAAAAAAAGATAAGAGTGTTATTTTTCTTTCTATCTAAGTTTAGTTTTTTCGTGTGGGGGATTAGTTGCATATTGAATTTTTTATGTGAGAATCAAGCATTATTTTCTTTCTCTTGAGGAAAAAGGTGAAATATCATTTTACTATTTTTATTTTTAATGCTTTCATTAAGAAAATTTCCCATTTATTACGCCAAATTCATGTAATTTTATTGTTTAGGTTCTGTGTAATATAGGAAATTAATACAAGTTTGTTTAAACAAATAATTATGAATTTTCGAAGGCAACTTGTAAGTAAATCTATTTTTTGATAGAATAATTGAATCTGTTCGATTTAAGAAAATTGTTGTTCAAAATATTTATTTTTAAAAATTTTATTACAAAATTAAAATAATAATATTTATTTTCTATTTTTTCTCACCATTAAAAAAAAAGAAATTAGCAAAGGGCACTTGTGAGAATATATAAAAAGTTGAAGATTACACGTTTGGTTTGATGTGGCAAAAGCATTTCCCATGGCATCCCAATTTCCATCCTAATCCTAAATATCGTACTTCTTCATTTTCACAATACACAACTTTTTTTTTTTTCATTTAATAATACATAGCAATTAAGATGTGATGTTTTGTTATTTTGTACTGTTATTTTGTCATACGGATATACTTTTTCGTCATAGTTTTTCCCTTTCAGAAAATAACTATACTTTGTCCATAAACATTCATTTATAATTGAACACTTAAAAGGCAACTTATTTTTCATTATATTTTAATTATTATATACACAATTTCAAGAAATTTCTCTAGCAATGAGTAAAATTGAGTGAAGACCTAAATATTTTTGTTAAAATATAATTAAAAAAAATATTATAAAATTAAATATTATATTAGTCTTTAAAATTTGAAGTTGTGATTGAATTATTCCGAAATTTAAATGTCATTATATTAGTACTTTATTTTTACTGAAGCGATTCTTATTTATCTTTTGTGAATCTCCAATATCTCAGTTAAAAACCGATAAGTTGGTCATAAAAAGTCCATCTTAAACACTATTGACACAAGAAGATATCTTGTAAGATGTGTAATAATTGAATGATATGTCAAAAATTAATTTTGCTTAAAATTAAAAAGTTAAATAGACAATTTAAACTGAACATAAAATTGATTTTTGTCGCAACATTCAATCCTCACACACCTTACACGACATTTGTTCTCATGGCATCCAGTGTAACATTTAGTGATCAATTCCACATTTTTTTACAAAAATCTATAAAAAACGAACATAAGTCACTTTACTAAAAAGAGTAAGATTAGGAAACTAACGTTAGGGAGCCCATAGAGAGTCTATGAGTATAATTAGGAAAATAATGAGTGATAAAAGAGAAAAGAAAAAAAATTGACATTGGCTCTCTATAGATTCCCTGACGTTGGCTCTCAAGACTTTCTCTAATAAAAATTAGGATCAAACTTAATATTATTTAAATATCGGGCCAATATAAGTATGATATTTAATTTGAAAACAATAATATTAAATCGGTAATATTATATATATCATTATACATATATATACACATAGTAACATAAAATAATATTAATATTAGTATAAAATTTGCAAAATAATGTATAGAGAATAATTGGTATTGGATTTAGCAAAGTAATATTGGAAAATTTACTGAGAAAGTAAGGGAAATAGTAAAGGATGACAGTGAGCACCCGCAGTAGCAGTGGTAGTACGGAAATGGAATGAGTGACTTGTGGGGACTCCCAACCCCCCTTGGATTCTTCCTGCGCCCCAATGGTCGGCCCCTTAACACCCCCTTAATACCAATTTCCCCCCTCTTTCTTTCTCTTATTTACACTTTCTGCCACTCCCCCAACCCAACCCAACCCCTACAGGGTGTCTCTCCTTCTCCTTGATGCAAAGCAACTCTTCTTTTCTTCACATCCCTTCCCTTCTCCTCATCCCAAATTCACCTAACTTGATCTCAATTTCATGTTATCCACCCTCCAATTAATTCATTTCTTCACTCATCTCATGCTCCTCACTTCATCTTCTTCTTCAATTCTACATACTCAATAAAATCAAATCCAAAATTAAAAAACAAAACCCTTTCGATTTCTGCTCTTCAACATGGAGAAGGTGGCTCCTCCGATCTTTATGCACCAAGCACTTGCAACTCGCTTCTGTGATATTCCTTCTTCCATGACTACCACTGCCACCAACAAGAAGCGCGATCTATCCTACGACGTTGATAAGAGCAGCTCCACCGCTAATTGGAATCCAAACGCGTGGAGCTGGGACAGTGTTAGGTTTCTCGGGAACCCCGTAGTACCGCAGCACCAAAACGGTGTCGTTGAAGTTCAGGATGAAACGCTGCGTTTAAATCTCGGTAGCACTGGTGTTAGTGGAAGCGGAAGTGGAGGCGGAAGCGGAGGCGTTGACCCGAGCGTGTCGCGGCCGAACAAGAGGGTGCGTTCTGGTTCACCCACCGGAACGGCGTCGTATCCGATGTGCCAGGTGGATAACTGCAAGGAAGATCTGTCAAGCGCTAAAGACTATCACAGAAGGCATAAAGTGTGTGAGCTTCATAGCAAAGCCTCTAAGGCCCTTCTTGGAAACCAAATGCAAAGGTTCTGCCAGCAGTGTAGCAGGTCTTAATTGATTTAACCCTAGTCAATTCTTTTGAATTATTCAATTGCCTTAATTTTGTGATAAATTGTTAATTAATTTCACAATTGTAGTAGCTAGGTTTCTCAAATTGATGGATTTTGATGTAATAGTACCAAATCTCCTTGTTTTTCCCCCAAAAAGGGGGAGAAATCCTTAGTTGAAATGACTAACCTTTTTTTGGTTATACTATTGTTTTCGAAATTGATGGATGTTTGAGTTGATTTTTACTTCAGATTAATTCTTTTGCCATGATAGTGTTGAAAATTTCAATCCTTTTAACTATTATTTGGTGTTGTTTTACTTGCGTAGGTTTCACCCCTTGTCGGAGTTTGATGAAGGGAAGCGAAGCTGCAGACGTAGACTAGCTGGGCACAACCGCCGGAGAAGAAAGACCCAACCGGAAGATGTCACGTCACAGCCTGAGAGTGCACCTGCTGGAAATGCGGAAATCTTCAACTTGTTGAGTGCCATAGCAAGTTCACAGGGTCAGAAGCCAAATGGTATTGTGTTGCTTATCCGAGCCATTAATCTGGCTAAGCTTGTATATGATAATGGTCGTGTGTAAGAAAGTTTGAGGAAAGAAAGAGTAAGTTTGTTTGTGATAATTATTCTGTGTAGGTAAGTTTGAGGACAGAAGCAAGAATGCGTCGCAAGTTCCAGATAAAGATCAGCTCGTTCAGATTCTTAATCGGATACCTTTGCCAGCTGATCTTGCAGCAAAGCTGCTCAATGTCGGTGGTAAAGGTCAAGTACAAACTTCATCATATCATCATGACAAAGTGAACCAGAGCAATTCTGGGCCATTAACTAAGGACTTGCTTGGCGTTCTTTCTACCTCTTTATCGGCATCTGCTCCCAACTCTCAAAAAAGTAGCCAGAGTAGTGACAGCGAGAAGTCTAGGGCTAGTGCTGACCAAGTTGGTGAAAGTTTACGAATGAGACAACATCCACCAGAATTCATGTCTATTGGAGACGAAAGAAGTAGTGGAAGTTCGCAATCTCCTGTTGAAGATTCAGACTTCCCAGAAGTTCGAGTTAATTTGCCACTGCAACTTTTTAGTTCCTCTCCTGAAGTTGGCCAGCCGCCAAAATTGACATCTTCGCAAAAGTATTTCTCTTCCGACAGCAGTAATCCTGTGGAAGAGAGGTCACCATCGTCTTCTCCTGTTGTGGAGAAGCAATTCGATTTGCAAGGTGTGGCTAGAGGTCTCAAGGCCGACAGCATTCCAAGTACTAGTAGAAGAGAAGTAAATGGAAATAAAGAAGCTAGCCAAAGTCAAAGTTATAATATATCTCTTAATCTCTTCAATGCGCCAAATAGCAGAGTCCAGCCTAGTTCACTTCAAAGTGTTCCATTTCAAGCTGGCTATGCATCTTCTGGTTCTGATCATTCACCTCCAAGTTTGAATTCAGAAGCTCAGGTTTTTGTGATTTCCTTATCCCTGTTTTTATATTTTTCTTAAACATTGTATTTTGTTTTATCTTTCCTATGTCAAGGCAAGCTTTAGGTAATTCAATTTTGTGAGTGATTTGGTAGTGTTGCTGTATGACTACAGGATCGCACTGGGAGAATAATGATCAAACTATTTGACAAAGATCCTAGTCATTTACCTGGAGGACTGCGAGCACAGGTAAAACATTGTGCTGACATCTGTCCTTATGATGTTATTCTTATTGAATGTAAAAAGTTGCGGTTGTAAAACATGATACTGTTACTAACTTTCCTCTTTCCTTTCTAGATTTATAGTTGGCTTTCTAATAGTCCATCAGATATGGAGAGCTATATTAGGCCAGGCTGC
>JASCZI010211484.1:0-10741 GCA_036250425.1 Stylosanthes scabra | reverse complement strand
TCTGATATATATATATATATATATATATATATATATATATATATATATATATATATATATATTTGAAGACTTACCCAACAAATAATTAAACTAAACTGAGAAAAAGAAAATGATGACTAAGCACATGCATGCAGGATGCAGCACGTTTGTGTGGTGCCAACACAATTCGTTCTGCTGTTACTGGTGAATTATTCTTTAATCAAGATTATTAGAAGATGCATTGTTACCTAAAAAAGTTATAGTAATAATAATAATCTATTAATGAAAAAAAAAGTATTAATGAGAATACAGTCTGAAAAGGCTAGAAGATACCTACTTCCTAGATTCGTTTACCTTCCAACTTATCATCAATTTTCTTTTACTCTTATTATTTATTTATTTATCTAACATTAAGCTCTCATTGTCACTTACATTAACCAACTTCCATTGTCATGGTTTTTCATTTCTTATATAGATTAGAGGAATCATTCTCAAATATTTCAAGCACAAAACAACTATAGATTAGACAGAACATGGGTTGAAATAACAAGTGATTAACAAAAACAACAAACCTATTTGGAGAAGACAGATTCAAAAAACAAGCAAAATGTTTCTGAGACAATTTGCTTAAAATTTTCTATCAACCCCAAATCTGTAAAAGGTGGAGACAAGAATGACACTACCTTTCTATTTTGTCTTCCATTTCCTGTATCTATTTTTTTTTACCCCTAAGACACTTACTGATCACACCTTACAGATACAATGACAACCGGCTTGTATTCTTTTCTGTGTTTTTTTTTTTTTTTTTGCCTTTTTCTTTCTCTTTTTTTTGGTGGGGGGACTTGAGCACAGTATAGCACACAAATCTAACAAAGAAGATAGTAGAAGATATGTACATATGGTATCAGTATTTTACAGGTTACAACTTCCAAAATTTGTAGTGTGTATGCTAGATGTTTAATATCATGTTCCATGTCCTGTCTCCATGTTAGTATCAGTGCTAAATAGTCTGCTTGTGCAGCATCCTAGCTAGTAGAACTTTCACTTTGAAGCATCATGTAATCATGTATGAAAAATATGCGACGAGAACTCTAATCCTCTTCAATGCTAGTCTCCGGTGTACCTTGGCGCCTGAGAGAATCAACGCTGATAAAAAATTTCACCCCAATCAGAATCCAATAATTAAAACAAGAAAGTGCAAAATGTAAATCAAAATGGAAAGCAAGAACCAAATTAGATTTTGCCAAACCTGCATTCCTGAGGAACCCTCCAGGAGATAACTGACAATCTCTTCAACTTAGGAGGCAAGGTCAAATAGTATTTCCAATCCTGTAACATAATTCTAAGATCATGAAGCTTACTATCCATGCCATAGCAACAATTCGCATGCATTGTACAAACTTGGTTTAAATCTTTGCTTGGTTCACAAAGGCCACCAAAATTTGCTGTATCCAAGAACCTCATTGTCAGACCTATATCGGTGATGAAAGGGTCAACCTTGATGAAATTGAACACATCCTGATCATGGTATCCGGGATAGACTTCTTGCGAAGAATACCAGAATTTGTAAAACTCTATTGACCTATTATTGGACTTTACAAAGTTGAATCCTCCGTTGGGTCTATTCTCTACATCATCTGAGCTACCTGTGAAATGATCACATGCTATCTGGAAATCTGCATCATGGTGAAACCGAGGAAATGGGTCCCTGAACCACATGATATCAGCATCCTGGAAGAGGAATTCAACCACATCAATCCAATTTAGGCGCTTAGAGAATAAGTATAAGAGAAAATAAGTGTGTGTATAATGGAAGAATCAACAATCAAATCGGTTGATCAGTTTATGAATAAGCTGTGATTAAAATTTGGTGGATTTAAAGGAAATTTTCATACTCTGAAAAGTTTTTCCAGGTTAGTAACAGTTAGAGACAATTTCAAAGATTATACCATGTGAAATAGAAAGAAAGTAGCCATTGAAATACTTACTGTGAACACAAAATTGTACCCCATCTCAAGTACGGAACGTAGGAAATCTATCCTTCTCCACATCATTTTCAAGTAGCGAGAAGTCATAAAATATGCCTCTTCATGAAAGTCACTGTCTTCACTAACAAGCAAAAAGCAATAGGTGTGTATGACCTGACAGCGTGCGAATGCCCTTTGGTCCAATGCAATAATTACTAAATGATTCAAAAGCCTACGTGTACGATATCCAATTCTAAAGCTCTCAAGGAAAAGATCAATGACTGAATTTGGTGATGCCCATGCTTCATTTAATGTGGTTAAGATAACAGTTTTGTCTTCCATGGCAGCTTCTTTCAGAATTTCTTCAAGAGGATATTCATTGCTAGCCTGAAGAGTCAAAACAGAAAGAAAAAAAAAATGTGATCACTTCTTCCACTAACAAATTGAACAAATAAAACACAAGAAGAATTCAAGAAAGCTTTGCTTTTGATCCAGACTTTGCCTCAACAACACAGTGTTTGTTAAGTCAGGCCAGCCCAACTAGATCAAACCAAAAAACATAGTAAACAAGCCAGCTTGTTTGACACCTCTAGTGGAGTAGCAGAGAGGTGTTAGAACGTAAAGGCATTAAGGATACAACAACAACAATAAAGCCTTGTCCCACTAGGTGGGGTCAACTACATGGATCAAACGACGACATTAAGCTCTATCATCTATCATGTCTACAGATTGACCGTTTACATGTAGGTCTCGTTTGACCACCTCATTGACGGTCTTCTTAGGTCTTCATCTGCCTTTCACCCAAAGGCGTTAAGGATATAACTAAAATTTTCTTGAAAAGAATGTAAATTTTTCAGGCTTGCTATGCCTAAGAAAAGAAAATTTAGTATCCAAAACTAATCATTGTTTGGATTCGCTATTTCATAACACTTATAGTTCTGGAAACTAAAATTTCAATACTGACATATGCAACAAGAACTCCCTACCAGAATCTGTAGTAAAAAAGCAGCAATCAGAGCAACACTAGTGATATAAGCATCAGCAATCCAAATAGGGCTTTGAAAGTTCTAACAAAATCCAATTGCATAATCATACACATCATTATATATCCCATCCTAAACCTTCAACTATAACACATGCCAACTACTAAACTTGCATAATATCCAAAGAAAGAATCATCTCAAAAAGAAAAATGGAAATGGAACATGATTTCATACTCCTCTGTTTCATCATTGCGTCCAAAAAAAGTAACTGCCAAACCAAAAACGCCATTGAAAGACATTCAAATTTCAAAGTAAAATATAAATCATAAGCAAACTCAATTACTCAACAACACAGATTTCAGCTCAAAAT
Organism: Stylosanthes scabra; assembly: GCA_036250425.1. Classification (NCBI taxonomy): domain Eukaryota; kingdom Viridiplantae; phylum Streptophyta; class Magnoliopsida; order Fabales; family Fabaceae; genus Stylosanthes; species Stylosanthes scabra. The sequence goes on along the minus strand of JASCZI010211484.1, from coordinate 7,442 downwards.
CTAAAGTTACTACAAAAAAACCTTATTCGAGAATCCATTCCCTAACTCAATTCGAACCATAAAAAGCAAAATTTTCCTTTCTACATAAAGAGGAGAGCTAAGAACCTTAACTCACCGCGACGGAATCGTTGAGCTGCGACGGGAAAACGGCGGGGAGATTGGGCAACGGATGAGAGGAATGGATGAAGCGGAAGTGATCGAAGTCTCCGAAGAGAATCAAGCAAGAGAGAGAAACGGTGAAGAAGAGGAGAGCGGCGGCAAGCGTACGCCGGAGATGGATGGGAAAGGATTCCGGTGACATGGTAAGGAAGGAGTCACCGGAGGTGTGGCGGTGCGCCGTCGGCGGGAATCTTCGGGTGCGTGAGAGGTGCATTTTAGCGTCGTTGTGCGTTCATGTTGCGTGGTGTTGTGTCGTTTTGAGCTAAAACGACGACAGAGTAGACGGCAATTTTTAAAACACACGAAAGCAGGTAATGGAAGTCAAAGAAGTAATCGTTGACTAATAATGATGACCATTGACTATTGTTCATTTGTTTGTCATAAATTCTATGGTGTTTGAGATTTATTATTATTTTTTAGTTTAAATTTTTTTTAAATTAATAAAATAGAAACTAAATTTTTGAATTGGTTCATATTATTGAAATGATACAAAATAAATAATTAAAAAAATAATAATATATATAACTAACAAAATTGATCATATTTTGAGTCAATATATAATCTATATATAAATTCTTAAATTATGTGTTAATGATATATGATAATTCATTAATTTTTAAATTATAAACTCCAAATCCATTTTTTTTTACTTGATATCTTAATTTATTTTTCCAATGATGAACATAAATGTTTTAAAAATACTTTTCTGTTTTCAGTGTACTACTGCAACAAAAGAACCCTAGATTGTGTGATCGCCCATGTCCAAATAATTTGCCTGTTCACGTGTTGTTGTATAATTGAAACAAGATCAGATCAGAGAGTACACAGTACATATACAGATAGTTACAGCTTAAGCAGTAAGCATACGTACTGCTTAAATGATTCTTGTACTAAAGAAAAAAGATTAATTCCCTAATAAAATCTTAAAACATTCTTCAGCTTCATACCTTCAAATCTCTTAAAACCATGATGATGTAAGCATGGGCATAATCTTCATCTTGGAGACTCTGATGATGATGATATATATAGTCTCGGTACGTAGGGTAATTTCTTGGAGTTGGTCACAATCATAATCATATATATACTTGTTGCAGCTTTTTCTTTTTCTTTTTCTTTTTTCTAAAGTGAATTTTCGGATATATTATCGTTAGCTGAAAAATCTAGGATTAATTTTAAGAGAATTTAAAAGCTTTGAGTATACAAATGTCTCCAAAAGTTGAGTTAGAACTTAGAAGTAAGATATATAATACTACTTAAACAAGCGAGACAACAAATATTATTAGTTGTACTAGCTAGTAAGTAGTAACCATGATTTGCTTGTTGCAGCAAATGTTAGAAGGTGGATATAGATCCAAGTCAACTGCACTTTGAGTTATGAATGAGCTTGTAACTACCTACATGATCTTTTTGGCCAACTGGAACATCTTCCAATAATTTAATTTAATACATAAAAAGCCCATAATACTCATCATCATTACTCATTACATTTGACTGACTTGGCTAAAGAATAATAATACTATGTAACTAACCAATTTTTAAAAAGTAATTTTATTTATCTTAAATTTTATATTCTAAATTATAAATATTTAATCCTAAACTATAAATTTAAACCTTAAAATTGACTAATATTAATTAAGTAAAAGATATATAGCTCCTATATTTTCTCATAATAAAATAAAAAAGAAAACAAAGTACAACATGCATAAGGACGATGTGATATGGTCACGGACTCAATCATATAGATATCCCTCTACTTTTTTTCCCTTTTTTTTTCTTTTTTGTTGGGCACAGTATATGTATATGCATATATACTCATGGCCCTCATAATGATGAGTATATATACTTTCATATTTTAAAAAATAGTTTAGGATTTAAATTTATAATAAAAATTAATTTTAAAATAAAATCATTGAGAAATTGAATGACAAAATTGACTTGATACTTGATAGCTATAGCTAACCCTAACTAACGTATAAGGAAAATGAAGTACAATCTACAGTGCATGCTATTTCATGCAATAATAACTTGAGACACATAAATATTTACAGAGAATATATATATAACGTCAACTAAAAATAGTACCTAAAATCTCTATATATGGCTACGATACAGAACTGCCTTAACTAGCATCACATTAAATTGAACTATTATTCCTTAATCATATGGTATTAGGTAGAAAAAACTAGCTAGCTTGTAGCTACCTTTACTTTTAAGGTTAGTTTTGGTACTACAATATACAGATGTGAAGAAAAAAAATAATAATGAAATAAAGTGAAAGGAAATAAATCACATTTGTCGCTTCCCTTGGAATGTAGCCAACATGTGAAGATTCTCAGGAAGTGAGAGCCAGCTTCCTCGTAGTAATTATTTATTTATTATTCAATGCAACAGTAATATAAATATATTTACATAAATCTATATCTTCACACATTTATAAAACAATGTAAATATTATAATTAATGTATGTATATCTTTGTACGTCTTATTTATAACACAAAAAATATAAATATTATTATAGAAAAATTTATAAAATATGCGTATTAATATAATATTCTATAGCACAGAAAGTTATGTATAACTTAAAAATAGTATATTTTAATATATAAATTAAAATAAAATAAAAATAAAAATATATGGAGATAATATTACAACTAAATTTATTCTGAATATATATTAATTATTAGTTGCCTATCACTTTAATTCAAAGAACTTTATATAGAGAGAAAATTGGAAATTATTAATTAATATCTCCATATATATGTATAAGTTGGCAATAAATGTAATTAATTAGACAATATTCTTTAGGGATATATAAAAGTGAAAAGAAAATAAAATAAAATAAAAAATTAATATAATAACACATATTATATTAATCAATTAAAGTAGGTTATTATATTATGATGATCATTGCATTGTTGAGCTTCCAAAGGGTTTATTAGGGTTGAAAGAAGTGATTCCAGTGATGTTTCTGATGACTCCTCCAACACCAAGAAAATCTAAAGTCAACTTATTATCATCATCAGATCCTCCTCCAAAGCACACACCACCAAGATTATTATTCCCTTTCACATTGTTGCCAAATATGTTTTCATTTTCCACCAGAGAGTTCATCAATCCTCTGAGATTGTCGTTTTGATCATCATTATTGGCCATTGCTGATCTTAGCAGAGAGGAAGCACTGCTGCTACTTGTGTTGTTGTTGTTGGTGGTTATTGAAGTTGTTGAACCCATTTGTGTAGCTTTCTGCAGCAATGCAGTTGCAGACATATGTGGAGAATTGTTGTTGTTATTCTCTTGTTGTTGCAGTTGCAGTGATGATGAATTATTGCCAAAGATTGAAGATGATGGAGAAGAAAAACCTGACCCAACAACTTGCTGACGATGATGATTGTTGTTGTTGTTGGTTGGGAAGAAACTGAGGTTGAACATGTTCATGTTGTTGTTGTTGTTAGATGAGAATAATAAGGGCTCTTGTTGGTGTTGGTGTTGCTGAAGTTCTTGATGATGATATCCTTCCATGAAAAAAGGTGATGGTGATGGTGATGAGTGATGTGAAAATAATAATGAAGATTGGTGATGATGATGGTGATTGTTGTTGTTGTTATTGAATGGTGATGGTGGTGGTGGTGGTGATGAAATTAAGTGCTCAAATTTGGGTGGAGTGGGAATGAAAGTGGAAGTAGTAGTATTTGTATTTCCAAGGCTCAAGATGTTGTTGTTGTTTGTGGAATAGAGAGTTCCGAAAGGGTTGAGGTTATTTGGAGGGTGTCTTGATGCACTTTCATGTGCTAATGCATCACAGAAGGCTCTGTGTGTTATGAAACTGTCACGCCTGCCATGCCATGCAAAACAAACAACACCACAATAACAATACAAATTAGAAGAAGCAGCAAAAGCTAAAAGGGAGCATCATAATTAGGGTTTACAAAAAGTTTTTCTTTACGAAAATTCTAAGGCTGCATTTGAAAGAGAGATTTGAAAGAGAGACTAAGACTGAAAGATTAAAACTGATATTGAATTAAGTTTGTTTATTATGTTTTGTTTAAATTTATTAAGAGATAGATGCTGCAAGATAGATATTGAATTAAGTAAATAGAGAAAGAACAAAGACTAATATTGAAAATTTTAATGTTATGTGAGAATATTTGAATAAAAAAATATTTTTAAAATTTCAGTCTCAGTCTTAATCCGCAGTCTCCAATCCCTCCTAACCGAATGTACTGAAATTCTAATACTAAAATTTTAGTTTTAGTCTATGTCCAACAAACACAATACTAAATGAAACCAAATACTTCCTAAAATACATATATAAAATGGTTTAGATATATAAATATGTTATATTTGATGTTTAGTTTATCTGAAAAATCTTTTCATATATACATATATTAAAAATCATTCAGTATTATTACATCTTTATATATATTTCTATACACATCTAGGTCTGTATTAAAGAATCCACATTTAATTTCTTTATCATTAGGAATCTTTCTCCTATGTGATAAGAAATATTGTGTAGTTGAATTCCACCTTTTATATATACAATAATTTTTTAGTCTACTACATAGTATTAGACAGAACTTTATGTATATTAACCAAGACCGATGGAAATAAAGACTAGTTGTTACACTAGAAATGCTATTAAGTAAGATGCTTATATACATATGATTTCCCTACAAAAAGATACTAATAAGAATTAATGAATGATAATGCCGGGATTTTAATTTGGAAAACGATTATTTTCATAGGAGTGAAAAACCGACCAATTCTATCTAATGTACTATATGGCAATATGTAAAAAATTTAAAACTAAAATAAGCACTCAATTAGTTATTAATTTTAATAAATTTTTTGTTGAAATTAAAAAAAAAAAAACTATATCTCTTTCAATATATATGTATATATTTATATGAAAAACGAAAATTAAGACAAGTAGGAGAGAAGAAGAGGGCCCAAAGGATTATGCCAAAAATCTGATAGACACAAACAACTCCATATCAAACTACCAATTTGAGGCTTCTCTTTGATGGCCTGAAAAGAGAGAGGAATTATTTTGCCAAGTTGATGAAAGTGAATGAACAATGGGACCAGCCTCAATTAATGCAACGTAAGCTAATAAGCTATGGCTGCCCCCATGTGTTGTCCATTTTCTACCATGCATGAACACACTCTCATCTTGTGATGAAAACATTCGTACTATATATCAAAATATGAGTTTCCAATTTTTTAGGAAAATAATCTAATGTGATATCATTACATATTTATATATATTACATGCATGAAATTTAATTAATGATGAAAAGAATGTGTTGAATTTTATATATAGAAGGAATTTTATTTGGACCCATGAAATTAAAAATCAAGAATAATAAAGCTATGTACTTGAATAATATACAATATATATATGCCACTTACAAAATGATGAATATCCAATCCAAGTAGAAAGAAAACAAAATCCGGTATCACTGTGCCTGTGCCCTCTTTATAACATTGTTGCTTAAAACTACACGTGAATGGGAGAAAAAAAAAAACTGAAGAAGATTGAAGAGATAGATAGAGGGCGTTGTTTCCAATGCAAATAATGAACAAATTAAAGTAGAAGTTGCTTGTTTTTTTCTTCTGAAAACATTGTTTCAAATTTTTGAACCTCATATTATTGTCTATTTTTTAGGTACGCTGTGCTCACGTGTGTGCAGTCTTCTTCCTCAGCTCTGACGCTCCCTTGGCCACCACTAACACTCGCACACAATACATAGAACATAGAGCTAATAAAAATAACACAACTTTTTAAAAAAAATTTCTTTAAATTCTTTGTTTAAAAAAAATTAACTTCATTTAAACACATTATAATACACTCACAAAGATTTATTAGGACAAAAACATGCATACATAAAATTCTGCATACACAGAAATTCAGATATTAAATCAGTCATTCATATAAAATATATAAAATATTATGGTTGGTACCTGGAGAAGAGGGTGCCGCAGTCGCACCTGTACTCTTTGGTACCACAGGTCTTGGAGTGCGCCTTCCAGTCGGACTGGACAGCGTACTTCTTAGAACACTTGTGGCACTTCCACTTCTTCTCGCCGTGCTTGCGAGAGAAGTGTTTCTTGATGCCGGTGAGGTCGCCGAGGGCCCTTGAAGGGTGGTGGTGGACGCATGTAGGCTCAGGGCAGAGATAGACCTTTCTTTTAGGCTCTTTGTTAGGGTTCTTCTGCTTGAGCTTCCATGGAAGGTTGTGTCCTCTTCTGTGGAGCTGCAAGTTCTGTTCTCTTTGGAATCCTTTGTTGCAAACTTCACATATGAACCTGTTTGTCGCCATTAGCGTCTTCGGTGACAGCGCTATCACCTCCGCATCTGGATCTGTATGAAAGAAAATTCCATGCTTCGTCAATTGCCATTGAAATTCAAGATTTAGGGTTTTGTTGCGATGAGAGAGAGAGAGGTACTTGCATGGTGTTCCTCCAGCGTGGTTCCTTCTTTTCTTTTGAGGGAGTGGTGGCGGTGGTGGTGGTGCAGCGGTTGTTGTGGTGGATGATTGAAGAAGCTTCTGCTGCTGCTGTGAAATCTGCAGATTCTCGTGATTCTGATGTCTGATTTCGAAGAACGGTGTTGATGATGATGAAGTAGCAGCCATAATTAACACAAATTTTTCAGCAAATTAAGCTAATTAAGTAAGTAATTAACTTGAGCAAATCTAATCTCTCTGTAGCTAGAACTTCTCTCTTGGATTTTTCAAAAACCTACTGCAAAGTGATGCTTAGCTTATTGAACTTGAATGAATAATATAATATAATTCATCTGCACAAAGAAAAAATTAAAAACATTAAAATTCAGTTAGTTCCATGCTTAAATTAAAGAGAAAAAAAAAGAATGAAGAAAGAATGAGCACCTTATTTATTTATTGTGTGAAAATGAAGGAGAAGAGAAGAAGAAAACAATGAAACTTGGCTATGATGATACTTCACACAAACTCTTCTTTATTTATTATTTGTTTATTTTTATTCCTCAATCATTTGATGTCTTCTACATAAATAAATGAATATATATATATATATATATACCCATACATACGCATATTATTATATGAAGAGTGTAATTATCTTTATTTTTGGTTTGTCCGTTTCTTTGGTTTTATACATTTTGGTGATCCTTGTTGAGAATTTGATAATGGAAATTTTAGAGAGAGAGAGGGGGTAATAACTAATAAGTAGTAATTTATGTCCCTATTAGTGCAGAGGGTAGTGTGTCTTTAGCAGAGAGGGGGGGGGGGGGGGGGGGG
>JASCZI010211483.1:173579-203346 GCA_036250425.1 Stylosanthes scabra | reverse complement strand
CTCCATTGCAAGATATCACAAATGCAAGCAGAGTTATCCGGTTGAGTACAATTAGACAAATGGCCAGAAATACTTCTCATCCGCGTTTTGTCCCAGGTATTATTCGTTCAAACAAAATAAGCTTTGCGACGTATTGGGATAGCAAATCTTATCTTACCTATAAAATACAGACTTATCACCTACAAAAATTTTATTTTCTAAATAGGACATGGAACTCATGATAATGAAGCTGGTCCAAGTGATAGACGCACTGAAACTGGTACAAGGAACACAATTGCTGATATAATGACTGGTTAGAATTTCGTATACAACAAACCTTAGTTAACATTTGAAATTAATTTTACTCACTTTTAAATATGGATATTTATTTTCCATTAAAATAATTTATACTATTTAAATTATTTCCAGATCAGAATATTCCATATACTTCTTCAACAAGGAGAGGAACTAATTCAAACACAGCTCCTACAAATAGCATAGATGGTGCACATATGAATGGTAGGTATTCTAGATTTACTACTAAATTTTTAATGTTATCATTAAAAATTTCATGTACATAAAAAAATATACACGTTAAATTAATCATAGGTGTATAAAGATAATTTCATACTTCTAATACAGGAAGAATATAATAGATCAAAAAATATGATTCGAGCTAATGTTCTACAAATATTCATTACTGTTAGAATAAAATTCAAAATAGAACTCTACTATATTGAAAATAGTGAATTAAAGAAAAAAATATATACATCTAAAACCCTCACTTCAATATAAACATTTTTAAATCAGTAAATAAAAGGAAAAAGGAAAAAGAGATCATGTAAATAAAAATAATACATCATATAATACTACTCATATTTACATATTTGACTATTGAGTCTACAAAATAAACCAATAAATAAATAAAATAAATAAAAAAGAAAACAATGAACAGAAAATTAAATTTAATAAAAGTGTATCCGTTTTAATTTTTTTAAGAATGTGTAAAAGTAAAACGAAGAACAAACATAATAAAAAAGAAAACAATTAATATTTTATACATGGAGACTATCTAATAAGTTACTAAAAAAAAAGATAATACTTAGTAACAATAGATTAACTCATTAGAATACATTAAAAATGAATAAGTCATACATGTGTTTAGCCATGGTCAATTATATGTTGCTTTATCTCGAAGTGTTTTCCGATCAACAACGAAAATATTAGTAAGAGAAGGAACAATAGAAGAAAAAAGCGGACAATTCACAAAGAATGTGGTCTTCAAAGAAATATTATTACCTACGTCGCAGGTAATTCGTGAGCTTAAAAAATTGGCTGAAAAACTTTCTGTTGTGATTCGTAGATTACAATATTAGTAGGTGTTAATATTGTTTTAGTTCCAGGCTGCTTTGTTCGCCAATCAAAAATTTATCCATAACTAACGATTTGCTTTTCTTTTTACAGATAAATTGATTTCAAAGGAGCTCCTCAATATATGCCATGAAATAAGAGAAAGAAACTCGAACATCAGTTATATCCAACTGGTACTCGCCAACTAAAATTTACAAAAGTATATGAAAAAAATATGCTAAAAGGCATTGAAATATATTGTTGAATATATCTCTAATTTATATATACTTTTGATGATAGATATCAAAAATATTTTAGTTTAAAAAAATGGAATATGATTTGAAGTTTAGTTGTAATGCTAAGTGTTAAAGCGAATTTATGATGTAAATTACAGGAAGAAGAATTCCAACGGCTATGGTGTACATGGAAGGATGAACAATCAGTTGCAACAACAAAACTAATAGACAATAAAGTAATTATTCTTTAAATATTAATATTTCTATTTTGATTTATTAATATTTATTAATATTGATTAATAGAGATCTTTATGACAGGTACATCCACTAAGGATTTATAGCATTGGTTGGGGAGGTACAGTAAAAACAGACAAAACACAGTTGTAGAAGATGATAAAAAGGGAAATATTGAACATAAGACATGAAAGGTAACATAATCATCTTCTATTTCAATATATCCAAGTATTTTATCTTCCATCTATCTATTCAACTTTATATCTTCGGAAAAATCACTTTAGACTAAATAGTCCATACGCTCCAATTTCACTGTAAATTAAATATATAAAACATGTAAAATTTTGAAATTAATTAAACACTCATTATGCTAAATTTAAAATTGTTCATTTTACAGTCACAAACCCAAAATTGAACAATTGTCTCATGTCCGTAAAGAACTACCATGCAGGTATGTGTCATTATTACCTAGAAACATGTAACCAATGATGTGTGATATCGAGAAAAATACCTTAAATGATGACTTAAATTCATAGAACTCATTTATCTTTTTCTTTATTCTCAAAAAGTTCAAAGCAAAACAAGAGATTTCGATTCTGCAGGTAATAATTATTCTTCTTAATTAAAAATTAATTATGTTACAAACATCTATATATCAATACAAAAGAGAGATTATGATCAAACAAATGGTTTCACAGTTTTTCAAGGCTCAAGATGTTATGGATAAAGTGATGTATGATGAACTGCTAAAGATTTTTACTCGGTACATATCTCTGAATCACAGATTTTAATTTGTTTGATTTTTATTCTTATACTTTACAACTAAAAAATAAAATAGTTACGATAATTCATTTTTCTACTGTTCATTGTTTGTAGGACAAAGGAAACTTCATTACATTTAGATCCATATTTTGGGCTTCCACTTAAAAAGGAACACAATGATGAAATCGAATGACATTTGAATACATCGATTTGTTTTTTTAATTCTTAGCAAAAAATAACATGTAAACCAAACTTTGTTTACTCTCCTTAGCCAAAAATACATTTTGACCATTAGTTCTTACTTTAAGTATCCTATTTTGGAGGACGATAGACATATATTTATTGAGTGTATTTTAGAGTTATTTTTGCAAAAAATCGTTTCCTTTCAAGTACAAGTATAATAGACCTAAAATATTAAAGTGATAAATAGTAATCAGATTATAAATTAAAAGACTAAAAAAATTATAGACCAGAATTATTATAATTATCAACTAAAAATTATTAAAAAAATGGCTTAACAGGCACCACCGTGCCGCTAGTATATATAAATATATATATGTGTGTGTAAATCGCCTGCTATAAAGTTTTTTGTTTTTTTTTCCTAATTATATACTGATACGTCCACAAACTCGAACTAATACTGGAGGAATAAAGCAAATAAGCCACGATAAATTATGGTCACGAAAAGAACAAAAGGATAATTTTTATTGTTGGAAAAATAAATTTATTCCCTGCTTATAGATTTTTAAAGTTAAGTTGATTAATGATGGAAAAATTAAGTAGAGTACAAAAATGATACCCAATGACAATACGACAAATGGACAATTAGTCAATGCATGCACATGCCCTTGAGTGTTTTCATTTTGCACGTTGCTTAGTCACAAATAGACAATGGTGGAATAAAAATATCTAATAAGCCGTGGTTGTGGTACTTTGCAGCGCATGCAATGGCTTCTCTGATGATTGCTCTCGTTTTTCTAATCTTATTACTTGTTCCGCTACTCTTTCTTTTCCGGAGCCGCCGAGGAGCCAAAGAGCCACCGTTAGCGGCGGGAGCATGGCCCATAATAGGCCACCTCTGGCTCTTCACTGGTTCCCAACCACCACAGATAACTCTAGGCGCCATGGCCGACAAATACGGAGCCATATTCAGAATCAAGATCGGATCAAAACGTGCTGTGGTCATCAACAACTGGAAAACCGCTAAGGAATGCTTCACCACCAATGACATCGCCCTGTTATCGCGGCCAAGGGTGGTCGCCGTCGAACACCTTACCTATAACCAAGCCATATTGTCCTTCGCACCTTACGGCCATTATTGGCGCGAGATGCGAAGGATTGCCAACCAGGAACTGCTCTCCACTCGCCGAATCGAGTTATCAAGCCACCTTCGTGTCTCAGAGTTAGAATCCAGCATTAAAGCGCTCTACAAACTCTGGGCTGATGAGAAACACGACGAAGACGGCAACGACAACGAAAACTCGGGCTATGTAGCGGTGGAGATGAAGAATTGGTTTGGAGAGTTGATGCTGAATATAGTTCTTAGAGTGGTTGCGGGAAAGCGGTGTTTTGGTGGTTCTGGTGAAGAGGAGGAAGCAGAGCGGTTCTTGAAAACCATGAGAGAATTCATGCGGCAGCTGGGGTTGTTTGTGGTGGGTGACGCTGTTCCTTGGCTTCGGTGGCTGGATTTGGGTGGCCATGAGAAAGCCATGAAAGAGACCGCTAAGGAGATGGACGCCATTATGGTGGAGTGGTTAGAGGAGCATCGCCGGAAAAGAGCTAATTCTGATCAGGATGCTGTGGATCAAGACTTCATGGACGTGATGCTCTCAATTCTTGATGGCACTCAACTTGCTGGATTTGATTCTGATACCATCATCAAAGCCACCACTTGGGTATGCATATGTTGAACTCATATCTGTTTTTTAAGATAAATATTACCTAACAATCGATTTTAATTTATTTTAATTATCATCTAATCATCTTCATTAAAAGTGTTGGAAAAATTGCGATATTAATCTACAAATTAAATACTTGATAGTTGATAATTGCAAATAATAGTTAAAATAAATTAAAATTAATTCTTAGTGTAGCATTTTTTGTTTTATAAATAATAATTTAATTACGAAGGTTTTAAAAAAAATTAATTTTTTTTATGAATTTAATTTTAATATGATATAAATACATCCTCCTCATATAATCAGATTTTAATAATGTAATAATACTTGGATATAAGTATAAAACTCTTTTATATATACAGATTCTGATGGGAGGATCAATTGACACGGCTTCAGGAACTCTAGTATGGATACTATCATGTATGTTGAACAATAAAGCCACTATAGAACAAGCACAAATAGAGTTGGACATCCATGTTGGTAAAGAAAGAATTGTAAGAGAAACCGATATAAGTAAATTGGTATACATTCAAGCCATCGTTAAAGAGACATTAAGGCTATATCCTACAGCAATTTTTTCAGGTCCTCGTGAGTTCACAGATGATTGCTTTGTTAATGGCTACTACATTCCAAAGGGTACGCAACTAATCACAAATTTATGGAAGATTCACACGGATCCTAGCATTTGGTCTGACCCATTAGACTTTAAGCCGGAGAGGTTCCTTACCACTCACAAAGATGTTGATGTGAGAGGTAACCACTTTGAGTTAATGCCGTTTGGAAGTGGGAGAAGAATGTGTCCCGGTTTATCATTTGCCCTTCCCATGATTCATCTAACTGTGGCTACTTTCCTGCAATGCTTTGAAATTTCAAAGCCATCTAATGAACCCGTTGATATGACTGAAATCTTTGGCCTCACAACCATGAAAGCTACTCCACTTGATGTTCTCATCAAGCCACGTCTTTCTTCTAGGCTTTATGGTTTATCGTGATCCATGTTATTTTACTATGGTGATCTCGTTGCTTGTTGAAATCATTTGAGTTGACCGGGTCAATGCAAGAGGGCATAGGGATTGGTCAGTGGCAGAAATCACTCCTTTGTAAGGAGGTGGAAAAGAAATTGAATAATGTGAATAAATTTTATTTTATTTGTTAAATAAAAAATAAGTATTAAGTGTGATTAAATAATAAAATTGTGCTGTGAAAAAATAATTTTACTCCACTTCTTCCTAGCATCTACAATAAACCAAAAATGATCTATATATCGTCATTCATGGGAAATTGCATGTGGTGTATCTTTTTCTTTAATTTGGTAAATTTAAGTTTTATGCTTACGGAAAAAATTATAGCTAACTAATACTTTTTTTAATAAATAAATTTATCAATAAATTAATTTTTTTAAAAATATCTAAAACTTTAACATAATAAAAAAATTTTGAAAATTAAATATAATTGTATGAATATTTATTTAGAAACATAATATTTAAAATTTAAAAAATTAGAATATTCAATTTAAGTGGATGATTAATGTTGATTCAATTTTTATTAGTTACTTAATATTATTTTTTTAATAAATAAAAATAGTTGCATTATTTAGATTAGTGTATTATAGTGGGGAAGTTCTGCATTTTTGATAAACCGGAAGTTCTTCTGCATTTTCCCAATTAAATAAATACAGAAAGGTAGTCACCAAAAATAAATACACAAAGGGTGTCGTTGACGTAAAAAATGTGAAATCTTTTTTTAAAGATTTTTATTTTTCACAATTAAAAAGTATTTTGTAACGATATAGATTTTAAATTTTTGGATGATATAGGGTATTTTATATTTTGTTTCTCTTTCTTAATTTACTTTTAAATAAATTAACTTGAATAATAATAATAATGACATTGACATTAGTAAAGACCGTAAGAAAACATATTAATCAACTTTTGGAGTTAATAAAATACTTTTTAAAAGATTACAAATAGATAACTGAAAACATATTAATCAACTGTTATTATTATTGTAATCGTCAGCTATAGTATTTCTGTATTTCATATCATACATACATAATATCTATCACTTCAAGAAAAATTCACTGTAAGTATAAGAAGATAAACTTAATACTATTTATATGTTCGCCATATCATTTCAACTATAAATTAAATGTCCTTGTTAATTTGAAGACACACCAAGACGAAAAAAAGATGAAGACACACCGGTAGAAAAATAGACAACAAAAAACAAAATCAAATTGCATTGTGGTGGCCAGTTGGATTTCTCATTATTGCTCATTACTGATAAAAGATCAAAGAAGGTGATAAGCGAGGTTTGACCAAAATCTCAAGCGGTGTGGTTTTGATGATTGTGAGTCCAAACGTAGCACTCATATCAACAGGATCATTGGAGGGAGTTGTGACTTCAAATGCATGCAAGAACGCAGCCAATGCCAATTTCGTCATTTGCAGCCCAAATGTTATGCCAGGACACGACCTTCTTCCGCCGCCAAACGGAAGAAGCTCGAAATTCTGACCCTTCACATCCACATCCTTGTGTGTGCTTAGAAACCTCTCTGGCTTGAATTCCAATGGATCCGACCATACGCGAGGATCTCTGTGAAGCTTCCAAAGATTCAAGAACAATCGTGTACCTTGCTTGATATGGTATCCCCCTAAGGTACAGTCCTCTGAGAATATACGAAGCCCTGATAGTGGCCCAGCCGGGTATAATCGCATTGATTCTTTCACCACTGCTTCAAGGTATGTTAGTTTGTTCATATCTGATTCCTTCACTAGTCTCTCCTTGCCTACTTTCTCGTCTAGTTCATCTTGAACTTTCTTCAGAACATGGCGATGGTTCAGTAATAACGAAAGTGTCCATGTAATGGTAACTGTTGTTGTGTCTGTTGCCCCTGCAATTAGTGTCTGCAAAATAATGCAAGCATAACTCCAACTAAGTTGAGTTTTACAAAACATAGAAGAGAACAATTCACAATAATTTTACATAGCATGATGATAAAATTATGGGATAGTATATAAAGAAGAATCATTGGGTATTCTGAGAGCGCGTAAAAACTCTTACACCCAAATATTATTTCAAAAATAAGTTATACAATAAAATGATTTTGAAATATCAGACATGAATTAATTGAAAAGAGTAAGTTCTTTTTATTTACTCTCAGAACACTTAATAATAACTCGTATATAAAATATAAAAAATATTTTTGGAAGAACAAATTTTGAATATTTTGAAAGGAAAATAAAGCTACAAGAGTAATGATTTGACTTATGTGTAAATGGCTTCCTAATACAGTAAAGTCAACTTGGGTAATTTCATCTTATGCCATATTATCACTTTCCATCCTTTCAAACACTTATTGATGAATTGGAATGTCGAAGTAAACAAGCAATCAAAGGTGATATTGGAAGAAGAAAAAAATCATAGCTAAGAAATAAGTGCGTACCAAGCAAGTAGCTTTGTTGACAGTGTCAGTATCATAGCCAGCAAGATCAACCCCATCAAGGATAGAAAGCAACACATCAATAAAATCCTGTTCTGTTTTTGTCACACCAGAGTCTCTGTTCTCTTTGTGTTCTTCAATCCACTCACTAACTATCTCGTCCAATTCCTTAGCAGCCTTCTCCATCTCCTTTATCTTACCACCAAAGTCAACCCACCCAAGAGCAGGAATCGCATCTCCGATCACCACCACTCCGGTAAGACGAAAGAACTCCCTGAACGCCCACCTCATCCGCCTCACCTGCTGCTCATCGCCGCCTTTCGTTGAGTATCTCTTCCCCGCAACCATCCTCAGAATCACGTTCAGGTTCATGTCTCCCAACCACTTCTTCATCTCCAATAACAACCCTCTAGAACCTTCTCTTTCCTCCAACCACCTTCTGTATATCTCTTTGATGGACAACTCCACCTCTGAATCTCTGATGTCACGAAGCAACTCGAACCGGCGAGTGGAGAGTAACTCCGAGGCCGTTATCTTTCGCATCTCACGACAGTAATTGCTGTAGGGACCGAAACCGAAATTGGCATAGTTTTGTCCAAGAATTTTTGCGGCGGTATATTTTGGACGAGAAGAAACTATGACATCATGCGTGGTGAATAACTCTCTGGCTAGCTCTGAAGAACTCACAACTATGGCAGGGTGCACACCGATTCTTATTCTGAATATTGGTCCGTACTTGTCTGCCATGTCTCCAAGGGTAACATAAGGTGGCTGATCGGAGCTAAAGATCTTCAGGTGGCCGATTAGTGGCCAGCCACCCGCTGCCTCAGGCGGTGGTTGTGGCCTGTGAGCATGGTGACGTGAGGTTTTGATGAAGTAGAAATAGTATGATATGATTAGTACGCCAACAACTGCTGCTACTGCTGCTTCTTGATACTCAATCATCATCATCATTCATGAAAATCAGATCCACCAGCAGCACAATCTGTGTTTGATTTTGATTTTTCTATGCTTTTCTTGAAAAGCTTAATGTAAATTTATTTGTATCCGAATAGGACACACCGGGTAGAAATTTCAACTGCATTCTATTAGTCAAATATATGAGTGCCGCCTCACTTTTATTTTATTAAGTAGTGATGATGTTCATAAGTCGCTGTGTTTATCTTTCTTCAAAAGTTCTATCATTTTAATTGTGTTTTATATTCTCCTTTGATTAGTGGTGGATCCAGCTACTTTGACATTTTGTGTAGAAACCTTAACATGATATAATCTTTAATTATAATCTAAGTCATTGACAAGTACTTGTTATTTTCCCAAAAAAAAACTGTTATTATTTTATTATACAAATTAGATTAAGAACCGCGCGGAAACTTAATTATCTACACTATATAGTATAACTTCGTAACGAATTACTCTTCAATCTGTTAGATTGGGGTTACTATGAAAATTTTAAAAAAAATTTGTATTATGTAGTATAAATTTAAAAAACTATATTATTTAAAAATCGAAATATATATTTATTTGGTTGTAATTTTTAAAGAATGATATTTTATGACATAATTTTAAAATTTTCTTTAATTGTCTGTGTTTGGAGATATTTAAATAAGAGAATTAGAAAAAATAATCGATAACGAAGATAAAAAATATGACATAAAATTATGAATGAACTTTAATTTATTAATATGGTAGATCATAATATATACCAAATAAAAAGTTGATAATGCTTGAAAATATTTTTATCAATATAATTTGACAGATTATGAATAATGAAAAATAATAGCAAGCAGGTTGTTACAAAATATGTTTCAGTAGATTAAATAATATACATAGTAAATATTTATAATAAAAAGTTATTATTATTATTATATATATATATATATATTATGTTAATTTATACTAAATATAATTGATTCAATTTATTAAAGTGTGTAGTATTATTTTGTTAAAATTTATTGAATTGTTAATATTATATAATTACAAAAAATAGTAATACATAATACAATTATCGTATATGCTTATTACCATTTATTTATTACAAAATTTTTGTATAAACTTTTACATAATATAAATTCATGATATTGAATCATTAATTAGAAGATAACGGTTAGTGTAAATTATGAATTCATTATTAAGATTAATTAGAAGATAATGTTAATAGTAGTGGATGGGGAATGAATGATATTGAATGAAGAGAATTTTTTTAAAAAAAAAATTCAAAAATTTATAAAAATTCGAAAGTGAAGAAAAGGCTTACGTGGCAATACAATAATAGATGAGTTATTAATTTTTTATTGTAGTATAAGTGTTATTGTAATATAAGTATGTATCAACTTTTATATATATAAAATAGATGATGTAAGACTCAGCTATACCATTTCATACATATATAATATCATCACCTCAAGAAAAATTCAATGTGAAAGTGTGAATATAAGAAGATAAACTTATATTATTTATATATAGTATTATTCTTCATAGTAATATCATTTCATCTATAAATAAAATATCCTTACTAATTTGAAGACACATCACTCACAAAACATCAGAGAAGGTGATAAGCGAGGTTTGACTAAAACATCAAGCGGTGTGGTTTTGATGATTGTGAGTCCAAAGGTAGCACTCATATCAACAGGATCATTGGAGGGAGTTGTGACCTCAAATGCATGCAAGAATGCAGCCAATACCAATTTCGTCATTTGAAGCCCAAATAGCACACCGGGACACGCCCTTCTTCCTCCGCCAAACGGAAGAAGCTCGAAGTGCTGACCCTTCACATCCACATCCTTGTGTGTGCTTAGAAACCTCTCTGGCTTAAATTCCATTGGATCTGACCATACGCGAGGGTCTCTCTGAAGCTTCCAAGGGTTTAGGAACATTCTTGTACCTGCTTTGATATGGTAACCCCCTAAGCTACAATCCTCTCTGAATTCACGAGGTCCAGATAGTGGTCCAGCCGGGTACAATCTCATTGATTCTTTCACCACAGCTTCAAGGTATGTTAGTTTGTTAATATCTGATTCATTTACCACTCTCTCTTTTCCTACCTTCTCGTCTAGCTCCTCTTGAACTTTCTTTAGAATGTGGCGATGATTTAGGAGTAATGAGAGTGTCCATGTCATGGTAACTGTTGTTGTATCTGTTGCCGCTGAAATTATCATCTACAAATAGGGCAAAACACTTATCATTATATATAAGGCTGGGTCTCTGGTATGCTATGCCTTATGGTGGCTCAGAAAGGAGAAAGGAGGGACCAGTAGTAGTGTGACATTTGGCATAGCCCATGTGTAGAGTCAAAGACATAAGGCGAAGTCTAAGAACGCAGGACCTAATTAATTAGGAAGTGTGACGCTGTTTAGGATGGGAAATGAAAATATGATGAGTGGACTTGGGTTGATGAGCCATTGACGATCATGGACTCAAAAGATGATGGGTTTTAATTTATTCTCCGTATAAACTTTTTATATGTTTGAGTATCCCTTTAATTTTTTATGTAAATAATTAATTGTGATTTCTAAAATATATTTGTAATAAATATGTATTAATTTTTTGCAATAATAATAAATAAATAATATCTTTTGTTTGAGTATAAATCTTTTGTAAAAGTAGAAGTAATTTTATGTTTGGATATCTTATGTAATAATATCTGTTTATTTGTCAATTATGTTTGGGTAAAATATATTAAATTATTTTTTATTTATTTATTATGTTAAATATTATTTTAGTAAAAAAGATCTTTTAAAAATTTATAACTTATATCTTCTAAAAAAAATATTTTTATATTTTACTAGTAATTTTTCTTTTACTATTAAAAATTTGTCAAACACATAAGAAAACATGAAAAGATTTTTTTAGCCAAACATGCTCTAAGAATTTAACACAGTACACTTTTTTCTCAGAAAAGACATATTACCGTTACTACTACTACAACTAATAATAATTATAAAGAAACAATGAAATAAATAAATAAAATGAAACCTAATTAATGAAAAATAAATTCTTTTTTAATTTGTTGGAATGTCATAAAATCTTTATTTTTAATATATAAATTAGAACTAAAGTATTTGTATAAAACTATTAACATATTTATTGTAACCTCTAAAATATATAATTTCATTCAATACACAATAGGTTAAGAAATATAATTTAGATTTCGAACACATAGTATTAATTAGGGTTATGATAGGTGCACGATAAAATCAGATATCGATAGTATATAAAATGCATTAAAATATAAAATAAATATTAAAAATTAGTTAAATTATAGAAATATTTTTTTACATAAATATTATGGCTGATTTTGATGATTTTTTTTTGACTATTTTGATGATTGAATTTTGTGTGCAAATAACATTAGTATTTTAATTATTCTCATAATTCTAAATGAAAAACTTTTGAATCTTTATTTTAAGTATTACGAAAATAAATTTTTTTAAAAGATTTTTTTGAAATTATTTTTTTTAATAAAAGAACTTTTAAAATAGTAAATTAATATTATATTTTAATATCTAACAAGTATAAAGAGTTTACTATTTATCATTAAAATTATAGGAACATGTATTTTTGTCAAATTTCAATGTTCTAATTCTGTTAAACAATATTAATTTTAAAACGAAATTATTTATTTTATTACGTCAATTTATTTTTTAAAGTTGATTGACATAAATTTTTTGTTTTTACTTTTCTTTATATCATATTATTATAATAATAATAAATATAATAATTTTTATTTATACATTAAAATTAATCATCAAAATTAATATTTTATATTTATATATAAATATATATATTTTTTTATTATTTTTAATATATATATTATATTTTAATGTATAATATACATTAATAATTAATTTTAATATATAAATAATATACTAATTAAAAAAAATTGTTTATAAGTCGTGTGCAAGAGGCTTTCCCCTTATGCTAGGGATTGATCGAGTTAAAGTTATGAACATGCTCACATTATTAAACATGTATATTTATGTTTGTACCTATCTATTTAATTTCTAAATCACATACCAGAATATCATTATCACTGCCTCCGTTCCTTTTGAGTCAACAGCAATACGGAATAAATGAGATTTAACATGTGCATTGAGCCATGTGCCTGGTGGCCATTCAACACTAAAGCATATAAGCCATGGAATCTCCATTTGTAGGAGAGACCGCACCTATATATAATATTAAACAAATAAATTAATAAATTTTTTTAGTAATAAAAAAAGAAATTAAGTATTAAATTTGTGTACCATACTAAACAATGGCATACCAAACATGTGGCTTTGTTGACAGTGTCAAGATCATAACCGTTAAGATGAGAGCTGCTTTCAAGAACAGAAAGCAGGATGTCGATGAAGTCTTGTTCTGTTGTTGTTCTTCTTCTATGCTCTTCCAACCACTCGGAAACGATCTCGTCCATCTCTTTCGCGGTTTTCTTCATTTCCTTTACTTGGCCACCAAGATCAAGCCACCCAAGACCAGGAATGGCGTCCCCAATCACAAACACACCCCAAAGCCGAAAGAACTCCCTGAGCGCCTTCCTTATCCTCCTCACTTCTCTCTCTTCATCTTCAGTTCTCACCCTGTATCTCTTCCCCGCAACCATCCTCAGAACAACGTTGGAGGTTCAAATCTCCCAACCACTTCTTCATCTCCACCACCACCACCAGATCACCATCTTTTTTTTCTCTACACATTTTCTGTACACCTCTTTCACGGAAGCCTCCACCTCTGAATCCCTAACGCCTCGAAGCATCTCGAAGCGACGAGGGGAGAGTAACTCTGAAGCGGTTATCTTACGCATCTCGCGCCAGAAATCACCATAAGGAGCGAACCCGAAATTGATATAGTCGTGTGCTAGAATCTTTGCGGCAGTGAACTTGGGACGAGAGGAGACGATGACATCGAGGGTTGTGAAACACTCCTTGGCTAGCTCCCAAGAACTCACAACCACGGCAGCGTGAACACCGATTCGGATGCTGAATATTGCTCCGTACTTGTCTGCTAAGTCTCCCAGGGTCACGTACGGTGGCTGCCCTGAACCACCACCTAGGAGGTGAAGATGACCGATCAACAGCCACCCACCAGCTGCCATGGGTGGCCTGCGGCGGTCATCAGGTGGTATTGCCCTCTTGGTGAAGTAGTAAGAAATTATTAGTATGCCGGCAACTGCGGCTACAATGGCGTGGATCATGATCACGACTGTTTTTGCTGGTGCTGCTTTTGTATGACTATAGGCGAATACTACTAATACATAGTGGAGTTATTTTAATTCCACAAACAACAACAACGAAGCCTTCTTCATTACGTGGATTCGACTACATTGTACTCTATCATATATCTTATTTACGTCTAAATTTGACAAAAATTATGAAAATTATTATATACATAAAAAAATAGTATATTTTAGCTCAATTTGTCTTGTTGGAAAAATCCAGTGAGCCTTATCAATAATCGTGGCTGCCTTTCTTGATTGGTTATTAGTTTTTGTTTTATTGAAAAAGTTCTCTATTAGGGAGAACTTTTTCTTGCATATGTTTGTGGAAATGAGAGTTTCCATAAAGGAGCGTTTCTACTTTGATTGGATATTTCCCGATAGGGATTGAGGTATATTTTTCAACACTATTATCTTATCTTATTCATCATGCAGCAGCATGCACTGTTTTTATCTTTGATTATGATATATTCTCTTTCACATTAAAATATTATAATCATATTGTATATAACAACAAACAAACTAGAATTGTACCAATTCCTTATTCAAGAATTATTATAGATTAGTTAATCAAGAAATTAAAGTCTACTTCAAACTTGAGTAGCTAGGCATATAGTTGTGGTTGAAGACGGGGAGTAATCAGAATCTCCAATGGAGTTGCCTTAGGAATGGTTAATCCTGGACTCTCACTCATATCAACTGGCTCGTTGGACAAAGTTGCAAAATCAAATGCATGAAGCAGACGAGCAAGCGCCAAGTGAAGAAATTGGAGTGCAAAGGACATGCCAGGGCATGACCTTCTCCCAGATCCAAAAGGAATAAGTTCAAAGTTTTGGCCTCTAACATCAATAGCAGCAGCATCATGGCCAGAGAGAAACCTCTCCGGTTGAAATGAACAAGGGTCGTCCCAAATCCTTGGATCCCTATGAATCTTCCACAAGTTAACCACCAAGCGTGTGCCAGCTGGCACATGATAACCAGCAACGTTGCAATCTTCTTGGGCTTCCCTTGGGCCCAGGAGTGGACCAGCTGGGTAGAGCCTCAGGGTTTCCTTAATAATGGCTTCAATGTATTTAAGATTTCTAATGTCTGAGTCCTCAACTTGCCTTTCCTTACCAACATGCAGGTCCAATTCTTCTTGTGCCTTTCTTAATGCATGAGGGTTGTTTAGGAGTAAAGACATTGCCCAAGTTAGTGTCCCTGCTGTGGTATCACTCCCACCAAGTATAAGTGCCTGCATAATATAATGTTTTCATTCATCATTAGTATTTGTTGTATAAAGAAATCTAGATTAGAGTATTTAATTAATTAAGAGTAAATACTCTTTCCTCCTTCTAACTTTTTTTATTTATTTTGGATTTAGTACATCTTAATATACTAAATTCTCACTACGATCCCAAACAATTAAAATATTAAACACATCAACTCCTGCAATCGGCTAAAAATAGATTATTAGTATGATATGTATTAAAATCGATATATCACACTAGTAATTTATTACAGCCAATTGTAGAATCGTGTGTTTAATTTTTTAAATATTCAGGAACATTATGGAGTTTTAATATTATTAGGTGCACCAAATTCAAAATGGAAAAGATAAGAGGTTTAACTTACTAGGCAGGTTGATTTGATGCTTATGTCCGAATGGTATTGGAAATTTGAAAGGTGACCATGTTCTTGAAGGGACAACATGACATGAATGAAGTCTTGCTCACCCTCTTCTCCATGAACTCTTCTATGGTTTCGATGCTCCAGCAACCACCCTTCAAGTATCTCATCTAACTCCCTTGCCGTCTTCTTCATTGCTTTCTCATGCCCCTGCAAATCCAACCAACGCAGAAACGGAACCGCATCTGAAACCACAAATATCCCAATCAGATGAAAGAATTGGTTAATCGCCTTCTGGCATCGCCTTGCCTCCTCATCATCATCATCACACTTAGCAGAGGCACCAAAGTAGCGTTTCCCCGCCACCATTCTAACCACCGTGTTCAGAGACAAATCCTCTAGCCACCGGTTGAGTTCAACAACCACAGGCCTCGAGTTGTTCTGAATCCAAGTGTTGTAAAGGTCGCTTATTCCCATGTTGAGCTCTGAGATTCTAACGTGCTTGAGCATCTCAAGCCTGCGGTTGGAGAGAAGCTCAAGAGTCGCAATCTTTCTCATCTCCCGCCAGAAGGGGCTGTAAGGCGCGAAACCGAAGACTGCATAGTTGTATCCCATGTGTTTCGCGGCCACCGTGGTGGGCCGCGAGGCAAGTGCTTTGTCGTTGGTTGTGAAGCATTCTTTTGCTACTTCCCAGCTACTCACTACGAATGCTCGGCGAAAGCCAAGCCAGATATTAAATGCTGGCCCGTATTGATCAGCCATTTCGCCGAGCGCTCTGTAGAGTAGCTGGTGGTGGCCACCAAGAAGGTGGAGGTGGCCAATTATTGGCCAGGCACCATTTGGGACAGGAGCCTCTTTACTGCTTTCTCTGTTTTTTGTCTTTCTAAGACTCAGAAATGCATAGCATATAAATGATAAGAAAATGGCAACAATGGTTAACTGAAAAGTGGGATTCATTCTTTGATGTTTAGAAATTAGAATTGAATGTTGGTTGTGGAAAATGGAGATAATGGTGAAGCAATTTATAGAATGCAAATGGCATGCACTAAACTGAACTCAACATGGTGAAGCATGCCGAGACATAGGAGATGATTTCATGACAGCCTTCACCACACCAACAAATTCAGTGGATTATTGGATATATTATTTACAATTTAAACTTAATATGTCATAACGCCATGTGATGATGTAACATGTAAGTTTCCAAAGTAATTAAAGTATTAAGCTACTTATATTATGCTAACTGGAGTACGGGTTGACTACGAATAATTTATATTTCGGTTATGCTACATGTACACCTCTTTTTTATGTACACCTCTATCCAAGTCCCAAATCAACAGATTTTTATATATACAACGAACATGTTTTTATAGTTGACACAGATTTTAAAATCTGTTCGTTCTAGTAGTAATATTCTGTGCACGAATAGGTTTTTATATATACAACGAACATGTTTTTATAGTTGACACGAACATATTAAAAACCTGTTCGTTCTAGTAGTAAAAACTTGTTCGTTGGAACTTGGATAGAGATGTACATAAAAAATGATGTATATCAAGATTAATTGTTTATATTTATATACTATTATAAGCGAAGCCATTGTTGGGAGTATTTTATGATCAATGGCATACCAACTACTGAAACTGCAAAGATCATTATTCATGCCTTTCCCTTATATATTGTTGTGCCTCAACTGATGAGAGTTTTTTTTTATATATATACACTTCTTATTGTGTATGTTTTTTTATATTTTTCATTTTTGTATTAAAATTTATTAATAAAATGTGAGAGAAAATAAAGGTGGTAATTCAGGTATAGTTGACTATATGTATAGTATAAAAAAGTATGCAGACATATTTTTCTTTTTTTTTAATAGAAAAGAGGGTTTTATTTATTATTTATTTTGGGCTTTTAGCATTGTACAGTTTTTTTTTTTTTGTGGAGGTGAGTGGGATTATTTATGGCTCAGTATTTTTATTTTTGGGTCTTGTATTTGTCTCGGCCTCTTGGGCAATTTTTTGGTCATCTCCTTTTGTGGTTTAAATGAACTTGCTGTCCACAAAAAGGAGGGAATAGTAGGCTGCAGAATGAGAGGTTAATGGGCTTTAAAGTTTGGCCCACAGCCGTTGAAACTTTTGTACAAAGAATCATCAAATTTTGACTATTGAGTATTGACAACCGAAAGAAAAGGAAAAATAGATTAGGAAATGGAACTGATATAGTGATATCCGACAATATATAGGTAGACAGATGGAAGATGCAAAATACAAAATGCAAAAAGGATCTGAGAACATTGTCATGTCATGATAGTTTCTCATATGAATGGAGACCCATCTGAGCAATATGCACATGTTATATATGGTCCATGCCCTGAAACAACAACACCCATTTTAGTTCTTTTACTCTTCACTCTTCACTACTCTATATTTAACCTCTTAGCTAGCTAGCTAGCTAGCTTGCACTCAATACTGAATATGACATCAAATTAAAAACAAAGACGCTCATCATTTCTTTGGACTGAAGCTAATGTCTGCTTCCTTCTTCCAAAACACACACATAAATTTATCCCATTCCTTCACGACAGAAAATCAAATCTTTCCTACCAAATATATATGTCATGCAAGAGCAAGACTAGTAGTGAGAAGAAGTACATCGTAGTTCAAAATTGGAAAGCTAATGGTTAGTATTAATTAAGTTATTAATAATTTTCATTTAATTAACACTACTTTTGAGAAGAAGAGTTAACTCTGTTGATGATTTGGCCCGATGGTTTTTGGCCTTCCAAGAGTGAATTCCAGATCAAGATCAATGCCTTCCGAATCTGACGACAAATTGCTATAATCCAACCTCTCCTTCATCTTCAAGTAATTCGTCGACAACCTTCCTTCATGATTATTCTGTCCACCCAAATTCTTAATATTATAAGTCACTTTGAATATATATAGTACATGCAACAAAAAATAGAGGTAGCTAACATATTAAGCTAGCACTAGCAGCAGCATGGTTATATATGGTTGGTCCACTTGTAATGTGTACGGGTGCCAACTTACCATGATTTCATTACCATCTTGGAGATGAGAATAGAGGAAGCTGATATCGGGTTTTTGTCGAGTAATATTTGTATTTGTTTCTAGTAGTGGTGATTGACATGATGACCTGCTCATCAGTGTACAGAGTGAGACATGAAATTAAGTATTCATCAACCAAGTAGGGTTAGCACCCTATTTCAAATTCTCATCAATAATGGCAACCAGAAATAATGTGGAATCTAATTCGGAATAAATATGAATCAACAACCAACATATAGTTAATATAATCACTAGACATCACATCATCACATACATGACAGAAATTAAAAAACTTTCGATTAATAATTATTATTAGGAAGAATAATATTAGTCAATATAAATTAAAATATTGACTCTAAAACATTTCTTTAGTATTAGTATGAGGGAGAGGAAGCAAAATTTATGTGTCTCCACATAAATGTCCATGGTCAAGTTCTCTATCATATTCCAGCGATGAGTAGTAAGGTCTTCTGCCCAACGGCCTTTTTCGGCATTTGACTATATTTCGCCAACGAACCATTTGATTTTTTCTTCTTTTTCAAGTCTATACCATTATACCAACACGTTGCTTATGCTGGACTTTCCCTTGTGCTTCATATTAAAAAGAAAATTATACACTATCATTTTCTATGCACATTTTTTTATGTTTTTTATGGTATAAAATATATTATTATTATTGACAATGTATGTTATATATATATATAATTATTTTCGTCAATAAAGTCCAATCAAATTACTTATTTTAATATTAAATAATACAAAACAACAATAAAATAAATTTTTATTTAATATCAAAATAATATTCTATTTTATCTAAAATAAATAATTTAATTAAATTTTATTAGATAAAATAAATGTACAGTTAAAATTATTGCATTACTTTATACTATACCTGGAGGATGTATGTATGGAACATTATTGCATTAAATAATGCTAGGTACATATAGATAGATTTTATATAGAGAGATAGAGGAGAAATTAAAATGGAATAGTAGTTTGTGATTAAATTAAATTACCTGTGGGATTGTTGCAGTTGCAGAAGTGGGTGGTGGTGGAGAAGGTCTCCCTGAGTATAATGCAGATGATCCACCATGACCTCTTGCCTTTGCTGCTGCCCGAACAACCCCATATCTGCGTTGTGACTATTACCTGTAATATATATTTTATATTTTAATAAGAATATTCATCACCCCTACATACATAAATACATAGCTAGAAGCCATTATTGTTGTTCTTTTATCACACACCAATAATCCACATCATAGATCTTATCAGTTCAGTCCGAACCAAACTTTTGTGTTTATCAAACGGGAAACATACAGTACTATATATTATTAAAGCATATCTCAATCCAATCACTGAAGTGTTGAAACAAAAAGAATAATATATTATAGCAACTGATAACAAGAGATGAAAAAGGAGAGAGAATCATCGAATTGAAATCTCCAAGATTGTTATTATTATTATTATTATCACCTGTGACTCTGTCAGCAGTGGTACTCTTCACTGTTCTATACATCTGCATATGAATGAGAACACTATACTCAGATGAATAATAGAAGAAAAATAATAATAAGATTATGCATTATTATTATTAGATACCGTTTGTCCCCTTATTACTACTTTTTCCGAAGCTACTAAGAAATTTCATTCATTATTCATTGCTTTCTTGTCTGCTTTGAAAAATATCTATCATCAATACTTATTAACACACTACCTGCAAGTGACTCTTGACGTGAGCTAGGGTTAGATCCTTAACATTCATTAACTCTAAAACTGACTTCGGAGTTGCCCCTGCACACCTCAAAATTAAACACAACCCTAAATTATTAATTAATACCAATAATCAAGAAATTAATTCAACTAATTAACCATATATATAGCATGATTTATACATATTATTTATGTATTGTTATTACATACTTTCATGGCCGCCAAGAAGCTGAACAGCATGAACAAAATGAGCATGGAGTGTGGTAGTCCATCTCATTCTGGGAGCTCTCATGCTTCTTCTGCCGCCGCCGCCATTTCGTTTGAAATCGGGGCGGCAATGGATTTGATGAGGTTGCTGAAGATGAAGATGACGATTATTGAAATAGTTTCTTGATGAGAGCCCCTGCATCAATACTGATGGATGCTGATGATGGAGATGATGATTCAAGTTTGCTGCAGGTGCAGAAGAGCCTAATAAGCCCAATGTAGTAGGTTGTGGGACAGTGAAGCAATTGTTTTTATCATGGCTTGAATCGCTTCCACTGCTACCTGAATCAGAGATTGAGGAGCACATATCTTTGGCTGAAAGGAAAGGAGTGCTAATGTTTAAGGAGAGGTCTGGCTCCACCAATGGTGATGAAAAGCTTTGCATTTGCATTGGCATTGCAGTGGAAGTAGTAGTTGTTTTCATGGTAGCAGCAAAGAGATCTTCTGATCAGTTAGAGGAATCTACCTGCGGTGGTGAGTAAAGTAAAACTAAACACGAAAATGGGAAAGAATATAAGAGTTTGATTCTAATTTGAAAAGGATCGATCTATGTATCTGTGAAGTAGCGAATATAAGAGTGTGATTTTGTTGTGGCAGTTGTTGCTTTTTGTAAGTGATGAAGCAATAAATCAGATTTGCATTTGCATCGTAATAGTATGTAGTCGTCACTGATGGTCAGAGTCAAAGTTGAAACATGGATGGCAGTGGAAAGAAAAGATGATGAGAAGAGAATACAGAGGGGGGGGGGTTTATTGGGAAGGGTGATTTGAAGTGAAAAGGGAAAGTATAGTTATTTATGGAATCTCAGATACTGAGAAAGAGAAGGAGAAGGAGGAGCTTGGAGCCTCAGGTTCCTTTCTTAACCCATCATCATCATCGTCGTCAAATGGTACTACTACAACAATAATAATAATAATAATAATACAGGGTAACTTTGATTTTATTATTTCTTCATTAAAATAATAATAATAATAATGGTGGTTGTGTCAGGAATAGTTGGAATTGGAGAGCAAAAACAAAACGGTAACTGTTCACTGCAATATTGGAACGGCAATTTGAGTCTCTCTTGACCCCATTCCAATTCCCTCCTACTACGTATACTACTATTTTAATACCCTTACTTATTTACTAATTCCTCCCATCTTAATTACTACATATTATATTCCATAAGAAAAGTGTAAGTAATCAATATTTTTCATCAACACATCAATTAATAAAAAAAATATTTATAACTATTATTTATAAAACGAATAATATAGAATATCCGAAATCTAAAGCAACTATAAACCAATTTTATACTTTTTAAAAAGATAACATCCAAAACCTAAAGAAATAGAACATCTAATTTAAATTATTGGCTGAATTTTTATTAATTACCTAGCATTATTAATTCCATAATAATTATTTTTGCACAATAAAATCAGTTGCTAAATTAATTATTATTATATAATATATAATAAAATATTAAATATATTTATAATTTAACTTACTTTTAATATGTATTAATATTAAAATAATGTAGGATGTATGTATCTGTTTCACTACCACATTCGTCGGCGTCAATGCGGCACCATATCACGTGACTTGCATGGGCCTCTCAAGTCTCAACTACAGTCAACACACAAAGAAACAAAAAAGATATATATGGTCACACCCCCAATGCCATGCTTATTATTATTAATTAATGAGTAATGTTACGGAATCAATATTAAGGGACCCATAGAGAGTCAATAAGTGTAATTATAGAAATAATAAGTGGTAAAAAGAAAAAAAAAAAGAGAGAAAAAATTTATTTGTCATTTATTGACTAACAAACTATAGACTTTCTAAACTTTCTCATAAATTAAGATGAAACTATATTCTTAAATAATTTAAGAACCCGCGGTCAGCGCCTCGTGCGCTCTAGATTCTCCGGGAAATGAAATCTCTGCTTTATTATTTTTGTTTCATTTCTTTAATTTATACATTTCTATAGTGTAGATGATGATGATGGTGCCTTGCAATATTATTTTAACAAAAACAAAATATGCTCCATGGTTGAATTTTGCCATGCATGTTGTCAAATGCTGTAATTTTGCTATAATATTCCATATTCCATGTGTTTGTCTGTCCTATATTAATTAACGACAATAGGAATGAACGAACCTTACCCACCCACCACTCATGCTTATTCTCCTACCATACGGAATTAATTAACTTTTCTAGCTACCCTCTTGCATTATATTGTAAATTCAATTTCTCAGGAACTTCTGAATAAATCATTATTTTTTTAAGTCTAGATCGAAAATTATAGAAAATGCTGTCTATATGTCTATATAGAAGGGTGATTATGATAATATGTATTGGACTAATTCAAAATTTTAAAGATGTGAAGTTAATGAATATCTCATCTTATAAATTTTTTATTTTTTATTTTTTTTTTGTTTTCTTCTATATGAGATTAATTTTAGTGTTTATTCACACATGAATTTCAACATGGTGATGCAAGAATGAAGATGCAGCAACTAGCAAGCAGAAGCTGTATGTATATATAGTGCATCTCAAGCAAGAACAGAGACATATGAGCTGTTAATAATCTATAGGGAACCAGGGGGAGGGGGGTGATTGTTAATTATATATTGAGATGTGAGAGACTAATATAATTTCAGCCTCACTATGTATACATTATTTTATCAAACATTAAATTCACACCAATATAAAAATAACATAACTATTTAGTGTGTTAATTACTTGCATTTTTTATAAACATGAAAATATATATTTAATTAATAAAAATCGTATTTTTATATCGATATAAATTAAATATCTAATAAAAAAAGTGTATAAATAGCATTATTCATGTAATTTTAACTAGCTAGTTCGATTTATAGATATTTATTTTGGTACAAGTAACAAGAATACAAGATGCTACTAATTAATCTTTAATTTAGCCAAAGAGAAGCAGAACTCGAGATTTGAGCAGCGATATTCAACTTTGATGTCAATCTTGATAAACCATCGTTTATAATATTTATATATAGTATGAATTTTGGCGAGTTGTATTATTAATATAGCGTAGTAAATGGCGAGATCGGAATAGTCACAAGCATATGTCGTTGGCATCGAAATGTGAGTTATTTCAGCTTTTCCTGTCGTAGCAGCTTAAGCTAGCTAGGTTGAGTAATTACCAACCAAACGACAAAAAAGAAAGTAAGGAATCCCCGGAATCAGCGTCGTTTAATAATTTAGGGTGATGAGTTAATCCACGACATTACATTACTCCATATATATAATTTATAATTAACCTTATAAGGGAAGTAATAACCGCTACTGTACATGCAGGGAGCAAGATCTGTTTTGCTGCTTCATCCAATAATTGAATTCCTTCGATAACTTTATTATGCTTCATTCTTTTTGTAAAGTATGGAAGCTTTCAAGCAAGGCCCCAGTGCATTATTATTTTGCATGCCATCCAAGATTAATCATGGGATAACAATATGCTAATCACTTAAGTTAAAGTTCAAAGCCTAGGTTACTATATTAGTCACTTACAGAGAGAGATAACGATAGTTATTAATTTTAAATATATATGTAAATAAAAAGATGTGTCAAATAAAATTGATAATCAACTTTAACATATTTGTATATTTGTACCATTTGATATCTATATCTTATAATTTATTATATTATTTATAAAGAAAGTTCTTAAGTTATTTGACATAGCATCGAATTTCGGTTAAACATAAATTGTCTTGACTATCAAGTTTAACTATTCTTATTTTCTTATGATTGTCTCTTATTTCAACTGTTATAATCATTTTTTTGCTCTAACTATTGACCTCTTTCCGATTCTAACTATTGAACTCTCTTCAGCTTAGACTATTTGTGTCAAATTTATGGCACAAGAATCACATGTTTAATAATTAACATGATAATTTTGAATGAAGAAATGATCACTCTTCAGCCACAAGTTAATCAAAACCTAAGCATAGTTTGTTCTTTATATGTGCATATCAGTTATAGCTAACTGATAGCCATCACTATGGAACGGGATGGAAAATGGGCAAAATCTGAAGAAGGTGATTAATAATAGTCAATGTCATATATACATAACTTCCACTGAAGTCAGAGACTCAGTCAGAGCATAGTTAAATGGCCTCAAAATTACTAAGACGGTACTACTCTACCTACTACTAACTATTTAAAATTCCCTGTGCTTAATTGATAAAGATATTACGGTAGTAAACAGAACAGAATGTAGTAACTATATCTCCAACTTTGAAACTTGTGAAGATTCAAACAAATCACACTATTTTTCTTACCATCCCTTCATTCAATATCGTATTCCCAAGACATTCAACAGGACTATATCGTAGTATCCTAACATTCAAGTTAATGACATATAATTCTTTAGTCTTAGTCTTACTCTAATAATCTAAAACAAACTTGGTGATTTAATAACCACTAGGACCACCGGTTTTAATTTGAAAGTGTCGTGAGTGAAAACATACAAATGCTAGCAGGTACATTAGTACTATGCTGTTGCTGTTACACACTAGGCCACAACTAATAGCTAGCGAGGTCCATCAGTTCATGCATTTCAGGGGAAGAGAAATGATTCATCTGCAAATGTAATGTGGCTGCAACGTTGCATCTACTGCTTCTTGTGTCAGGCTCGACTTTCAGGAACAAAATCTCAAAATCATGTGCCTCTAATAATAACCTTTTGTGGCAGAGAGTGAGAGATATTGAAATTGAATGGAGAGGAATCGCTCTATTTTCTATTTAATTTTTTGATATAATTAGAAAGATTCATTCAATTTTATTTAGACACATTATAATTTCATCACAACATCAAGAAGTTCACTTCACTAATATTAGGTCTATAATTAGAGTATATTGTAATAATTTAGTTAAATTTAAAATGAATGAATTATCTAATTTTCTCTTTTAACCTTTTTAAGAGATTTTTTTAAAATTCTCTCTTTCATTTGATAATTTTCTATCTCTCTTAGTACTTAATTGTATCTGTAACTATAATTTTTTCATTAACTCGAATCGGCATCTCTACAAGAATGTGGTGTATTTATATGAAATTGTGATGCTCAAGTCATTCTCAGTCTAAGAATTAATACGATTAAAGTTAGATGTGTCATTTGTGTCCTCTAATATTTGTAGTCTTTCGTAGTTAAATTTGGTAAAAACAAAAATTGGACTTATTTTTGGAAAGATAAATCCTAATTCTATTTGATGATTTTTTTTAGGCCACATACCAGACCTTAAAGCAATATAACTTTTTAAATTTACTTTGTTAATGACAATAAATAATATAATGAAATACAAATAATTTTAAAAATATATATCAATAAAAAATAATTAATTTATTTTATTGAAATTTGGATACATTTATTCATTGCCAACAAGATAAATTTAATAGGCCAATGAATTATAACTTAAATGGTATATGTTCTTTTTTCTTAGTAGAAGTGTTAAATTTAAATTTCTCTATCAACATATTTTTGGTAAAAAAAAAGATAAATTTAATATAATCTTTTATTAAAAATTATTATTTACATTTAGTTATTAAATCAATCATTAAATACTTATATATAATTACATATACAATTTTAAGTATTTTCTATATGTATTTTATATTTCAATACGAATATTACTGTTTTTTTTGTACATATGAGAATGAACGTGATTATGATGTTAACAAAATAATTAAATAAATAATGAAAAGATATAAATACTTTTTTTCTACATTAGTAAAAAATTATTAATTTTATTTATTTAAAAGAAAAATCCTCCCATAAACACAGCAGTATAAGTTAAATCCATAAAATGACATAATTAAAAAAGAAAAAAGTAGAGATAATCAATAATTTTTAAACCAATAGCCAATAAAAAATAAAACATTTATAACCACTATTAATAGAACATCCATAATAAAATTCATAGAACATCCGAAACCTAAAATAACTATCAACTAACTTTAGAATCACAACATTCGAAACCTAAAAACAGAACATTCGAAATCTAAAAAAATAGAACATCTAATTTAAATTGTTAGCTGATATTGACTGAATTTTTATTGGTTAGCTAGCATTGCTCAATAAAAAAATATGATAATATATTGATTATTGAAGCCCTAAAATTTAACTGGAGTCAAACTCTTTTTCCCCAGGCTGCTGAAGTTAAAAATTAAAACATTTTACTATTCAAGTTAAAAAGATAAGAGATTTTAATTCGTTAGAACTTAGGAGGAGGTAGAAGATAATAGAAGAAATATTACGTCACAATTACTGCTATCACATTACCTTACTTCGTTTAATAGTGGTGGCAGTGGCTGCTGCTGGTGGCGGCACCGAACTTCTTGTGTTTGTTGGATCGATCCGAGTTCCGAACAGTTCAAAGTGACGAGTCAGAAGAAGAAGAAGAAGAAGGAGAAGAAGAAGGATGACGGTGTTTCACTTCTTCAACTGCGCGATTCTCACCTTCGGCCCCCACGCCGTCTACTATTCCGCCACTCCCTTGTATGTTTCAGATCTATTTCTCACTCTATTTGCTTCTCTATTTCTATTTCTTGATTCACTTGCTTTTAACCCCTTAAACCCTTCCAATTTCAATTATATGCCCTATACCTTCTATTCGTAATGACTTTGCGTTTTGCAGATCTGAGTATGATACACTCGGCACCTCTATCAAAGCCGCTGTAGTATATTTAGCAACTGCATTGGTCAAGGTTCGTGGATTGTTTCAATTCTCAACCGTTTTCATCTTAAATTTATGTTTGCTGAAATTAAGACTGAATCTGAGTTTGTATTTTTTTGCTTTCTCTGTATACTCTGGCAGCTCATTTGTCTGGCTACTTTTCTCAAGGTATCAGAGAGCGATAGCTTCGATCCATATCAGGTATGTTTCTAATTTGCTCGAGTTGGTTTGCGTTGTTGTGAGTTGAAGTTACATGTAGTCATGATAAATAGCTTAGTGATTGTGTTTTGCATTGCAATTGAATCAATTCATGAATTCAGTATTTTGTGGGTCTTTTCAGTTCATGAGTCATGTTTGAGTTTTGATAAACAATAGATTTTTCGAAAATCGAAATGGAAGAACCTCATTCTAAAGTATTTGGTTTGCTCAAGAATGTAACTGTTTATTATTCCATCCCATTTATATCTGATAAGTAGAATTGGTAAACAATGGAGGAACAAATCCCAGTTATAATAGTGAAAATAAGTATACATAAGGAACCTTTCTCCCTCTGACATCATGTTATCCGGCATGCTAAATGGATACAGCTAGTTGTGCTTCTCATTTAACTACTTGGTAGATGATCTCTCATGGTTATAACTGCTGAGTGGAACAAGCTAATTAGTGTGGTGAAACCCTTGATATATATTGATGAGGTGAATGAAAAAGAACAGAACAACGGAAAATGGAGTATAATAGTTCTATGGGTAATCTAACTACAAGGAGTTGGTGAATGTATAAGTGGTATATAGTAATTAGGAGGAGAATTTCAAGTTGCAGGGAGTTCCATGGGAAGCTTCACTACCTGGAACAAATGTATGAAATATAATGAGAATAATGTGAAGAAAGAGAAGAAGAAGATATCAGGAGGAGGGGAAAATACCACTCATTGTCTAATGAATGTAGCTCCCTAGTTGAGTATTTGTTGTTTTCAACCTAGTGCTTTTTCTCCTTGGTTGAGCTTGCGGTTCATGGTCCATCTGTCTTTCTACCATAACAAACTTCGTATTTGGCACACACTGCCCATTGTGGAAATGATTTTGCTGCCCCTCTTCATTGTTTCTCTTTGTTACAATGAGTTCTTGTTGGTTCGAAGCATGATTCTTTGAAGGGGGTTTCCCTGACAAATAAGTCGAGAGATTGGGCCTTGTTTTGCTAGTTAATTAAGTAGAAACTCTTATCCTCTTTATTTATTTATTTTTGTAAGGGAATCTTCTCTTTATTTTAATGCATGTCATCATTTATATATATATCTTCGTTTGCACGTTTGTGGAGTGTGTGTTACATTTATTCCTTCCAGCCTAGGGGGAAGACTTTTTGTCTATTAAAAAACAAGGCTCAGAATATGAAAGCCATTTCATCTTCCCCCGCCCCCTACCTAGTTACAGCGTGTTAGCGTCCTCATTCCTACATAAAAGACATAGGATTGGGCAGGAATGATCATTTTGCATAACAATTGTTCTTTGAGATTGAGCCTCTGAAGTATATGACAACAAAGTACAATGACATATAACAATTGGTGGCTATGAATGTATCATCTATGTTGAGTCATAGTCATTAAGCTTAATACCTTAAGTGTTAACAAATGGCTTTATTGGCTTTATTTTTCAGGAATTATTGAAGGCTTTAATAGGTTTCATAGATGTTGCGGGACTTTATTTTGCCTTGGCCCAGTTGACTCACAGGAACATCTCTCAGAATCATAAATTCCAAGCAGTTGGACTTGGTAGGTTTGGCAGGCTATATCATCGTATATCAAAATGAATGTTATATTTATGCACATCATGGAAGTGATGTTCAGTTTTCCATACCAGCCTTTGTACTTCTTCCTTGTGTTACCCTGCTTCTCTAATCCTTATTTTAGTGTTAATGGGACTTTTCTTGTGGCAGGGTGGGCATTTGCTGATTCCGTTCTACATAGATTGGCACCTCTTTGGGTGGGTGCTAGAGGATTAGAATTTACTTGGGATTACATTCTGCAGGGCCTGGAGGCTAATGCAAATTTGGTATGTTCTTTCTCTTAATGCTAAAGTTTCAGACTGGTCAAGCTGAAGAATGTTGTTAATATTTTCCATGAGTTTGGAAGTTCTTTTAACTCCACGTTCTACATTGGTTACAATGCTGAAATAGTTTGTAGTTATATTATGTGTTATAGGTGAATGCAATTCTTAATTTGTATTCAGTTTATCTATTACGTAATATCTGTGTTTTAAAGGGTTTTTGCTCTTACATTTACACAGGTGTTGAGCATATCCCTCGCTGCACTG
>JASCZI010211483.1:134777-165051 GCA_036250425.1 Stylosanthes scabra | reverse complement strand
GTTCGTCGTCGGCTTCCGTGGGTATTTTCGGCATTTCGCCCTTCAAGACCTCTTCCATCATACCTTTCTTGCAGGGCTCTAAGTGGCTTCCGTGTAACGAATCCGTTCCTAATTCCACCTCCACAAACTGGGAGGTCGATAAGGGCGGAACGCTGTGTTCTGAGGAGGTGGCTGCTAACGCTGTCTCCGCCGCTCAAGCTGCGAAGAGCAGCTGGCTCTCCCGGGTGTTGAACGTGTGTTCTGAGGATGCGAAGGCCGCGTTCACCGCCGTCACTGTTAGCCTCCTCTTCAAGTCTTTCTTGGCTGAACCTAGGTCTATTCCCTCTTCTTCTATGTACCCAACTCTTGAAGTCGGTGATCGCATTATGGCCGAGAAGGTTGGTTTGTTTTACTTTCACCTTGGTCAGAAGAAATGTTTATTCTCTTAGTAATTTTATTTGATTTTTATGGATTTTGTTCTTGTTTGTTGTTTCCATTTTCTTGTATATGCTAATTCCGCATTTTTGGTTAATTGTGTTGCAGTTTTCTTTCTTATTTAGAAGGCCGAATGTTTCAGACATCGTGATTTTCAAGGCACCTCCTGTTTTACAAGTAAGTGAACCAACTCCCTCATTTCGCACTTAGAATTTGGAGCTTTTTATGTATTGCATTAAACAGTTGAGTTGTTTAGGAATGATGGTGTTTATTGTTTTGTTTTGGTCTATTTTGTGTAGGAATTTGGTTTCTCTTCCTCTGATGTATTTATAAAAAGGGTTGTAGCTAAGGCTGGAGACACTGTTGAAGTAAGTTTCTGTGTTTTGAGTAATTAGTTGATCAGATTTCAAATCATTAATATAATATCTTACATTGTATCCGTGTTGTGGTTTTCTATTGTCAGGTTCGTGATGGTAAATTACTTGTGAATGGTGTTCCTGAAGAAGAGGAATTCATTTTAGAGCCTCTTGCTTATGAGATGGAATCAATGGTAATGTTTTGTATTTGCCATTGGAATATTATTTCTGTCAATTGATTGTGGAACGACAGCATTTTTAATGTTGATATTTTCTATTTGGCTACAGGTTGTGCCAGAAGGATACGTTTTTGTGTTAGGAGATAACCGTAATAACAGCTTTGACTCACATAACTGGTAACTTCAATCTCTTTGTCACTGACTTTTGTTTATTGTTCCATTTGAGACTATGCTGTTTTAGGTGGAGGATGTTTTCATCCAATTGTTGATGCCGATCTTCTCAAAAATCTGGCTTTATGTAATTATACTACCATAGTTCACAATTTATATTATGTATTATTGTATATTTGTAGATATAATGATTCTTGAATCCTGATGCTTTACTTATCGTATTTGCTTCTTTTTTTTTTTTTTGTGAATATCAGGGGTCCACTCCCTATTGAGAGCATTGTTGGTAAATCCATGTTTCGGTACTGGCCTCCATCCAAAGTATCTGACATCGATGCACACCATAAACTCACATCTGGAAACAAGGCTGTGGCAATTTCTTGA
The DNA here is from genome assembly GCA_036250425.1 of Stylosanthes scabra. NCBI lineage: Eukaryota > Viridiplantae > Streptophyta > Magnoliopsida > Fabales > Fabaceae > Stylosanthes > Stylosanthes scabra. The sequence continues at coordinate 163,550 of JASCZI010211483.1, read as the reverse complement.
CATAATTCCTGCTGCCTTCCTATGATGATGAAGGGTGGTTCCAGATACATAGTTTCATTTATTCTGAACCGATCGCTTCTCCTGTTTTAGCCGGGAGTGAGCAGTCATCGGTGTTCAACACTTTTCTGAGATGAGCAGGAGCCTGCTCGTCATGAATATAGTTTCTGATGAATCTTATTCATTGATGCGAATATGTCAATGACCCAATAATGATGAATGTCTTATTCATTTAGTGGTATGGTAGGCTGCGATATTTTGCTCCTTGCCTAATAGTTCAAGGAGAAAAGTAAAATGAAAGATGGATGATGATTGATTTTTTGTGTGTTCCTCATGTAAGGTATCTGAATGCTGGAAACTCGAGGAATGATTTGACATGGAACTAAGTATCTCCCTCTGAGTTCCATGATCAAGTGTCCTCCTCTCAATCCAAATTGATATCATTCAGTCATTTGTGCGATTATCTGAGCACGGTTATGGTTTGCATTTAGCCATGGTTGTCTGAACATGATTTTCATTGGCCTATATATATATGAGATTCAATTGATAAACTTGATCAAAGCAGATTTATCATCCCCTCAACCCAATTCCGGCAAGGATGGGTTAGTTTATTGTTTTGGTGAACCTCGACCCCTATTACAGCATTGTAAATCAGGGATGGTAAAATTCCCCCCATTGGGCATTATGATTAATCATTTGTTCATATATTTTGTTAATTTCATTTAAATTGATTGTTCTTTTTATCGTTAGTCCCCTTCATGTTTTAGTTCTTCCTATTACTTCCTTGCTCATTCTGTTTTCTATTTTAATTCTTATAAATCAACTAAAACTCTTGTCTGGTAAAAACGGCGGCGTTGCTACCGCTTACAGTTAAGACCTTGCTCGAACCAAGTATAAAATAAAGAAGAAAATAAGGTAGAAAAAAGAAATAAAGAAAAGAAAAAGACAATACAAAGACAGTATAACTTCTATCAATACTCCAAAGAAATGGAAATCGAGAATTCATGACATCAATTCTCAGTCATATCATGATTAGCAGTTAATTTGCCAGAAACAGCGATTAAGTATGTTGGGAGGGAAAACATCTGAGAAGCCTTATTCGTCATACGATCCTTCTTGGAGAAATAACTGATGGACATTAATATTACGCTCTTCATTAACCTGCTGCAATTGCTATATGCACGGACAGTTTCTTACTTTGTTCAACTTGTAGTACATGATTGTTTGATGATGATCCAGGACAAGGAATGAATTCGGAACCAATAATCGTTAGTATCCTAATAGGTAGCACAAAAGAAGGAAACCATAACCCAACTATAATTATTATTTTCATTTAATAATAATAATTTCCCTGTTACACAGTGAACAACACCATGCAGGCTTACACAGTAGCCATTTGAAGAGCATTAGTATCTTTTGAATCACCTTGCTTGTCTTCTAGTTCTACCGCTTTGTATTTATACCAAGAAGCACAAACCAAGTAAAAGACAAAGTTGAGAACACTCATGACAGACAATAGCCAATAGAAGTAATTGAGATTGTCTCTGTTCAAGTTATTACTTGCAAGCCACCCTCCACTTACTTTGTTAACCACCTCAACCACCACTGTGCTTGTGAAGAAACCAAATGCAACAGAACACCAAGCTATTGCAGTGCCTAGAGACTTCATTCCTGCTGAACTCTCTGCATAGAAGAACTCCAGAAGACCTATGATTGTAAACATGTCTGCAGCTCCAAAAATTCCATATTGGATACCAATCCAGAACATACTCATTGGCAGAGGCTCTGTGCTATCTACCATGTTGTGTTCTACTGCAACCGATTTGCGCCGTGTTTCAATAAAACCAGCCACTGCCATTGAAATAGCTGATAGAACCAATCCAATTCCAATCCTCTGAAGGTGTCTGATCCCCGTGGGGATCCCTGTGAATCTTCGTGCCAGCGGTACAAAGACGCGGTCGTATAGAGGGATTAGGATGAACATAAACAACAAAGGGATGACTGGGATAGATGGACCTGGCACTTTGAAGCCATGGAGTTTGGTGTTCATGGTGTTGGCTTGTTGTATGCTGAAGGTTTGAAGCTGTGCCAAACATGTGTTCATAAATATTGTGCTGAGTATTATTGGTAGCATTCGGACTAGTATTTTTGTTTCCTCCACTTGTGTCACTGTACACAGACTCCATGCTCCATCTTTGGTTGTGACAACCGCCGCACGGTCCAAGAATCTGGTAATTCAATTTTCAAATCAGAAGCTAGTACTACCTATTCATGTTAAATGTTGAAACATTAGAGAACTCAGACTTGTTAGTCCATAGGCCATAATTTTATAACCTGAATTGGTTTGTCCTTTTGATGATTTCATGATTGTCCACTCTTTCTTTTTCAGGAATTTCATGTAATTCCTCTGCATTCTCCGGAATCTGAACTTTTCTGTTTCTCAAGGCTGCTACAAAAACCTGGTATGTAGTTCAACAATACATGAGTCCAACTCCAATATATGAAACTCACTAAAATTCATAATGAATGTTTGTTTTGTTTACCTGCATGATTCGAACTAGAGGGCTACTTCCCTTCGGGGCATTGTTTCTGTATAAGGACTTGCCCATGCATATGAATATGATTGCGAACAAGACTCCAATAGTGCATATAAAGAAACTCAAAGCCCATCCTTGGTTGGTACTAACCCAATTAATGAAAGTAACCCCAACAATGGATCCTATGGTTAGGCTAAACAAGAACCAGTTGAAGAAGCTTGACATTTGAGGAGCCTCCTTGGGGTCCTTCTCATCAAACTGGTCTGCACCTAATGCTGGCAAAGCTGCCTTAATACCACCAGTTCCCAATGCAATAAGGTAGAGCCCAGTGTAGAGTATTGCTACCTGCCCTTCTGTGGCAGCATCACAATGACTCATCTGTGATGCTGCTCCATTTTTGCAAGAAATTGGTCTTAGCTTCTGGAAGTGTGCTTGAGCTGTCAGCAGACCATATCCCTGCAATTACATAAACTAACATGATTATTTTACTCATAACAAGGTAATGAATTTCCTAAGTGTGATATGGATGGATTGAAGTAAAAAGTCTTAGCATTTTTAGCCAGTTTTGACTAAAGGGAAGGGATGATGTTGACCTCAACAAAATTAATATTAGTATTATCATTATAATAATAAGTGATGCGTTTTCTTGTCGCCATCTTACACTGCAACTTGAGCTACTCTTGCAAAGAAGATATTTGTTTACACCTAACTCAAGATTTTTCTTGCAATGGTTGGTGGTGATGAGGATGATGACCGAAAGAAAGGCATAGTTGATAGTGAATACTCATATGCAGTCAATTTCACATGAAGTTGCTGACAGTGAATACTCATGCGAAGAGTTTCCACCTATTTCAATAATTGAGCACTATACTTATAATAATAATATCCATATTTGTTTCAAAGTTCCTCCTTATTATTTCCGCCATGAATAAATGATAGCTAGCTATAAGTCACCCAAAAAAAATGATAGCTAGCTATAATCATAGTTGTTGTTTTACTCACCAGCAATTCCATGGATGCAAAGATAACACATGTCTTGAACCTAGAGAGACATGTATCACTGATGAAGCCTCCAACTAGAGATAGCAAGAATGCAGTTCCCATGAAGTTGGTCAACGTTGTTGCAGATTTTGTTAAGCTGAAGTTCATGTAGCCGAAGAAATATGTTACTAGGCTCACTGCATTAGCAACGAACGCCATGTTCTCTAGCCCTTCCATGGCTGCATGCACCAATATGATTATTATTATAAAAACTTCAAATAATAAAACTATATATTCTTATTATAAAAAAAATAAAACAACAAATTACATGAAATAGTATTTATTTACCGTATACAAAAAGTACAGCTCTGTTTCCTCCTTTCCTTCGTAGCCGTTGTTGGGTACCCATATTTCTGCAGATTCCCTGTTAAGTAATAATAATAATCAAACTAAACTCATCATTTGATATGGTTTTCCAATATTACAGGAACATTCAAATTCCTGTCTTATGTAAAACTAAAATAAAGGAATAATGATTACCATAGTTTCTTGTTAGTAGTGACTTCTTTCTAAGCAGAACCTGCTTCTTCTTAATTATGGTACTATCATATATAGTTCAATCACATATATATATAAAGACCTGTAGTTACTGGTCATTTGATATTTTGAATATGTAGATTATTATTGGCTGCAAGTTTCCTAATTGTGACGTTTAAATTAAATAATAAGCCATAGCAAAATAATTCCAACAACATGGCATTAGAAAAGTAATATTGGTCGCGTTGTAATTTGTAAGCTTAACTATATAAATGATAACCCTACCACGCACGTCGTCGATCTTTTGACTTTATTAGTTGACTTAATCATTCGTTTCTAACAAGAACGAATTGAATTATTGCATGCTGATGATACAGCTTAATTTGGGATTGATTGGCATCTCTAAACTACCCAATTATATTAATTATAATTCATTCATTCATGCATGCACATGTGCTGTTGAGTATATTTCACTATGCTTATAATTACGGATCTTGAAATAACCATGACTGATCCTAAAGCTGCTGATGAACAAATCCAACAATATCATTATTATTCCTTAATGATCACTGTTGCATTGCATGCAGCAGTAAAATGAAATTATTAACTGAGCTTATACAAGTCATAGTTTCACATACTCATCGGGAGGAACCTGATAAAAAAAAAATTTGGTTTAAATTTGTACGCACGTTTCCATAATTCATTATAATAGAATATAAATAAGCGGTTTGAAGATGCATAATGATCATACCGACCAAAAAACATTACAGTCAGATAGCAATAGGAATATATATATATGTAAAGGTTTGACAAATGAATATAATGATGAGTATATCCTACATTAGCACAGCACAACTTATATCAAAACCAACTCAGAGCCTGGATTTTTTTAATTAATTAAAACAAGCTAATCGTCTTAAATTTTCGTAAATTATACCCTTCATAACTCTCGTAATTGTTAAATTAAAATTATTGATGTCTTTTTATATAACCTTTGAAGAGAAAGAAATTCATTATTGAACAAAAAATCAGCTCAACTTCAGTATAGGACGAGCTATACCTAGAGGAGTTTAATTAATCACACACAATCATATTAGAAAAATAAATAAAATAGAGTTTAGGAAGATGGGAGTGCTGTTGGAGGAAAAGTCAGTTTTGTCTTATACATTGTTGAATTATACGCGAGAAAAGTAAAATATATGAAGTTGTTAAAATGGACATGTCAATTGCAAAGCTTATAATTATAAGCATAGTAGTATCTATAGCTTTTTCCATCCAGATTCTTTAATTTCCATTAAAATGAAGTTCTATCTTCACAAAATTCAGGTTCGTTCCACCGCTATTTAAAATTTGGATTATTTCGTGTCCCCATATTTTTATGTGGAATCACTTTCACAAAGCCTGCTCAACTTCTTCGGACGAAGCTCGCATCCTTTTCATTGTACGTGATGACAAAAGCTTTACAATAATTAACAACAGGATATTACCTATGTATACATATAAAACATTTATCTCCGGCGGCTTAATATATATATAAATAAGCAATACTACATAATCATTATAGGGAGTTAATTAGAGAACTAATTGTTGAGGTTTAAACGTGAGTAAGCACTAAAGTTGGTCCTATGTACTTTTTATTTCATATATATAATGTAGAGCAAACGAAAAAAACTTGAGTTTTTGCATAATTATTATTTAGTCTGGAAACTTATGTTTTGAGGAGCATATCTGTGCTCTCTAAATCACTCTTAATGAGACGCAACATGTGCAAATTAAAATCCTCTTCGTTGGGGATGAAAGTAACCCACGACGTATTAACTATTGAGGCTAATTAAACAACATAAATTAAATAATAGACGTCACATCCAAAACACTCACAATTCCAGTATTATTTAGGAAGAATATGCTGGCCTCTGCTCTAACTACCCTCTATGATTTCACTCTTGGCAAGAAGAATAATTATCAACGGAGCGTTTCTTAATTATTAATTTAGTATTATTAGAGCATCACAAGTTATAGATGCTGTAGTTACTTATTTAGTTTTTTTTTCCTTTTTTTTTCTTTTTTTTTTTTGGACCTGCTTTTTTTTTTCTTTTAAATTAACATTTTACAAGCACCAAAGGCTTTCAACTGGTGTATGATGTATCAATGTATCCAGTATCCACCAACGAGTACTGGAAAGAATGCTCTTTTTTTTTTTCTTCTGTGGTTGGATCGCTTATGTATGTTATGTCATATGTGTCTTTCGCCTAACCCAAAAGGGCCCATATATAAACCCAAAAAAAAAAGGATTAGATGCTTAATTCGCAAGTATAGCAAAACCGCGTTGACGTTAATAAAAAACTAAAAAGTCGTACTCAATGTCAAAAAAAAAAAAAGTCTACTCCTCTCTGTCTCTCTCGTGTGTTGACCGTTGACTCTTGAGGAATACAGAACTATCATCCTTCTTCTTCTTCGGTGTTCACAGTCATTGTCAGTCACAGACTCACAGCCTCTGACAACAAACAATACACAAAAATGGACGTTCGCCAATCCATTGCCAACCAAACCGAAGTCGCATTCACCATTGCCAACCACTTACTATCCAAGCACGCCGCCGGCAACAACCTGGTCTTTTCGCCCTTGTCACTCCACCTCGTCCTCAGCATCGTCGCCGCCGGTTCCAAGAGTCCCACACGCGATCAGCTTCTATCATTTCTCAGATCAAACTCCACCGATCATCTCAACTCCTTCGCCTCTCAGCTCGTCTCCGTTGTCCTCTCCGACGCCGCTCCCGCCGGCGGCCCTCGCCTCTCTTTCGCATCGGGTGCATGGGTTGATGAATCCCTTTCTCTCAAGCCTTCCTTCAAACAGCTCGTCAACAACGACTACAAGGCTGTTTTGGCTTCCGTGGATCTCGTGACAAAGGTTAAATAAATTGTCCATCTTTTATACTTCACTCTCATAATTACTGCCTTAATTTAGCATTTTAGCTTCACACACTTGCACATTTTCCCCCTGAATTAGTTCATGATTCATGACCTAATTTAGCACAAATATTTATCCACACAAATAATAGAATATGTATAATTCTATAATGCATTGAAATACAAAATATATGTATAGTTTAACTCATTTTAGGGTGTATTTAGTATTTCAATACGTATTATACACTAATGACTGATTTGGTGGTTGATTTTGGTATACATCTAGTATACAACAACAACAAAGCCTTGTCCCACTAAATGGGGTCGGCTACATGGATCAAACGACGCCATTGAGCTCTATCATGTATTATGTCTATAGAGAGAACATTTATATGTAGATCTCGTTTGATCATTTCAAGGATGGTCTTCTTAGGTCTTCATCTCCCTTTCACCCCTTGCCCACCTTCCATCGCATCCACCCTCCTGACTGGGTGATCAGTAGGTCTTCTTCTCACATGTCCAAACCATCTTAGACGTGATTCTACCATCTTTTCGATAATAGGTGCTACTCCAAGTTTCTCCCTTATATATATTCGTTCCTTATTCTATCCAAACGCGTATGACCACTTATCCATCACAACATCTTCATTTCTGTCACACTTAGCTTATGTTTGTGGCCACCCAACACTCTGTACCATATAGTATAGCCAATCTAATAGCATTGCGGTAAAATTTACCTTTAAGTTTTAAAGGTACTTTTTTATCACATATAAAACCAGATACACTCCGCCATTTCGACCAACCTGCTTGAATTCTAAGATTTACATTCTCTTCAATTTCTAATGCACCCAAGATACTTAAAACTTCTAACTTTTCGTAGGATATCATCTCCAATCTTCGCCTCTATATTAGTGTATATCTAGCGTAACCGATATAATATACATAACTCACTAAGCTAATCGGTACTTACTAGAGTATGATAAAGTTAACACTTTGTACACGTATTCTGAAATTTATAGCTTTTTCACATAGGGATTTACTCAGGCTTTAATTTTGATTTTTCAGCAGCAACAATTGTTGTCCAGTATAAACAAACATATTTGATCATTCTCTATGTAAATGGTTCTTTAATATAAAAAACAACTGAATTAAGATTGGTGAAAATCTTTAACTTGCTCTGCTGCCATTTGATGAATTGATCTCAAATTTGATTGTGGTTTTAAAGGCTGATGAAGCAAGAAAGAAAGTAAATTCATGGGCTGAAAATGAGACAAATGGCCTCATTAAAGAGATCCTTCCTGCCGGGTCAGTTGACGACTTAACAAGGCTCATCTTTGCAAATGCAATATACTTCAAAGGTGCATGGACTCAAAAGTTTGATGCACAAATGACCAAGGACCATGACTTTCACCTTGTTAATGGAAGCTCGGTTAAGGTCCCCTTCATGGTCAGCAACAAGAAACAGTTAATTCGTGCTTTTGATGGTTTCAAAGTGCTTGGCCTTCCTTACAAGCAGGGAGAAGATAGGCGCCAGTTCTCCATGTACTTGTTCCTTCCTGATGCAATTGATGGGCTGCCTGCTTTGGTTGAGAAGGTGAGTTCTGAAAGCGGTTTCTTGGAACACAAGCTTCCTTATGAGAAAGTGAAAGTAGGTGACTTCAGGATCCCAAAATTCAAGATTTCTTTTGGGTTGGAAACTTCGAATGTATTGAAGGAGCTAGGAGTTGACTTGCCTTTCATACCTGGAGATTTGACAGAAATGGTGGATGACTCATGTGTGAGTAAAAAACTGTATGTTTCCAAGATATATCACAAGTCATTTATTGAAGTAAATGAGGAAGGAACTGAAGCTACAGCAGCAAGTGTGGTGACCATAGAATTACAATCGATGAGACTCAATTTTCCAACCAACTTTGTAGCAGACCATCCATTCTTGTTCCTCATCAGAGAAGATGTGACTGGAACTGTGCTCTTTATTGGGCAGGTTCTCAATCCTCTTGATAACTGATGTTATCTACTTGTGATTAGTGAGTGTTGCGCCCTTGTTCTGCTGCCCTGTTTCCATTATCCAAAATTTGTGTGTTTGACAAGTGAATCGTGTTTGATGGATCGTATATGTAATTACTTAATAATGAGATATACAAAGGTAATAAGTTGCAACTTGCAACTAGCTAGTAGCATGCCAAACAAGAAGAAAAGAATCCAGGCTAAAACATTAACAAATTCATTGATGTCTTTTTATATAAACCTTTGAAGAGAAAGTAATTCATTGAACAAAAAATCAGCTCAACTTCATTAGGACTTTAATCACACACTAATAATTTATAAAAAGTAGTATCTATAGCATTTTTTTAAGATTCTTTAATCTCCATTAATTAAAATGAAGTTCTATCTTCACAAAATTCGGGGATTCCTCCTCTATTTAAAATTTGGATTATTGCATGTCACGTACACCAAAACGCATATTTCTCTGTGGAATCACATTCACAAAGCCTGCTCAACTTGGCATCTTTTTCATTGTACGTGGTGACAAAAGCCTTGCAATTAACAGGATGCAGGTATGAATTTTGATGGTGTAGACCTTGATATGGTGATACGAGATATTATAGCCATCACATAATCTAAATAATTGAAAAATAGTAGGTTGTCGATGTAAATTGGTTGCTAGTCAAGTGTGATTTTGTGTCTTGTATGTTTTTTAGGAGTGTTTTGGTGTGCTCTACGTCGTCTTTGTTTTTGATGGTCGGGTACTCTTTTTTTTCTATGGAATTTTTTCCAATGGGTTTTCTCCTTTGAGGTTTTAACGAGGCCTGGCCAATAGGTGATCTCATGGTGTGTTTTTGTATTGTTATTTCCCGTCTCACAATGTGATGACATTCGTTGTTGCATTCGTGTGACTTTTGTAACTACCCTTCAGGGTTAGTTGTACCTAAACTATCGAAAAAAAAGCCTTCCAATTAACTAACTATAGGATATTATTACTTACATACACATATAAAACATTTATGTCCGGCGGCCAAATATATATAATGTAGAGCATACACAAAAATCTTCAGTTTTTGAGGAGCATCTCTGCTCTCTAAATCACTAATGAGCTAAGGAATCTAATATTCTAATCACACACAACTACTGCATACAACAAAACTACTACAAGTCCATTCTCTGACTCTGAGGGTGCTAGTGCTACTGATCCAAACAATGAAAGTGACCCCAAGTAGTACTGCTAGCTGAAGCTAATTAAACAAAGAACATACTGGGTCTGGTGTACCTACCTTCTCTTAGCTTGCTATTGGTTCGACTTGTTTGGTAAGAAGTAAGAACAATAATTATCGATGGAGCGCTTCTTAATTATATTATTATTAGAACATCACATTTGTTTAGCCCATTTAATATTATGTAGTATTGATGTTATCTTTTACATTTGTTGATTATTCAAAGAGTATCTCCGGTAGGGATGGCAATGGGGTAGATCGAGACGGGTATTTAAATACCCATACCCAAATTCAAATTTACGGGTATTTAAATTTTAGCCTTATACCCAAACCCACGGGTATATACTGCCCCATACCCAAACCCATGGATATCTATAACATAAGTAAATTAAATTAAATTACTCAATAAAATTATTCATTATCTAATAAAATACTTTAGAAATATAATTAATTATAAATAATATATATTTATTTGCAACATGACAACAATACAATCATTTTAAACCAAAAGAAAATTAAATTTAAGATTTTTTTAAACTAAAATTTCCAAAACAACCATCTAAATATTATTAAATATCTAAAAAATCAAACTAAACTATGTATATACGTATATGGGGCGGGGCGGGTAACGGAACGGGGCGACCAATACCCATACCCACGTGACCGTCCCAAATACCCGCCCCATTCGAGGCGGGGGCAGGTCGGGGCGGGCCGGATTGCCATCCCTAATCTCCAGGGAGCTAGATTGCAGTTTTCAAATTTCCTCAATGGTAAGAAAAATCAATAATGCTTAGCAGCAATTAGATGCATCATGCATGCAAAGAGAAGGTTGCAGTAGACAACAAAAAAAAAAAAGAGAAGATTGCAGTATTTCTTTTTGTTCGGCCATTTATGTGTCTGATAGTAGATTCATGGGCCTATATCAGACAAAATACAAGGTTAACAAAAGGGATTCATATTTTTTTAATTGAAACGGATCAAAGCCATAAAAAACAAGCCCAATAAAAAAAACAAAGTAGCTCATCTTTCATCATCTCTAATGAAATCAAGAGAACAACTGACAATAGGATTTGGAAGAAGATTTGGAACTGGAAAGGAATGCAAAGGGTCAAGGTCTTTGCGTGGTAGCTGGCTCATGATGGCCTCCTAACCATGTCCAGGATAGCTCGGTGGAACCAAAGATGTAGCCCATTTTGTATCTCGTGCAACAGCAGGGAAGAATCAACTTTCCATGTGACGATTAGAGACTGTCATAGAGCCTCTTTCATATGGACTCGCTTAATACACCCCCATTTGTGAACCATTTCTTTAGTCTCCAGTTGATGGAGTGGATAGATTTCAATCTCTCCCACAATATTGGTGTCAATTCTAAATGGCATGGAAGGACCTTTTTCCGGTCAGCGTTTGAATGATGTAAAAGTTTAGGAATGAATTCGTGTTTACGAATAATAATCCGCCTGTTCCCTATAAAATTTCAAGAATTCAAAAGTGTGTTGAGGAAAATAGAGTTTCTTGGAGCAGCAACCATGCTATAGGCGAGAATGCAGAAAGGTCCATTAAGTGAACTTCACCCCCGGAAGGTTGGTTCAAGCTAAATACAGATGGTGCTTCGCGTGGTAATCCTGGGCTTGCTTCGGTTGCAGGGGTTTTGAGGAATGACGTCGGAGCTTGGATTTGGGGATTTGGCCAAAAGATTGGAACCTCCTCTGCCATAGAGGCGGAGATCTAAGCTATCCTTCAAGGTCTCAATCTCGTCTGGGATAAAGGTATTCAGTCTTTGATTGTTGAAACTAATTTCTTGGGAGCAGTTGAGTTGATCAAAAACCCGCCTTTGAAACACCCATTCTTTTCAAGGCCTTTAAAGAGGATTAAGAATTTGTTGGGGAGTAATTGGAGGGTTATTATCAAGCACCAATTAAGGGAGGCTAATCGTGTCGCAGACAAGCTGGCTAACCTAGCCTTGGAGAATGATATTAGATCCTGTTTCTTTGTTAATCCCCCTATAGAGATTAGTTTTGATCACCTTGCTGATGTATCTGGTGCTGTGTTCCCTAGAGGTAGTTAATTGTGTTTGTTCTTAGCCTTAGGGCCTCCAGCTTAAAAAAAAAAAAATCAAGAAGAAGTTAAACAAAAAAATAAAAAATAAAAAATCATGGAGACGTGATTCGTGAATCTCAAACACAATCATTTTTATGATTTGTTTGATTAAATTAATATTGTAAATCATGAGATTAATGGTAGGTTTTTTAAAATTAATATCACAAATTAAAACCTAGTAAATATAAAAATTAAGTAAAGATTTGGTTAATAATCTCTTATGTTTAGTTGTTTTTGTTTTTGTATTTTAGCCCTCATTACGTCCTGTTTGACAGGAACATATATACACACACAACACTCGCATTGACACCGTTCGTTCATAAAAAAAAAGGGAGATCTCAAAACAAATTTTTTAAAAAAAGAAAAACAGATTAATTATTATTCCAAGAGGAAAATAAAAATTAAAAGGGAAATTAATATGAAAGGTGGTGGTGCAATTATTGTAGGAGCAGTCAAGAGCAACTGTTGTTGTAATTATTGGTTCATTAAAATTTTTGGTTTTCGATTATCATTATTATTATTATTCATCTTCTCATTATTATTGTTTTTTTCTTGCTTCTTTAATTATTCTTCTTCCACACGCTGCTTATTATTGTTGTTCTTGCTTCTTTTCTATTTTCCATTCCTTGACTTTCACGGAATTTTGGTTCAAAAAGAGAGAGAAAGCCGTAGACATACAACAAATACAACAAAAAAGTAAAGATTTGGTTAGAATTCTGTGAGAAAGTTTTGTAACATATTTGTTAGTTTTAAGTAAAGTGTATTTGAGATGGAGTTGAATTTATATGATCATTTGGAATCTTTTAGATTACATTTTGATTAAACATATCAATTCATTTAAAGATGGTTAATAAGCAACTTCACATTAAAACAACTGCATTTAAGTATCACTTTTAAATAAAGATTTTGTTAGATATATCCGTATAAATGATGAATTTGATTATTGGTTGTTGAAAGTTTGATTTCTCAATTGATTGAATGAATTATCTAGATTGAGTTTTGATTTTTAATTTTGAAAATTTGAAAATTAACTTTTTTTTTTAATATAATTATTCCAGTAGGTTTTACATTTTCGTAGAAGCGCCGCGCTCGCAGAAGATCACAAGCCGTCAAGCCGTACCCTACACGAAGCTCCCTATATTAGAAACCTTGTCATTCCAACACAGCCTCGACAAAATCTCCTCCTTCAGAAAGATCAAATTATCTTCTTTACAATCAAATGTGGAAGTTCTATCGAGGAATTCGTTCTTCTTTTTCTTCTTCTTCTCACTCTCAAAGTCTCTGATGACAACAAGCAACAAACAATGCACATACAACAATGGATGATCTTAGCGAATCAATCAACAACCAAACCCAAGTCGCATTCACCATAGCCAACCACTTACTACTATCCAAGAACTCCTGCGCCAATAACATAGTCTTTTCGCCCTTGTTGCTCCACCTCCTCCTCAGCATCACCGCCGCTGGTTCCAAGGGTCCCACACGGGATCAACTTCTCTCCTTTCTCCGATCAAACTCCATACACCATCTCAACTCCTTAGCCTCACGTAGCTCCCATGTCCTCTCTGACGCCACTCCCGCCGGCGGACCTCGCATGTCTTTCGCATCGGGTGCATGGGTTGATGAATCCCTTTCTCTCAAGCCTTCCTTCAAACAACTCGTCAACCACCATTATAAGGCTGTTTTGGCTTCCGTGGATTTCCAAACAAAGGTTAAATAAATTCTCCAAATTTGTTTTACCGTCAATTTTTTATCCTTCTTTTGTTGTTTTATTTCCGAATCACTATAATGTTACGTATATTTCATTCAATTTTTTTAAAAATATTTCTTGTTAATTTAAATGTTAGCAAATTGTTTTTTTTTTTTTAATTTTAACCCTAAATCACTATCGTTTATTAATTTTATTTTAGTAATTTTATTTATTTCATATTCATTTGATTTATTTTAAAACTTGAAATTAAATTGTGTAAAATATGCCATGTACGTAATTTATTCCATACCACTTTTAAAATAATTATGATTAACCAAAAAAATTGCTTCATTAAAATTATTTTATTTGCTAATTCATTTTTAAATTCTACAATATATTATTCTTCTTTTTTGGATTAAAAAGATTAGAACAAATTTAATTCTTTTGTATATTAAAAGAAGAATAATATAAAACTTCATTTTTAAATAAAAAATTTACTTGTAATTCTGAGTATTAGAAGGTATAACCTTAAATAAATATTTTTAAAAATTTTGACATAATTCCAGCCCATCCCAACTCGCAATTTCTGGAATTGACTCAAGGTTCAAATTTTAATTTTTTTAACTGCAAGAGAGAGTTGGTTTCTTTGTCTTGTATAAACATATTTTTGTATTGGATCATTCTATATATAAATGGTTCTTTATTTAATATAAACAAGGGAATTAAGATCAATGAAAATCATTGACTTGCTCTTCTTTGCCTGATGAATTGATCTCAAATTTGTTTATGATTTTAAAGGCTGATGAAGCAAGAAAGGAAGTAAATTCATGGGCTGAAAAGGAGACAAATGGCCTCATTAATGAGCTCCTTCCTGCCGGGTCAGTTGACCCCTTAACTACCAGGCTCATCTTTGCAAATGCAATATACTTCAAAGGTGCGTGGATTGAGAAGTTTGATGCCCAAATGACGGAGGATGACGACTTTCACCTTGTTAATGGAAGCTCGGTTAAGGTCCCCTTCATGACCAGCAACAAGAAACAGTTCATTGGTGCTTTTGATGGTTTCAAAGTGCTTGGCCTTCCTTACAAGCAGGGAAAAGATAAGCGGCAGTTCTCCATGTACTTGTTCCTTCCTGATGCAATTGATGGGCTGCCGTCTTTGATTGAGAAGTTGAATTCTGAAAGCGGTTTCTTGGAAGACAAGCTTCCTTATCAGAAAGTGGAAGTTGGTGACTTCAGGATCCCGAAATTCAAGATTTCTTTTGGGTTTGAAACCTCGAATGCATTGAAGGAGCTAGGACTGGTCTTGCCTTTTAAAAAAGGAGATTTGACAGAAATGGTGGACCACCCATGTGTGAGTAAAAAACTATTTGTTTCGAGCATATATCACAAGTCATTTATTGAAGTAAATGAGGAAGGAACTGAAGCTGCATCAGCCAGTGCCATGTGTTGCGGCTCGAGTTACCCTCGATTTCGAACCTGGATAGACTTTGTAGCAGACCACCCATTCTTGTTCGTGGTCAGAGAAGATGTAAGTGGTGCTGTCCTCTTTATTGGGCAGGTGCTCAATCCTCTTGATAACTCATGTTAGTACTTAGTACCTAGTACGTACATACCCACACGTGAAAGTGAGACAACCATGATTATGAATATTTATGCATGCATAGGGACAACTTTTGCTTTACGGCGTGTAATGCCACTATTAATCATTTACTCAACAAATGAATTTGCACTATATTTTGGACAATAAAAAAAAAAGAAACTTTGGATTTTAATAAATATAGAGCGTGTTAATAGATAAATAGATAACCAAGTTTTAGTAACAGGAAAAGTGTAATTGTTTGCTTTTAAATAAATAAAAATAAAGCATATAAATACATAAAGATATAATTTTTTATTCCAAGATCAATTATTATGTATAGTAAATTATGATAACATTTAAATAATTTATATTAAAATGTAAATTTTAGTTACATCATATCATATAGATATAAAATATGTAGAAATTGGTGATTCGTAGTTCATCAAGCTAAAAAGAGATGAAAGAGGATTTGAATTTGAAATTTTGTAATTCATATTTGAAAGAATGGTTAATCTGTACAATGCTATAGCTAGCTTTGCTATTTTATATATACACTTTTATCCTCTAACAAACTTTCCTATCAGCAAATAACAGAATAGAAAAGTTGATCCTATCACTATCTCTAATTAAATTACAACACTACCCATAAGGTCAGGTTACAAAATAATTAAGTTTTATTTTAAATCACTTGACAAAGGATTAGATTGTTTCATAAAAAATATATCAAATAGCTACTTTTCTTAAAATATCCAAATATCAAATAGCTAGATTGCAGTTTGCAAATTTCCTCAATGGTAAGAGAAATAATTACAATACAACTTAGCAGTTAGCTGCAATTCCATGCATGCAAACAGAAGACCTAGTCTTCAACCCAGACTCGCTCATGTACACATGTATGATATCTCCACAATCCCACCAACGAGTGCTAGCTTAGCAATTAGCAAGAAAAGAATGCGGTAGTTTTTTCTTTTTGTTGTTGGGCTATATATGTCTGATAGTAAACTAATAGGCCTACATCAGATGAATACAATGTTCCTGTATCTCCCATAAGGCCCAATCCAGAAGAAGGCCCAAATTTAGTCCGACAAAAAAGAAAAGGATTGCATGCTTAATTCCTAAGCATAGCACAAATGCAGAACCGCGTTCTCGTAACTGTAGCCACGTAGACAGACACGTTGTAATAAAATGCGGAAGTCCTGTTCAGTAACACACACAAATATCATTCTTCTTTCTTCTTCTTCTTCTTCTTCTTCGGTCTTCATACTCTCAAACTCTCTCACAACAATGGACCTTCGCGAATCCATCACCAACCAAACCGGCGTTGCATTCACCATCGCCAACCACTTACTATCCAAGAACTCCACCGCCAACAACCTAGTCTTTTCGCCCTTGTCGCTCCACGTCGTTCTCAGCATCATCGCAGCTGGTTCCAAGGGTCCCACACGTGATCAGCTTCTATCATTTCTCCGATCAAAATCCACCGACGATCTCAACTCCTTCGCCTCTCAGCTCGTCTCCGTTGTCCTCTCCGACGCCACTCCCGCCGGCGGACCTCGCCTCTCTTTCGCCGACGGTGTCTGGCTTGATCAATCCCTTTCTCTCAAGCCTTCCTTCAAACAACTCGTCAACAACGACTATAAGGCTGCTTTGGCTTCTGTTGATTTCCAGACGAAGGTTAAATTCTCTACCTTTCATACTTCATTCTAACAATTACTGCTTTAATTTACCATTTTAGCCTCACAGACTTGCGCATTTTACCCCCAAATGAGTTCATGACCTAATTTAGCACAAATTTTATACACACTGTTGTGGATCACATAACTTACTTAGTTAGCAGATTAGTTGATAGTTAGTTACTCTTGTAATTAAATCAGTTAGTTAGTTAGTTAGTTATTTCCACTTTTAGCATGACAGTTAGTCAGTTAGTTACATAGGATTTGACTCAAGGTTCAAAGTTTTCTTTTTCATCATCAGTTGTTCTCTTGTATAAACATATTTGATCATTTTCTATGTGGATGGTTCTTTAACATGAATAAATGAATTAAGATTAGTGAAAAGCTTTGACTTGCTCTGTTTTCATTTGATGAGTTGATCTCAAATTTGATTATGGTTTTGAAGGCTGTTGAAGTTAGCAAGGAAGTAAATTCATGGGCTGAAAAGGAGACAAATGGCCTCATTAAAGAGGTTCTTCCTGCCGGGTCAGTTGACGGCTCAACCAGGCTTATTTTTGCAAATGCAATATACTTCAAAGGTGCGTGGACTGAGAAGTTTGATGCTCAAATGACGGAGGATCACGACTTTCGCCTTCTTAATGGAAGCTCGGTTAAGTCCCCCTTCATGACTAGCAAGAAGAAACAGTTAATCAGTGCTTTTGATGGTTTCAAAGTCCTTGGACTTCCTTACAAGCAAGGAGAA
Organism: Stylosanthes scabra; assembly: GCA_036250425.1. NCBI lineage: Eukaryota > Viridiplantae > Streptophyta > Magnoliopsida > Fabales > Fabaceae > Stylosanthes > Stylosanthes scabra. Next base: position 145,597 of record JASCZI010211483.1, on the reverse strand, counting down.
GATAAACGAAAGTTCTCCATGTACTTGTTCCTTCCTGATGCAATTGATGGGCTGCCGGCTTTGGTTGAGAAGGTGAGTTCGGAAAGCGATTTCTTGGAACACAAGCTTCCTCGTCAGAAGGTGGAAGTCGGTGACTTCAGGATCCCGAAATTCAAGATTTCTTTCGGGTTCGAAACTTCGAATGCATTGAAGGAGCTAGGGGTGGTCTTGCCTTTCGCTGGTGGAGATTTGACAGAAATGGTGGACTCTTCTGTGAGTCAAAATCTATATGTTTCCAGCATTTACCACAAGTCATTTATTGAAGTAAATGAGGAAGGGACTGAAGCTGCAGCAGCCAGTGCTGTGACCATAAAATTGAGGAGTATCCAGTTTCCAACCAAGATAGACTTCGTAGCTGACCATCCATTCTTGTTCCTCATCAGAGAAGATCTGACTGGAACTGTCCTCTTTATTGGGCAGGTGCTCAATCCTCTTGCTGAATGATGTTAGTTCTCCACACTTGAGACAATAATAATACTACTTACTAGTGATTAGAGAGTGTTGCACCCCTGTTCTGTTGTCCTAAAATTTGCGAGTGTTTGACATGTGAATCTTGTTTGAAGCTTCGTATGTAATTAGTAATTAGCTTTTAGATATAAAAAGGGGTAGTGTAATTGTTTCAGGTTTTATGTCCCTCTTATACTTGAGAGTACCGTTAGTGTGTATTTAATTGAATACTATATTTATGAAAGTTGCAACTACAAGCAAGAAGCAAGTAATCCAGGCAAAAAATTATCAAATTTAAGAGATTTACCTCATCTAAATCACAGTAATATATATATACCAGTTTACTCATTATCATAGGAATGTCTGTAAAATATATTTTGAGAGTATTCATCCTGATTGTATTGTTATTTCTTTTATTACAACATCAGACTTCGACTAACCATTGCGTGGAAATAAACTATCTAAATTGATAATGTCAAGTGTGATATCGTATCATATATTCTAAAATATTATCCAGTAAAAAATGAGACAGCATAGAAAATTGAAACAAGTGAGTGAGGAAGCACTGCAAAAGAGGTTGTGTTGTTGTTTGATTTTAATTGAGATGAGAAAATAGTACAGATTGGGCGGTTATGGTCGGTGCTGAGGCGTTGGCCTTTAGGAAGTTGCTTCTTTTCCTCGTAAGAATTAAGATTCATTAGCCATATAATAATTAATAATTACTAACACAGTAGTGTTGATTAAATAAATGTGGGGAGTTCAGTGGGCACATGGAGGCGCGAGATTTTAAACGGGTACCCGTCTTCTACGCTTCTACCTTAAATTACCGATAAAACCCTCAGCTATAGTCATTAGTGGTAGCAGATATACTAGATAATAGATAGGTTTAAGGATTTAAGTAACTCCCCCTTTGAGACAGCTCCGTAAGGATAACGGATCAAGTTCTTCCAATTATGCATTGCCATCACATAAGAATCATCCTTTTCTTTTTTACTTTTAATTCTGTACGTGTGTGTTTCCAGCCAAAAGTAAATACTATTGATTAAAATCTAATCATGATGCTGGAAGAATTACTTGGAGCAATTAGTTTGGTTGCAGATTTACTAATACCTCATGACTTTAGAAATGATTATTGTGTGTGGCATAATGGTGATATTAGGGTGATATTATTTATATTTGTGAGTCTAACCAAACTAATATATTCAAATTCAACCCAGGCAGCTCCATATGCCATAACATGCTCTCTGATCTGATCTTGTGTACCACTCTACTACCATATCATAATAAGACAACCATTTTCTCTTGTTCATGCTTCTCCCGTCTCTTCTTTTTATACATTTTCCTAGAAAACAGCAACTCTTTTCGATCGCATACATACTTTAATTGGAATACACTACCAAATATAATACTAAAATACACTGCATATTTCTTTCTTTCTTTTTTTTCTTTTCTTTTTTAATCAGATAAGTAGTTTTCTGATTCCTTTTGAAACAAAACATATTAAAGTTTGAGCTACTAGTGTGTGTGTGTGTGAATATGGGAGAAACAGCGAACCACCCACCGCCCGTGGCAGCAGCACAGGCACCGGCACCTCCACCGCCTAATCTCGGACTTTCAAGAGGCCCTACTTGGACTCCAGCTGAACAACTCTTGCAGCTTCACTACTGCATCCACTCCAATCCTTCATGGCGTTAGTACATCTCCCTTTCTCTTTTCATTCTCTTCATTCATTCTCTTTCCATAATGTTGTTATGTGAAGAGGCAGTTTGTGATGTGTTTTTAGCCTCATGTTTTTTATTTTTCAAACAGTTTGTATGAATTGATTCATTGAAGCATAAGAATCTGACACCTTAGTATTTAGAATATGATATGTGTCTGTGTTAACAAGTTCCTAAGTGATTGAATTTAAAATCATCAGCACAAGCACTTGTACTGGCTTTCCAACACTACATTGTTATGCTTGGAACAACGGTTCTGATTGCAACCACACTAGTGCCTCAAATGGGTGGTAATCATGTAAGTCCACTCCACTCCACTCCATACTCCATACCATTTTATAATAAGCTTCAATCTCAGGATTGGGTTGTGTTGCAGGGTGATAAAGCCCGTGTGATTCAGTCATTGTTGTTTATGTCCGGTGTGAACACGCTGCTACAAACATGGTTCGGATCAAGGCTTCCAGTAGTGATGAGTGCATCATTTGCTTTTGTTCTTCCTGCACTCTCCATCATCAATGATTACACAGACAGAGTATTTCCATCTGAACACGAGGTTCATAATAATAACATCATTTTCTCTTGCTTTTCTTCCAACTGGTTTCCCTATGCTTCACTAACATGAAACATTGCAGAGGTTTACCTACACAATGAGAACAATCCAAGGGTCTCTTATTGTTTCTTCTTTCATCAACATCTTCATTGGGTACAGTAAGTCATGGGGAAGTTTAACAAGGCAAGTTTATCTCAAAAATTTCCCTTTTCTCTTCCTGAAATTACTAGTTCATCAACTATTATATATGCATGAATTAATCCTGTTTGTGATTCTTCATCTTGGATCAGATTGTTTAGTCCTATAGTCATTGTACCTGTGGTATGTCTGGTGGGTCTTGGTCTTTTCACAAGAGGCTTTCCACAGGTAAACATTTTTAATACATAGAATGAATGAGGCAATGAGCTATTTTTTTGGTTAATTAAAATGAGTTTCTTAACTACATTTTGTTTTTTGTTCTTCCATACAGCTTGCAAATTGTGTGCAGATTGGACTACTTATGCTGATACTACTTGTCATAACCCAACAGGTTTGAAGCAATCTGAGTTATATATACTATACACTTGTATTGTTTATGTTTATTTGTATGTATGGAATGTAAAAATAATAGGATACTTTCTTGGCTCTTGATTTCAGTATTTGAAGCGTATTCATCCCTCCATGAATCATGTTCTGGAGAAGTTTGCTTTACTTATCTGCATTGCTATTATCTGGGGATTTGCTGCTATCCTTACAGTGGCCGGTGCATACAACAATTCCAAAGAACAGACACAAGCCAGCTGTCGCACGGATCGATCATACCTCTTGTCTTCTGCTCCTTGGTATGTTTGGAATTTGGATAGTAGCAGCTCTAACACACCTTTGTAACAATATTTTCTTGAATATATATAACATTGTTTCTGTTCTAGGATTAAGATTCCATACCCATTTCAGTGGGGCACTCCAATATTCAGAGCTAGTCATGTCTTTGGGATGATGGGGGCTGCACTTGTCACATCTGCAGAGGTCTACCAACTGTTCTTTAATAATAACTTCACCCAATCCTGCAGATTCTTATATATATTGATGAAATTTGGAATCTTTTGATGCAGTCAACTGGGACTTACTTTGCAGCAGCTAGGATCTCTGGTGCAACACCACCTCCTGCACATGTTCTCAGCCGAAGTATTGGGCTTCAGGTGAAGTTTTCCTCATCTTCTTCGTCTTCTAACAACGAAATCGGTGTTATAGGACTTTAAATTATGGTTTTCAACCTGTTAAGAACAGGGTATTGGCATGCTGCTTGAAGGCATTTTTGGTGCTGCTGTTGGTACTACTGCATCAGTGTAAGAATTATTATATGCCTTAAACGAATTCGGGTTCTTTTGCTAAACTTTGCTACTAATTCTGTGATCACCTGATTGGTACTTTCAGTGAAAATGTTGGACTACTTGGTCTAACGCATATAGGAAGCAGAAGGGTAGTGCAGATATCTTGTGGTTTCATGATCTTCTTCTCGATATTTGGTATCATCCATGCTTCACCTTAAATGTTCCTTTTTGGTTTTACTTTACAAACTTTATCTAATTGTTTTTACTTTTATTTGTCTTATGTTTCCTTAGGCAAGTTTGGAGCATTTTTTGCATCAATTCCCTTGCCAATCTTTGCTGCTATATATTGTGTTCTATTTGGTATTGTGGGTAAGTTGATATTAATTCTTAATTATTACGGTAATGCTACATATATCATTGTACACTTCCGTATACCCCATTTATAACATCGAAAAATGTAAATATTAGCACCGAAATTTTTCTGTGCTGATGTTTATATTTTTTTCGGGTCGTAAATGAGGTATACGGAGGTGTACAATGATACACTAAATTAATTCTTATTCCGCTGTGTAAAGTATAACAAATGTTATAACTTATTAGTACATTGCATTAATCACTTCCCCTTCTTTTTTTTCTTCAGCTGCTGTTGGGATCTCATTTATACAGTTTGCCAATAACAATTCCATGAGAAATATCTATGTTGTTGGGGTATCCTTGTTTCTTGGGATCTCAATACCTCAATATTTTATCATGAACAGCTCCCCAGATGGACATGGCCCAGTTAGAACAAACGCTGGATGGGTAAGTTCATAATAAGATCAATATTATTATATTGAAGATGTTACTTTACTGTTATCTAATAATAATGTTGTTGATTTTATTGTATGACAGTTTAATGACATTTTGAACACCATATTCTCTTCTGCTCCAACTGTTGCCATAATTGTTGGGACAATTCTTGATAACACACTGGAGGCAAAGCATGCAGCTAATGACAGAGGAATGCCATGGTGGGTTCCTTTCCAGAACAGAAAGGGAGATGTTAGAAATGATGAGTTTTATGGTCTTCCTCTTAGGATAAACGAGTATATGCCAACCAGATTTCTCTAAAACTAAAATCAGGCTTTTCTTTTATTTAAATAAATACAAAAATTTTAATATTTCCAACTCCACAAATTTAAAATATGTAGAGTTAAAAATATTAAAATTTTTATTTATTTAAATAAAATAAAAAAATCCTAAAGACATGGTCTGCTGTCCTGCTAGCTTAGTATGAAGTTTACATGCACAAGAATCGTGTAAATTATGTACCCAAAAGTACATGTAACTTAATTTCCATCTTCTTGTATAAATGGATTTATATGTTATTTTAATTCGTTGATTAATGATTATATATGTCATGTTCAACGTGTACCGTACTCAAGTTGTTTTAGTTTTTACAGAGTAGAAATTAGAATAGCATATTCCGTTCCAATGGGTTTAGGGTTTAATTAGAGTTTAAGATTCTTTATTTTTATTTTGGGGCCTCCTTAGAGAAATTAGTGTATATATAATAAAATTAAGATGAGTACCATCTAGCCTCAGGAATGGTTATTAGTATAATTAGTATAGGATCCAACTGGTTAAGGTTGGATTCAATTTAATTATAAGGACTAAGATTCAAAATAGAAAAAGTATACATATAAAATTGTTACTTTAAAATTTTTGGATGTATTATATATTCGGTCACACAACTAGATGGGTTTTATTTGACTGTGAAATTGTGAATGAATGAATTATGCTCTTACAAAAAGCTTTCACTATCTTGACTTGCACTGATTTCGTTTGTTTAAGAGGAGAAGCATTGTAAGACACGTAAGAAGGGGAACAAAAAAATTTAATTAAATCAGAATATATATTTAAATTAGCCAAAGAATTCTGAAATAAACATTTTGATTTTTAATAAAATTAATTATTAAATTAATTTTCGATGTTAATAAATATGAGACATTTTAGTCATTTTTTTATTTTCTTTGTCAATCATTAACGATTCAATTCGACGTATGACGTACTTTTAAGTATAACACTAAATAGCAAGTGAACTAGCATTCTCAAGTAATAAAAGTGATAAGTAAAGTATCATTTCCACGAGAAATTTTCAATTACTGAGATTGCCTTTTCAACTGTTATTTGGAGAATAAAAATGTTTGTATACTGGTGAATAGTTCAACTATAATCAATAACAAGGACATAAATTATAAACAGAATTTGAATTCAATAAAACACAAGTACTAGGACATATGATTTCACCACATTATGAAATTGAATATTTATAATCATGCCATTCAATTTCTTTGTTATGATCTCAAATTGGTTAAGTTTCCTATTATAATTTCTAACCTTTCTCAAGGTCAAGAAACTCTCTTAAATCCATATAGTGTACTAATCTATCTCTTAGCTACAACTTACATGAATAAAGAATTATGTTTTGTGAAACTTGTACAACAACCACATAAATCGCGTTTGTCTATCTCTATTTTTCGCTCAATTTATGGTGTTTATAATTAGTAGCTTTATTTACAACTTCTTTCTCAAGTGCGTTGTAAATCAACAAGTCATTTAAATGGTGATCAAACATCTAAAAGTATTAAGTTTGATTATAAACACATATGATTCATAACAAATATAATTGAATGACATAGATTAGTAATTATCAAATTCACATAAAGGGCTACATCATTGTCCTAGCCAATCACTTAGTTTATAATAGAATAAAACAAGACCATGGAATTTAAGATTAAGGTTGGGAGTAAACAATACACGATTGAAGTTTTAATTACACAATTGTTGTTTGCATCACCGTACTCTCATTGCCCAATCCTTTTTCTTCAGCTCCCTCTCATTTGTGAATCTTCAAAGTGTGTATATTGTGAGTGTATGGTGTCTCCACCATCCAATACCATTGTTGTCCATCCTATCTTCTTTTATATTTTTCTTTGATATTTTTCATTATAATGCCCCATACTTCTGAATTATTCTGAATTATTTTTGCAGCTGAAGAAAGCTTCTCATTTGAGCTGGAAAGTGCGACAAGATAATGAAATTATTCATGAAGATAGAGGATTAGGTTGGCACTTGCAAAAAATTGATGGAATACAAGTCATCTTCAATACTTTTAGTATTGAATTACAAGTTGCTGTTGCTTTTTCTTTCTTTTCTAAGGTCTCCATACCTGTAAATTATTATTACAATCAATTAGGAGGTTTATCATGTAATATTTAATTCCATAATTTTATTTTTCATTAAAGTAGTGATCATGATGATTGCACTATTTATTTCTTTTTATTTTGTAAGAATTTATCAAATTTAAACAATTATTTATTAAAAACATGAATTAAAATAACTCTTATTGAAGAGTTATCAACGTGACACATGAAGCTTCTTGGTCTATCTAATGTGTGACTAAGTAGCTTCACGTATCACGTCGGATCGAACCGTTAATGATTGATAAGGAAAATGAAAAAGGACTAAAGTATCTGAGATTTACGATTATTGAGACTAATCTGGTTATTAATTTTGTTAGAGACTAAAATATCTGATGTTTATTAACGTTGAAAACTAATCTGGTAATTAATTTTATTAGGGATCAAAATGTACATTTCAAAATTTTTTAGAGACTAATTTAAGTATATATTCTTTAAATTATATAAATTTATAGTTATAAAATTTTCAAATGATAAGAATCTAGTTAATTAGAGGTTTGGTAAATTACTAAGATCCAACAGTAGTAATTATTATTATTATTATTATTTATACTAAATTAAGTTGTCATTTGGGTTTTAGGCTTTATATTCTATTAAATAACAACCTTAAATAAAATTTGAATAATGAACTGATAAGAATAAGATAATTACAGTGTTTATTAGTTAATTAGTTGATGTTCACTTTATTATTGTCTTTTGCAACTTTATTCTTTTAATATGATCTTCTCCGTTTACCGCTTCTTCGTATGACTTGGTTCTTTCTTTTACATGCTATCTACATGCATGATGCATCTGATTACCTATCCATAAAATACAAATATCCCTGCCTAGTGCTACTTTCAAGTTTCAACGTTCGGAGAAGAGACTAATCAAAACTTTAAAATCATAATTATAGAGAGTAATTTTCAACGACAAGGTTTTTAAAATTAAAATATGTTATATTGATAGTGCCATTAGCCATTAGCCATTAGCCATTAGCCATTAGCTATACCAAATTGTGGGGGTACTTTATTTTTGAGCTCCCTATGTGAATGTGAGTGAGAGTCACATCAGGATTTATTATCGCTGCAGCCAGTTCAGTATCTACCTTACCATAGTTTGTGAATAGTGATAGTGAGTGTGAAATGTGAACGCTAAAATGTTTACCCGCTTAAATTAACCGAAAGTCAAAGGTGTTGAAGTTGAACACAAAACACAAGGCACAGTCTTTGAGAAGCAGCGTAGTTGCTTCCCACGGTTGACGCTGTAACTTGTTCATCTTCCTCCTCTCCACTCATACCCTTCAAACTGGCACTCCTCACATGACGACCGCAACTTCAACAACCAACCACCCTCATACTCTCTTCTTCTTTATCTTTTCGGATGGATCCTTCTAACTATAACAACCCTTCTTCTCCTTCTTCTTTTTATTTTTCTTCTTCAACTTTCTCTTCAGCTAACACCAAGGGCCAGTCGCTTCAGCAGCGGAGGCTTACGAGACAGAGGAGGCTTTGCGACCATGACGCTGCCACCACCGACACCTATTCCTTGCCGGCTTCCCCTCTCCCTTCTTTCAAGTCCTCCGACTCTCCTGCCGTCCCTCTCCCCCTCCCGCGTCCTGACTCCCCGTTGACCCGCCGTCCAGAGTCAACTAGTCCCAACTCCGGCCATCCTTTCTTTGCCACTTCGCGGTAAGCCTTTACTTTCCCATCATTATTAATATTTCTGTATTGGACTTCTGTTTGATTTGATTATTCTATTTGACTTGGTCAACATTTTTATCCTATAGGGTTTATTTATAGCCTTTACTTTATATATAGTTTTTGGTATTTAATTTAACGAAAGCATCACCTAATGAGTTATAGTTTGATTCCTAATTAAAGTATCAGAAACAGTTTGGATCATGATGCAGCCAAAAATGTAAGATCTCCAAGCAATTTGCGTAGATCCTCTTTTGATCCCTCCACCGAGACTGCAACATATGATTTAAGGGTCAATATACCTTCTACAACCGTCTTCTCTGGTGATGATTTCTCCATTCTTCTTTCTATTCAAATTCAGTGTCATGTGCTTTTGAATCAATTAATCTGAGGCACCATTTTTAGCACAGAAAAATGTAAACATTTGCAGAGACAACTAAAATTTCTGTGTGCTAAAAATGTTGTGTATGGAGGTTTACAATAGTGCATGTAACGTTACTGTTTTTTGAATTTGGTTATATAAGCTTAGCTTGCTATATATGCAGGCAATGTTACATACAGAGATCCCCAAGAACACTCTCATGATAACTATTCTGACTTGAAACTGCATTATGCTGCTAAGAGTGCCCCAACAAGCATATTATCAAGTCCTGTTACTAGTCCTCGTAGATCCAGCAATGTAGATTTCTATGATCCTTTCATGCATTTTACTCAAGATTTCAATGAAACTTCGAAGGTATCGCCACCTAGAACACTTCATAGTCCGGACCGTTCTCCCCTTAGGGGCCGGAGTCCTTTCCACAATTCGAATAACGTTCGAGAGGGATCTCGGCCTGAAAACAATGCTCATCCATTACCCCTTCCTCCTAAATCTCCATCGCCAGCTCAATCAACTATCATGCATCAAACTTCTGAGATTTCACCCTCCATTAAGAAGGGTCCATGGCAGAAAGGGAAGCTCATTGGCCGTGGATCATTTGGAAGTGTTTATCATGCTACCAACCTGTATGCACTTCTTTTTTCACTTTCTTGTTCATTGACTTCAAAGTATGCCTTCTTTAACATAACTCATGTGCATTCATGTTTATCTAACAGGGAAACGGGAGCATCTTGTGCAATGAAAGAGGTGGATCTGATTCATGATGATCCTAAGTCCGCGGATTCCTTAAAGCAATTAGAGCAGGTTCTCCCCTCAAGTCTTTTCATTCTTAAAGTTGATCTAAATGAGATACAGGAGCTGATGTCCATTCAAGAATAGTTTGGAAATTTCTTTGATAACTAATGGAATATTATGTTGATCTTTAGCCTTATTCTGAACAATTCCTTATTTCAGGAAATCAGAATTCTCCGTCAGCTACACCACCCTAACATTGTGCAGTATTATGGCAGTGAAATAGTGAGTTAATTTTCTTCTTGTTCCCACTAGACTCATAGAATCTAAGTAGAAGTTTTTAAGGCTTTTCATGATTGCCAAGAAGATGGAATATGTAAAAAAAATCTTTGTTGTCAGGTTGGTGATCACTTGTACATATATATGGAGTATGTTCATCCTGGATCCATTCATAAATTTATACATGAAAATTGTGGAGCTATGACAGAGTCTGTTGTTCGCAATTTCACTCGCCATATTCTCTCTGGATTGGCATACTTACATAATACAAAGACTATCCACAGGTAACAAAGTTTGATGAGAAGGCCTGATGTAATTGGTTTAGCTCTCAGCATATGGCCAAAACATTTGTTCTGGTTAAAACTTTTGTATTTCTGAGGTTCCCTTTCTTGCTAATTAGGTCTATTGCTCATTACTAAACCAGTAAAGTGGGGTCTAATTAACG
>JASCZI010211483.1:121931-134767 GCA_036250425.1 Stylosanthes scabra | reverse complement strand
TGTTGTATATGGCTCTAGGGATATCAAAGGTGCAAACTTGCTGGTTGATGCCTCTGGCATTGTCAAGCTTGCAGATTTTGGGGTGTCAAAAATTGTGAGTTTCTAAATTCTGTTGTCATTACTAGATTATTATCATTAAAGGCAGCAAATGTGTCTTTTGTTTTTACTTCTTTTGTGGTTTTCTTTTTCCAGCTGACAGAGAAATCATATGAACTTTCATTGAAGGGAAGTCCCTACTGGATGGCTCCTGAGGTAACTTAAGAATCATGATCAATATGGATTACAGAATTCTAAATTGATTATAAGTAATGACATGCTTTTTTTTACTCTAATTTGTTGAGTGAAGCTCATGATGGCCGCCATAAAAAAAGAATCAAATCCTGAAATTGCCATGGCCATTGACATATGGAGCTTAGGGTGCACAATCATCGAAATGCTGACCGGCAGACCTCCTTGGAGCGAGTTTGAAGGGGTGAGTGCCTCATTTATAATTGAACTTTAATTTCTGTTCTAATCTTCCCATGTATCTTAATGAACTTGTTTATTGCAATATTGTGTGAATTAGCCTCAAGCAATGTTCAAGGTACTGCACAGATCCCCACCTATACCAGTAACACTATCTTCGGAGGGACAGGATTTCCTTCAGCAGTGTTTCAGAAGGAACCCCGCGGATCGGCCAACAGCAGCAGCCCTCCTTACACACGCCTTTGTACAAAATTTGCATGATCAAGATGTCCCAATTCATCCACAACCAGTCTATCATCCTAGAGCAGACCCAGGACCAAAAGTTAGTACTAATTATCCTAGAATCTTAATCATGACTTTAATTTGCTGATATGCTGTTCTTTCTTTAATGCTCTGTAGGAGAATACACGTAGACGCCATAGCCCAAAACACAATTCAAAAACTAGTCCTAGACACTCCATTGGCTCCAGGATTATTAACAAGATTCAGAGTATAATCGGGTAACATCGGTTTGCTGTTACTGTATGTTAGTATCATATGGCTACCTCTACCTGATTGATTGTGTTAGCTTAGCTCAGCTTAGCTTCCTTTAATTTGTTGTTTGGTTTATGACAGTGATACTTCGAAAAAATATGATAGTGATGAATGTAATCATAGTACATCTTCTGCTGACTCTCCTCGCTCCCTGACAGAAGTTAATGCTCGTCAATCTCCCCTGAAACCTGCTACACTCAATTTCATGTCTGTTGCACCATTCAAGGTTATCAAAATCATCAGACACATTTGAAGCATGATGAAGAGGCCGGGGCATCAATTTCTTCCGATTTTGCATTCAAGATCACAAAATGGATCAATGTTCCAAATCACATGTAATACACTCTAGTAGTTCTTTGAGTTAGTTGGATTTAAGAGATGTAAATGTGGTTAAGTCAAATATAGTGGCATGCATCACAAGCTGAAGCTGCTTTTAACCACATTACAGGTGCTGTAGTAATACTGATATATACTTGTACCTTGTGATAGTTATTATGTCTGTATATATTAAGACTAGGTTATAGTGGACGAACTTCTTCCATGTAAATTTAATTGACTATTTTCTCTTTAAATATATACAACATTTTTCCTCCTCTCCTTTCTTTCCACATCCATAAAACATTTTATCATTTTGTGATACTAGTAATTCACAAGGGAATTGTTTTGGATGTGGTCCACCACATGATGTATAAGGTGTTCAAATAAATTCACGCTTGAGACTGGTTGGAATTGAAAGAGGAGATAATATAAAAGAAAAGGTGTTTTCTAGTTTCTACTTTGTAACACCCTATTGTTAAGGTTGTTCACTCATGGGTTCATGCAGTACCTAGACTCGTGAAAAAGCTCGATGATGTTGTCTTTTGAAAAGGGCTTTTCGAGAAAAAGGCTATGCACTTTACTCTCCCAAAGATTCCCACCTTTTTCTGATTTTCCTTTCGTCCTTTAACTGTCCCTCGGGGTTCCCCAACTCGAATATTACTAATACAATACTAACATATACACTAGACTCTTTCAAATATTGTCTCAGCTTAGTTTATTAAATAAATAACTACTAATCTCATTTATCTTGAGATTATACTCTATTTAATGCCATGTACTTCAAACAGAATTTCAGAATCAGAATGTTTCTTCCCACCATCTCTCTTATTATTAATCCTTGTTTCCACACATTACATTTTCTTAAAACCTTCACATTTTGGGACAGCAAGAGTTACTGATTCTCCACAACAATGTCTTCAATGCCAATATATCAACAACAACAACAACCTCCTCCACAGCAATCCTATGATGATGGAGTGACAGAACATGGCTCCTTAGGTCCCTTGGTTGGTGTTCTAGTTGTGGTGATTGTGTTGGGAGTGATAGCAGTGATGATTGGAAGGCTGTGTTCTGGAAGAAGAATCATGGGGTATGGCCAATATGATATTGAAAGCTGGGCTGAGAGAAAGTGCTCAACTTGCATTGATGGCAGAATCAACCTCTCACTGCCAACAAGAACAACCAGTGAGTCCACCACTTCATCTGTTCCTGAAACACCAATTCATGCTCCTCAAGAAACCAAGCAACCAGAGCAATCTTCTCACAACTCATCATCTTCACCTCCTAGCTAATAATACCCTTTCAGATTATAAAAATGTCCAAATTCATGCTGTGGTTCAGTTTAATTTAATGTCTTGTTTCTTTGCGTGTTATTTAGTTTTTGTTACTTGTAAGTCTATTAGAATCTAGATTACTCATGCATGCAGTATCTGGAGTATCTATCTATCTATCTATCATTGGATTCGTTTTCAGTTTTAACTTTTCAGAGAAATGTGGCACATGTTCTTATGCTAATTGTGATTAGAATATCATATGTCACTGCTTTCGAAGCCAGATGTAATAGTCTGGTAAAAATAAACACCATGAGCTTCTTCTATTTTATGATGATTAGTTACTTGTAACTTGCTATATGATTGATTTAATTGAACCAATAATTTAGTTACCGTCAATAACTACATTGGTAAAAGCGTTGCACTGGTGTACTTACTACTTGTATTAGAGTGTTTGTTAAAATCTGCAACAATCATGATTAATGGTTCGAGTAATTTGAATGGAATAATGAGTGAAATTGAAGTTAGTGTATGTTTTTGCTGTTTAAAGTAAGGAGAGGCAAAAATGTGGTAATGTTTAGTTAGTGTTAGGAGGAAAGTGTGAAGGTAGGGCAGGAGAGGACCATCAGGTAAGATTAAAGAAAGAAGAAAGAAGAAGAGGAAGAGCAACTGCAACAACTGTGTTGTGTTTTGTAGACAGGAGTTAGCAGTAGTCTTTGTCCTTCATTTGTGATTTGTCTAATAATGTGACGTCATGATTGGTTGTCCTGTCCTGTAGGTTGTGGCGGGGTTTCAGTTTGAACTTTCAACATTTACAAATCACAACACTCACCTCTCCTTATTAACTTGCCTCATTCACTCTGCATGTGTGTTACGTTTACAACTCATGACCAGCAGACACTTATTCAGAATGTCCGGAAATCACTGCTTCAACCCTCTCAACTCTCTTGCAAGCATAAACTAATCTCTGAGTCTCTTTTTCGGGGTTTAACGTAATCATATTCCAGCCGCCCACAAGATTTGAACTCGGGACTAGATTTAAGCAAGTTACTTACCACTTGTGTCGGAGATGTGATTCTCTCAAGCCCTCTTTACTCGTCACCATCACAATAAAACCTGCTCCCCTCGCTGCAAATGTGTCTTGTGGGCCCAATGATTTCTATGGGCCCTTGAGCCCAGTTGTAAACAAAGCCTCTGCTTTGGTTTGACAATTGAGCAGAGTGTTGATGATTTTGTCAAATTCACCAACCCATATTTATGCACCTAGGCCGAACTCACTCTCTCACTCACTCTTTAGAGATTCCTTTCACCTTATTAATGTGGAAAAAGTCTTAACAGTAGTTGGTATGTGAGTTCCGTGTGGCTACCACCACTACTACTTGATGGAAACATAACAGAAAATAATTGAAAACGGATTCAAGCTTAGACTATATATTGTTACTGATTAGGCTTATATAGAACACACCAATCAATTATTAATTAAGGTACAAGATGAAGGAGATGGATAGTGATATCGTAAATAGAAGAGCAGTAGTAGTGTTTGTTGTTGTGATAGCGTGTGCAATTGCAGGTAGCAGCGAGGGAAGAAGCATATTGGTTGGAGGGTCTCAAGGGTGGCGTGCTGGCACCAACTACACCCAATGGACCATACAAAATACCCCCTTCCACATCAATGACACATTAGGTATAATCGAAAATCTGGTATAATCGAAAATTTGGTGTTTTTGTGTTTCTAGTTGTTGATCTTAATTGATTTTAGCTATAAAATATAATTATGATTAAGCTTAACGGCTATGATATTAATTATTGATGGAGGGGAATTGGAATGCAGTGTTCAAGTATCCAGCACCAAACAATACTACAGCGGCGCAGAGCGTGTACGAGGTGACAAACATGTGGTGCTACACAACGTGCGAGTTCAGGGGAGCAAAGCTGCTGGGGAACACCCATGAAGGTGGGGGAGAGGGATTCAAGGTCAAACTAAATGAATGGAGGCCTTACTACTTTGCCTCTCCAGAAAACGGTGCTAGTGACTGCATTGCTGGCCTCACCAAGTTCATTGCCATACCAACTCCATATACATCACACCACCACACCACCACTTTCAATCCCTAGCTGCATACATACCTACAACCATATCATATAGAAGCATTTCTGCTATATCCGAGAATTAGATGTTCATATGTTTTTAACCGTTTATCTTAATTAATTTTAATTATAAAATATATGTATAATTAAAATCAACGGCTAAAAGCACATGAACTGGATATACTTGAAACGTTACCTATCATATATTACACAATCTCTTCATTTCTAGTTTTCTACTATTTAAATAAATTAATGGATGGGATCATCACCCTTAAGTCCTTTAACTTCTATTTATGTATTCTTGTTTTTCTTATTACTTTGTTTCGTAAAGCTATACTATTGCGCGCGCTTTCCTTCTTTATTGTTATCAAAGTTTAAGAAATAACAAAAATTGCATCCACGTATTTCTAACATTTTCTTTTTCATGAACTTTTTATTTTTCCGTTGATCATCATCAGAATTTCCATTCAAGACTCGTAGCTATCCTGAAACGAGTTTCCGGGATCATTTTTTTTTCAGTGGGATCAGCTTATCCTAGAAATTTGTGGTTAATGGATTAGTCTAATTGAGAAGATATTATTAGCCCTTTTAGTCAAGCCCATTACCCATTTTTGGGCTTTGGGGTATCTATATGTAATATAACAGTAATAACACTCCGCTGGAGAGGCGGGTGGGGTGGGTAGTAGGTGGGGTTGGGTTTGTCTTTGGGCCTATGGCCCGTGTCTTTGGGTGGACTTCGTCAAGGCATGTCTTTTATTACCTTTTTTTTAAAAATAATTAGTCATCTAATAAACAAATTAATATTTAATAATGAAAAAACTTTGAAAATACTTCAATAAACCTTAATTTCTTAGTGTACTGGTTGTCTATAATAATTACATGTTTATAATATTTAAAATTATTAATTTATTTTAGTGATAACTAAAAAATATAAAATAAAAATAAAATGTATTTAAAAAAAAAAGTAAATTATGGCTATTAGAACAATAACTTTTATGTATAGACCATGGAAAATAAAATTCCAAAGCTAAAGTTGAATTTGTATACAAATTGCAAATATCGCTAGTCTAGATTTTGTCTGCAACCTGTCTCATGATGATAGATGCTTTTCACGCCTTATATTGAATTTGGCTTATAGGAAAACATGCATGGTAAGTAATGTAACTTCCAATACAAAAATGTAAACGTGCCAATATAAAGTCGGACACATCATCAATGAAATATTTGTTCCAAAAATTATATGTCATTTTTGTTGTTTAAAATTATATCAAAACATGAATAAAATAAAGCAAAATCTTCTATTGCCTCCCTATTTCAATATAGTATGTGTCAACCAGAGCGACCCCTAGCTACCTTAGGTTGTTTGATGCATTTTAATTTTTGAATGTTTCTGCGTCTATTTAGGCTTTTTTGGGTATGTAGAACTATAGGGTCGGATCCATCTTCCAGATTCAAAGAACATATATGACCTTGTACCTAAGTTTTTGTCTGCATATGGTAGGAAGGAAGCTTGGCATATATGTGTCGCACGTTTATAATTTGTAGCAATATATTCATGCATTCCTAAATTCATGCAGGATTTAACAAGAAAAGTATATCTGCGTGCTATCTAACAGAAATTAATCATCACTAACAACCAACATCGGTTAGGTTTAAGAGAAGATGTTCATCCTCCATATATGTTACATACAGTGAACCATAATTTGAATAATATTGTTGCGCAACAAAAATTAAAGTACCTAGCTAACAGAGAAACAGTAGCGTTTTAAATAAGATTTTCTTAAATGGGAAATAATAACATTAAATTTGTTAAATAGTGATGTCTTTACAATAATTACCAGATTTTATGCTATACGTCAAGTATCACGCGGTGTTCAATTAGGAAAATATTATTTATATTGTTTAGTAATTTTAATCAACAAATACACTTTTATAGTTTATTAGAGTCTTTATTTTTTTTTTAATTACATCAATCGACGGAAGAAGCTTTAGGAGTATGAATTGTTGACCCAGAATTTCGCATAAATACTTATAATAGAGTGGTGATAATACTTGAGGAGATTGTTTATCAGATATAATGTATTTTGATTTGGGTGTTTAGTTGTTTTTTTCTTATGTGTTTAAACTTTATTTTGTATTGGTTTTTTCTTTGTTTTAAGCTGTATTTTCTCCTTTTTATCAGTTGAAAGTTTTAAATATTTATCGAAAAAAATTACATTAATCAATAAAAAACTTTTATTAAGTACTTTTACCAAAAAAATATTAATTATATTGGTAATGTAATACTCTTGTTAGATTAAAAGTTACCAATTAAATCAAGAGAGACTTGCTATATATTGGTGGAACAATGTTTTGGAATCTGTATATACCGTATACAGAGTGGTGCTTGCAGTTGGTTTGTTTCAGCACTAATAATAATTTTTCCCTGGCCTCTTTCTTAAATGCTGATTTGACTTTTAAGTATAGATTATTGTAAGCTTGCATTGCAATGGGGGTAAACCTCGTACTTGATCATATGAACAACAATATAAACATTCCAATTGGTGCCAAGGACTATGGTTATAATGGAGATTAAAATAGAAGATGTCTCTTACCTAATGTGTATGAGGAAAGGTAAAGATTAGAAGTAAGTAAACGCTAAACAAGTAATTACCAGTGAAGCGCGTTGGCTCGAATTATTTTAAAGGAGACGCGAGCTATTAATTTCCATTAATTGATAACAAGTAGTAGAAGCAGTACAACGCGTTTTGCATTGGTAACAAGAATTATGAACTCTCAGGAGTCAGATCCTTTTCTTTTCCATTTTAATATAACATTCAGCAACAGAAATTGAATCTCATTCAAGCTTTCAGTTATTTATTTCAACACTGCACGTACTCTTTGTCGTATCGTTTTTATAAACATTCAATCACCTTAGATAGTCAGCTTCCAGCTGTGTACAGATATGCCCCATATTTAAATTTAAACCCAAATATTATTTTAAAAATGCTATATTATATATAAAATCAATTATCTTTTAATATATATACAATTTATTCAGTCAATTATTTAAATTAAATTTTTTATTTTTTTAAATTTTAGATATTTTATTTCTAAAAAAATATAAAATTAACTAATGATTAAATATTATATGATTTTTATATTATAAATATTTTATAAATACTCATTACAGATATTTTAATTACTTATATATTTTTATATTTTATACTAGGGGTTAATTTTATTGATAAATGTTACCTCTATAAGCCAATAGGATGATGAAATTAAAATGCAAAAAGCAAATAAACACTAATTATGGTTAGGCAGAAGTAAAACAAGGCATATCCAGAAAGAAGAATACGAAGAATGGTATTAACATACACCATAAGTAAATATAAACTGAAGTGCAGAATATACTTAAAAAAGCAAATAATAAGAACCAAAAAAAAAAAAAAAAGGTTGAAGATTCTGAGTGGTAGACAACAATTCTCAATGAAAATTGGAATGATGATCAGAGAAATTCGAAGATACATATTCCCTCACTTCCCTCGCAATGACATCCCTCATAACATCCCAAAACCCCGATGAACCCACACTACTCTCCCGCTGTTGCTCGGCCTCCACCGCACCGTTACCACGATCAATCCCGGGCGGACCAAGAGTCAACGCGGTCAACGGATCATCCTCCAACGGCAACGCGCAAGCTGGCACTGGCACGCCCCCCGAAGAACACGACCCCCTCTCATTATTATTTGTTGCCGCCAAAGCAAGAGCACCTTCCGTACGGCGCTGTTCTCTGGCCCTGCGCTTTAGAGTGGAGTTCCAGTGATTCTTAACGGCATTATCGGTTCGGCCGGGTAATAGCCTCGCAATGGTGGCCCACCTGTTACCGTACTGAGCATGTGCGGCGATGATGGTTTCGTCCTCGTGGGAGGAGAAGGGACGGTGCTCCACCGTGGGGCTGAGCTGGTTGCACCATCTCAGCCTGCAGGACTTGCCGGACCTTCCCTTTATGTAGCGACTAATGAGAGACCAGTTTCTTGCCCCGTATCTCTCCACGAGGCGTGTCAAGATCCTATCTTCTTCTGCGCTCCATGGACCTTTGATCCTCTCCGCCCTATTATTATTCCTTTGCGTTGACTCCGATGAAGATGAGTCCGACGAAGACGCCGTGCAAGATGAGCTTCTATTATTCAATAATGCTTCCATTAATGATTTTTGTATGAAGATAGTAGAGAGTGGCTTTGGGAGGAAGAATTAAGTGTTATGGGCAATGGTAGTGTTTTATAGTTTATACTTTATATATATATATATATATATATGAAGGTGCATGCAGGTTGGAATATATACTAATTAAGTAAGGAGAGAAAAAAGAGATTTGAGGGTACTTCCACGAAAGTGGGTTTGGTTAGTTTTTTGTAAGAATGTGGAGGGTCTAACTGCAATGACTATCTTCCAATCTCAACATATCCTTCTTTCTTTCTTTCTGGCTGGCACATTCTTTGACCATTTTGTCCTCTTTGAAATTTCCACAACATCTTCTTCATTTTTTTAAAAATTTATATATTTTTGTTTTGTAGGTTGGTTGCGTTGCATATTGTTATTGTTATGAGCAAATCAATTCCAATTTAATATTCTCATTATAGTTATTAAGACTTAACATAGCATTATTATTTTGGGCACACTTCCACTCCGGTAAGGATAGGATTTGGACTAATCAAGTTCGCATATATTTAGTCTAAATTAATAAACTAAGAAAAAGACCCTTGTATGGAAAATCAACAGCTGTACACAGTACACAGATACTATTTATTTAGGCTTTAGGGATGAAGCTATGTAGGGACAAGAGGATAATATTTAATGAGCACCATCAAATAAAATCATTCTCGTACTATTATAATATATGACATAGCCTATCAAAATTGATATGGTAACTCTATTTTTTACGAAAAAACAAATTTATTTATTTTAGTTTTCTTAGAATATATATTCAATTCATTTTTTATATAAAATGTTCTATTAATAGAATAACAATAATAATAATTTTAGCCAAGGTTCTTAATCAAGACAGTGATAACATTGATAATGATAAGTAAAAGACACCAAACCGCAAATATATATAAGTAAATCATTTATTACTCTCTACTATTATATGTGGGCAGAAATTAAAGTGGTTAATAGGGAAAAGTTCCTTTAAAATAAGAGAAAGATAAAAACTTAATTACTATTGGATTTATAATTTTACTTATATATGAATTTTTTATTATCGTAATTAATTAAAAAATAATTAAACTTTAATATTTTATTTTACTAACCTTTTTGTTCAATAAGATTTTGATCCAGTTAATATAATATATATTCTTTTTTTGGGAGCATTTAAAACATGACAGGAGAGGCCGAGCTGTTGAACACAAAACAAATTAAACGTTTTCTGAATTTTTAATTTAGTACTGTAATATGTAGAATCAAAAGATTGAGAAAAGAGGTAGAAAGTGGGGTCTTAAACCTTTTTTGACTGCTTTTGTTTGCCGGAGATCCCATGCATACAGCTGTAATGTAAAAGCATATCTCCCAACTCTATCTATAACCAACCAATTATCAAACCAAAAAAAAGAGAGAGGAGTGGAGTGTTCTGCGGCAATATGTTACATATTTCAATAATAACTAAAAAGCATAGCCTCTGCTGTTATGATATTTGAAATATCTATTGATTAATATGTTTAAGTTGTAGTAATGAAAAGTTTAAGCTTTTTAATATACTGATTGGCCCTAAACATTTGAAAGTGGAAGAAAAGCCATAAAAATAAGGTTGCAAATATTATTTGAACGTCCTCCACGTAGGAAGGGCCCACAACCAGGCTGGAAGAATCTCACGTGATTCAAGTTGAATTCCTTTGACTTTTTTGGCTCTAATGTAGTGTTGATCCGGGTCCCACCCTTTCTCCTGGAGCGTGACCTCACCCTCCAACCCCACTGCCACGGGACCCAATCCATTAACCACGTCATTTCGTTATTGAGTTAATGGACGAAATCTTCACGAGTAGGAGTAGTATTATTGTTGGGAATAGTTTTGATTTGATAATCATATTTGAAGCAGGTAAAACACGCGCTTAAAATATGAGTATGATGATGAGTGAAGGAGGGGAGGGAGGGGGACATGATGGCAGGGGTTAGCCGCGCACGTGGCAAAAATAAATGGGAGTATTTTGGAGTTTTGTGGGAAGCAGTTGGGCAGTTGATAGAAGCCAGCTGGCACCAAACTCCAACGCACCGACTTTCTTTCTCTTGTTCTTTGCTGTGCCCTTGCCCCTTGCCCTCCTCTCTCCTCAATTTTCAGCTACATGAGAATTGAAATTAGAATTGGATTTTGGAATTGTGAAGAACGGGAATACCTAATAATAGTTTGAAGGAGGGATTAGACAATGAGAACAATAAGAAGAGAATGTAGGAAAGTATTCGAAAGAGTTCGAGGATTTATGCAAGTAAAAATGATTGATGTGGGTATGAAAAATAGTTCTAAAATTCAAGAATTAGAATTATGAGATTATAAACCTACTATAAGAAGTTAGAGTTTAGAGAATGTATATCTTGAAAGATATTTTTTTTAGTTTATATAGTAGCAGGTAATTATAATTTTTAAAAAATTTTATCACGATCGTATCAAATTTTTTTTTTTTAACTTGATTCTTTGTCTTATAGGCCAAATATATTTTAGTGCCGAACAAAGAATTCAGCCTTGTTGAATTGATCCGTAACAGGAATATTACTCCGTTTCTGCACTAAAATTGTTGCAAGGTAAACTCAATCGATGCTAACAAACCATATATAGTGTGTCTATATATCATTGCATAGGTTATTAATTACTTAATAGTAGTTTAGTACTACTATCTGTATAAATAAATGGAGACGGTTCGAACACAATAATTCGGGGGAGAGGGAGAGAGGCAGTTACAAGGTGGGGCCAGGAATAGTAGAGTGAACGGGATTCAATTTCATTCATGCAGATTTAAAAGTGCTATGAGGCGTGTGAGAGTGATAGGTTGCAAAGGGTGGGTCCCACTGTGCACCCTTCCAACCTATTTGCTTGTCTAACTGGGGCCTACTCCATTCCGCGTGTGCTCCTGAAATGGTCAACCTTGTTGCTCTCTTGCCTCTTCTCTTGTCTTATTAATCCATATTCCCTTTTGGTTTTTCCTCTCTTACAAATTCTAATATTCTATACGAACGGAGCATATTTCATAATATTACAAAACACTGTGTCGGTTTATAATTAACGTGATACAAATTTAAAATAAATTCTATACAGACGGAGCATATTTCAGAACATTACTAAATACTATGTTGTCGGTTTATAATTAACGTGATACTCATACCGATATGTTGGGAGAGAGACTCGAATTTAAGATTTTTATTAAGAGAAGTGGATATACACCATTGGTGCTACGGTTCATTGGCGTGATACTAACAACTTGTTTAAACTAAGTTATGATGCGTCAACTTTTCTGCCTCTACTGCGCTTTGAAACAACTGCTTCTTTCTTTAATTGGATAATAACGTAAGTCCACTCAGATTCAAAGATTACAGGGTGGAATAAAAAAGAAATATTTTAATTTATGTGCTTATTGTGTTTACTACATATGTGATAAGTCACCCAAAACTACATATGTGATATATATGATACGATTCTTGAATGACATTGTTGTAAGAAGCTTAGTCTATATTATAATTCTAATTCTAATATATTCTAAATGTAATATATTTTTTACATATTCATAAAAGAATGCTGCAACATATACTTAGATATATAGACTTAAAAAACCCTAGCTCTTGCTCAACCCCTTTTTATATATATTTTTTGGACATAAACCCCGTCTAAGCATGAGTGAATTGTAACATATAATTAGCTCAATGCATCAATAAATTTGGGCCGTAATAAAATCGTCCATGAACTGCTTAGGTTGTAGCCCAATAGCCCATGCCTTCGGTGGAGTCCATCATTTTCTTGGCAATGTTCAACGTGGGCTCAGTTTAAATGAAAACCTTTTTCTATAAATTGTAAACGAAACTTAATTGACCCAACAAGTAGCCCGTTATATATTGGCCCAGGTAAGGAGTTATCCACTGCCCTATACAATTGTAATCATAAAAAAAACAGTAAAAGCGGAAGCCAAAAATAATTTT
>JASCZI010211483.1:86990-120715 GCA_036250425.1 Stylosanthes scabra | reverse complement strand
TCCAAAAGCAACCAATTAGTTAACCTCTAAGAATTGAGGAATGTCAATTGGTTTTAATTAATCCCAATCACAAGTCCTAATCCACTTACTAATTGAGTTTAGTAAATGATTAGCGTTAGTGAAAACAAGAGTAATTAAATACCCTCCATCACCTAATCAATCAACACAAAAGCAACTCAAGTGACTTTCATATCTCAACCTCAACCAAGAATTAAAATCTACTTCATAACTAATTGAGACATTTCATCAAACACATGGAAGGCATTAACATTAAACATCATAAATGACAATAACAATAAAAATGAACAATAGCCACTACAAAATATCAACAATAACAACTCAATTAATCATAAATATGACATAAAAACAAACATTCATTCATAAATTTCCAACTAAAGTTCAAGGTTTCCAACACTACTAGTTCAAGTTCATAAAAGAAAATGAAGTAGTAAAAGCAAATAAGAAATAGATGACAAGAGTAGATGTTAACAAAGTATCTTAGGTAATAACTACAATTAAGAAGCAAGAGGAATAAAAGATTGAAATCCTAAATCCTAGAGAATGGTTTATCTAGAGCTAAGAACATGAAACCCTAGGAGAGCAAAAACTAAAAAAAGAGAAAAATGAGATATGAGAGTGTTTGATCTTGTGTGTCTTCAATCCTCCCTTGCCTCCATGTTATCCTTCATACAAGTTAAATTTGCGGCTGAAATTGGGCCAAGAAAGGCCTCAAAACCGAAGTCACATGCCATTTTTAATGAGGTATGTGACAGGGTGCGTGCATATGCACGCATGCGACAGGGAGCTTGCATTCTTGTGTGTGTACGCACGCATGTGTGCGTATGCATCCCTGAGCTAAATTCAACTTTCATATTTCTTCATTAATTCCTTCACTCTTTCTTTCTTTTCTCCGCCTTTTCAAGCCATTCTTTGCTTTATAAACCTTAAACATCTTAAACAAACATATCAAGGCATCAATGGAATAAAAGTAGAATTAATTTGACAATTTAAAAGCACCAAAAGCAAGTATTTTACAATTAAAGCTCAATTAGAGGAATATGATAAAAACTTGTATTCACAAGGACTAAATGCAAGTTAAGTTGATAAAATCCATTCTTTCTTAGCTCAAAAATTATCAAAATATATGGATTTATCAAAGACCATCATGGAAGGCTTTCCACAAAAGACCTTGATTTTGGGAGGGCAGCGAAGATCCCACAGGAAACTCCAAAGTTGCTTCTCACGACATTGATTTGGAAGGAGCTCAATGGGTGGGTGATACAACTAGAAAGCAATGGAATATCCTGAAGCTATAGTGTATCCACCACGTCTCTCTGGAGCCCAGGTAACAACATCCCTTCTTGATTCTTGTATCTGTAATTGTAGAATAGTGGATGCAATTTCTTGAATAAAGGAGGATCTAATCAGTTCCTCGTTCCACTGACCATTAGCATTCAACAATTGATTAACCCACTATAAGGTAGAATCTGGAGATCTTTGTTGGTATAGCATGATAGGTTTGTACTTTGGGAGCCAGGGATCTTCATAAATTCGGATCAGAGAGCTATTACCAACCTGCCATATAAAGCCCTTTTCTAGTACCTTTCTACCTTCTAATAGGCTTCTCCATACTCAAGAAGGATTACTGCTAGTAGAAGCTTTCAGGAAACTAGAACAATGAAAGTACCAGCCTTTGTATATCTTACTGCGCAGAGAATTAGGCCTAGTTAGAATCCGCCAACCTTGTTTAGCTAACATAGCTAAATTAAATGCTTTCAAATCCTTAAACCCTAGGCCTCCTTGTTTCTTGTCACGGCATATAGTATCCCACCTCACCCACTGTAATCTTCGTTCAGTGCCACGTTGACCCCACCAGAAATTCATCATCTTTCTATGGATTTCATCCAATAGGGAATCAGGCAATTTGAAGCATGATAGGGAATATAGTGGCACGGCACTAGCCACAGCCTTAATCAGTACCTCCCTGCCACTGACAGACAGCATAGAACGCTTCCAGGATTGTAGTTTTTTCTCCACCATATCTTTGACATAATTAAAAGTTTGCCGTTTAGACCTTTGAATTACAGCTAGTAATCCAAGATACTTGTTTTGTGTGTCAACAACTGGTATATTGAAAAGTTGGGAAAGTGTGTGACGAGTAAGAAGGGAGGAGTTCTTACTGAAAAATAGGGAGAATTTAGATAGGTTTAAAGTTTGACCACTGAGTTCTTTATAGGTGTTTAGAATCTCAATAATCTTAAGGCACTCAGGGGCAGTAGCCTTACAAAAGAGGAGGGAAACATTAGCAAAGAAAAGGTGGTTTATGGTGGGGCATCTAGGATTTAGTCTAATACCAGAGAGAACATTACTCTGTTCAGCTTGATTAAGGAAAAGGAAAGACCCTCTGCACATATTAAGAAGAGAAAAGGGGATAGGGGATCACCTTGTCTTAGGCCTCTAGTAGGAGAAAAGTAGCCAAAAGATTGCCCGTTGACTATAACCGAGTATGTAATTGTTGTGACAGATTGTTGCAACCAATGAATCCATGTAGTGCAGAAACCAAGTGTCTTAAGCATTTCCCAAACAAAACACCATTCAACTCGGTCATAAGCCTTGCTCATGTCCAGTTTTAATGCCAACTCCTGAGAGCTAGATCTCTTGTGTTTCAGAAAGTGCATGAGTTCATGTGCTATGAGAACATTGTCACTAATAAGCCTACCCTTGACAAAAGCACCCTGGCTGTCACAAATGAGTCTATCAAGCACTCCCTGTATTCTGTGGACTAAGATCTTCGAAATTATCTTGTAGAAAACTGAACTCAAACTGATAGGGCGTATGAATCCCATAGAATCTGCATTGTGAATCTTAGGTATCAGACAAATTTGAGTGTGATTGAGGGAACGAAGCATCCAACCCGTGAAAAGAAGCTAGTAACAGCAGGGATGAGATCACACTTAATTATATGCCAAAAAGTGATAAAACTTGGCTGTAAAGCCATCATCTCCCGGGGCAGAGAAGAGATTAATAGAGAATGTGGCCTTCTTAATCTCCTGCTCAGAAACCCATCTAGTTAAATTGTTGTTCATGGCCTCATCAATTTTTCTAGACATGGATTGGAAAATAGGTGTTGCTGAACTAGGATTAGTGGAAGTGAATAAATTCTCAAAAAAAGAGATAGCAGTTTGTGCCATTCCACCCGAATCTGAGTGTGAAGAACCTGAGTCATCCACCAGTCTGTAAATCATATTTTTCCTACTCCTATGTTGGAATGTAGAGTGAAAAAATCTCGTATTTTTATCTCCATACTTCAACCACTAGACTCTGGACTTTTCTCGCCAAAATCGCTCCTCATTAAGATAGGCCTCAGCTAACTCTTCCTCCTTGCGCAGAATTAGACTTGGACTAGCCTCAACTCCTTTCATTTTTTCAGCAGCCAATTCTTCTCTTAGCTTTTCAATAAGTTTGAAAGAGTTCTGATGACCAGTTTTCTGCCAATTAACTAACAGGTGCCTGCATGTCTTGAGCTTTTGGTGGAATCTGAACATCGGAGAGCTTTGATTTGGGGTTTGCCAAGCGTGCTTGACCAAGGCCTCAACCTCACCAATTTCACACCACCTCTCTTGAAATCTAAACTGTCGTTTAGGCGTGACACCATTCGATTCCGAGAGAAGCAATAGAGGTTTGTGATCTGAACCCATGTCATCCAAATGTAGAATGGTAGCTCTAGGGTAGTTGTTACGGAATAGGGGTGTAGTGAGACATCTATCTAATCGCTCCCGAATTAGATTATGATTAAATTGACGATTGCACCATGTATACTTATCACCCTGGTATCCCAAATCCATTAATTCACCATCATTGATAAAAACATTGAAAGACTGTATGGATGGGGCTGATTTCATTCGGCCTCCTTCTTTTTCATGATGGGCACAAATAGCATTGAAGTCCCCAATCACCAAAAAATGATCATCAGTAGCAAGTTTCATAGAAAGAATTGTAGTGAATTGTTTAGCCTTTGTTCCCTCATTAGTATCAAGATACACTGCTGCTACCTTCCAAACACGTTGATGTTTAAGGTCTGTCCAGTTGAAAAGAATGAGGAAGACATCAGAGTGAAGAATAGAGATATCAGAACCATCTCGCCATGCCAAAACCAATCCCCATGCTGTCCCTCTAGGAGTAACACAGTGTGAGTGTTTGAAACCAAACTTCAAACAGTGTGAAGTGACCATCGAAGTAATGTTTTTGGTTTCACAAAGAAACATCACTTCGGGGGAATGGGATCTATAGATCCCTTGTATGTTGTGAACTGTTAGGGGATTCCCCATACCCCGACAATTCCACATCAACATATTCATTGAGACATAGGTGCCTTAGGGATGGCACCCATTTCCCTTTCAGTAGCACACACATCTAGTTCAGTGTCATCAAAGATCTCTGCTCCTTCTGTTGTTCTTTTAGAGCCTATAATACTCTGAATAGGTGTGTCTGAGCCCCCATTCCTAGCCATATGCTTCAATTTCTGCCTCTTATGCCTTTTAGCAGTATGGTTTTGAGTAGAAACAATTTGAGGAGAGGATTGGTCATTCACAGAAGATCCATGGGAATTCACCATGACTGGAACTGATGAGACACTATCTTCCTCCGGAATTTTCTTGTTTGAATCTCTTTCTTTGCATGAAAGATTTGCAAAACTCTTGATCAAACTAACAGGGGTAGGTTTTTTGTTAGCATGATTCGAAGAGGAACTTTTGGAACGCCAATTTGGGTTAGAGTTCTCTTTGGATTGAACAACACGCCACCCAATTTGATTTGCCTTCAAATCCTCCCTCCAGTCAAAATTGATTTCTGTTTCAGCAGCTGAGAGAGATAAATAGGTATCACAATTTCTAGTTTCATGCCCTAGAAAGCCACAACACCTGCAATACACTCCAAGATTTTCATATTTAAGTAGAACATCATAGCATTTCTTGTCCGGACTAGCTATCCGAATTGACTGTCTCAAGGTAGTAGAAACATCTAGTTGAACTTTCACTTTCATAATTTTCACATCTTTAGGCCTCATATCGAATAGATCAGCTTCTAATACTGGACCTAACTTTCCCCCAATTTTTGATGCAGCTTCCTTTGTTTTGCAGAAATCAGGCATCTCCCACAGCTGGATCCACATTGGGATAATGGAGAAATTTGAGGCATTCCATTCAGTCTCCTTATTCCACCTTTGGACATGAACAAGATATTGCTTAAACAACCATGGATAGCCCCTCTCAACTCTGAGCAGATCTGTTTCCTTAGTAAAAAGGTATTGGTAAATGTTATCACCCAAAGGTTTGATACACAATCCTTCTAGGTAGTTCCAAATGGCATTAAAGGCACCTTCTATCATACCAGAACTGAAGCTTCGATCCGCCATGATCCTTCCAATCAAGCTTTTGGAGGCATCTTCTATATCATCTTTGACATCTGCCGCTTCTAAGGTCACCACCTCATCATCATGGGAAGAAACAGGAGCACGTATCACACCTCTTTGAGAATTTGTCAAGGACATTGTTAATTGAATTATGAATTACTGATCGGAATAGAATAGTAGAAATAGGATTAATTAGGAGAAGCACTCTCACTCTCACTCTTATGTGTTTCCCAAACCTTGATCAAATTCTCTTCAGAAATAAGGATTTTGAATTGAATATGATCCCTCACAATCACTCAGGTGTTTCCCTCCCCTCACAAATCTCCTAAACAGATGTATTATTGAGATCAGAGAAAAGAGAATGGTTAATGAAGCAATGAGTTGAAGAAATCATATAGGTGATCAGTATCAAAGACAATGCAGAGTATGAGTATGCTGCATTAGGATTGAGAACCCCTGTGTGACACAAAAACCCTACTAGGGTACAAAACAAGAAAAAATCCTAGCAGAGCAGGGTATAAATCTCATATTAAGTTGGATGTTTTACTTTGTGTATTTTTTTTTTATACATTTTAATTCTCTATCATAGTAGCTTTTTTTCTAAATAGAAATGTCTTAGCTAAATACCACACACACATTGTGAGGCATATTAACAAATAGGGCAATCCACTCTCTTCTCTCTTTTTTGTTTCTTTTTTTTCAGGAACAGAATAATACTTAGGAAATGTATGTGTTATTTATCCTAACTGCCTATTATTCTTGTGAATTTTTAAATGGTACATATCATTTTATTTTCAATCCTGTCATACTAACTTATTTCAAGTGTTGAACACCAAACAAGAAGGGAAAAAAAATTGTAAGAGAAGATATATAAGGAGATAGTGAAAATAATAATTGGTGTAGGGTAGGCACCGAAAGTGAATATATAACTAAAAACATTTTTTATTCTATTCCATAACTGAATTATCAGTTCACTTTCCAGTTTCCACACTATTATTTACAATCAACAACAACTTTTAATTTACGTATACTGCCTCTGGTTCATAGCTCATCACTTCACTTTTGAGTGGATACTGTTTTTCTCTTTTAATTTCCTCCTTTTACATTGAATACAAAACCATTTATTGAGTTTCTAGCAAGTTCATTTCATCGTATATATACATACTCACCTATTTTGTCTGCAAAGTTGGAGATTTAAATCAGGAATATTTATATATCATCTATTACTTTGATCTCAGATAATTTAAAAACAAACAAATAAATAAGTTACACTTTCGGTTATATATATATATCCGGATAAAATGATGATGATGATTGGAAGAAACATTCTCGTGTGAAGGAGAGAGCACATGGTGGATTATGTTTATGAATGTGACATGAAGCTTTGTCTGCTTGAGCCTCTGGATTTCTCGGTTTCTCCAGATCCCCTCCAAAAATGTCCACCACCAATCTGTCACATACTTCAAACTCAAAAAAAAAAAAAGGTATATATATAAAATATTGACATAAATATATAAAGCAATGTACAATTAGCAATCCCATCATACACCTCCAATAATTCTAACATGACAAGGAGTCTCTGATTTGATAATCACAATTTTTAGGCTAATTCAATGATTCCAATTAAGCTAATGAGAGAGTTAGATATTTATCAGTAGCAGTAG
This sequence comes from Stylosanthes scabra, assembly GCA_036250425.1. Classification (NCBI taxonomy): domain Eukaryota; kingdom Viridiplantae; phylum Streptophyta; class Magnoliopsida; order Fabales; family Fabaceae; genus Stylosanthes; species Stylosanthes scabra. The sequence continues at coordinate 113,641 of JASCZI010211483.1, read as the reverse complement.
TAATTAATACTATAATAGTACATGTATCATTGTAAATCTCTCTATATATATCATTTTTAGTACAGAAAAATATAAATATCAGTATAAAAATTTCATTTTTCTGTATTAATACTTGTATTTTTTCATACTAAAAATAATATATACGAAAGTGTATAGTGATATACGTAAACTAATTGTAGCTAATAAACGTTGGTCCAATAGAAAGGACAGAGTTGTTGTTGGTTCTTGTTGGTGTGGGTGGTAAGCAGTCACTAGCGATGAACAGTGAAGGAGAGAGTTATAGTTAAGTTGAGTTTAGGCCCATTAAAGCAAAAATGTTTGTTATCAAATCCATAGACGCCGTAATATTAGCTACCTGGCTCCAAATTCCAATAGCCACAGACAATTACACTTGTCTTGATGCCTACCTTCTGATATCTACTTCCACTCAACAAAAAAATTTCTTTCTACAGTTACCCCCACCATTTCTTCCAATTTCCTCCTTCATTTTGATATGACATCTTATGTGTTATTCTTAATTAGTTAATTAATTGTATTGGAAATTCCTATTACTTAGCTCATAATAATTCAATCTAACAGAAGCACATGAGGAGGAAGGGAGAAAAAAAAAAAGAAAATTAGGAGTGCCTGATCAAATAATGATAATGGTATGAACCATACGTAAAAAGGAACTTTATTAATTAATACTTTAATTTTGTTGCAATGCAAAGTTGTCAACATTTCATGCGGTACGAGTGTGATGCCGACTTTGCTTCTTCTTCTTCCTTTTATTTTCACTAGTCGCGTGGAAGGTCCCCCCACCTTAACCTTATAAAGGACACTAACCCCGATTTGTTAATCATGGACCATATTATTATTATGAAGCACGTACAAGTTTATTAAGGGGTGGCGTGTTGTAGGAATCTATCTACCTATATTACTATCAATTAATAATAAGCTAATTTGTTTGTTTATTGAGTGATTATGTGGATAGAAGATTCACTTTCTAATAATCATCATTTTCACAAATGTAATCTGCTTTTTAGCACAAATTAATGACATGATAGTGGCTTGTGTAGTCCATGTTGTGTATGTATGAATTATGGGTCTACTATGGGGCTCAAAATTTTCAGCATAGCGCCTAAAGTGGTGAACAAAGTGTACACACAAAATCAACGATAAAAAAAAATATAATGTAATCTTAAAATAATCATTTTTTATGATCGTAGAAAGGCTTACTTATCCTGATTAATCTATTTGTTTCACCCAAAAAATATGTATAAATATATTTTATAAAAAACTTATAATACAATGATTTTTATAAGAAAATTTATTTGATATAGATGTAAATTGATATAAATCTAAAAAATTTTCTTACGATACAAATTTTATCTCTTGCATTTCATAAAAATTAAGTAGAATATAAATATGAACTAACATAAAAGTCTAATGAAATATATATTTTTATTATCAACTATGATAGGTAACCAATAAAAATTCAGCCAACATCAGCCAACAATTTAAATTGGATGTTCTATTTCTTTATATCTCGAATGTTCTGTTTCTAAGTTTCAGATGTTCTGTTTCTAAAAAATATAAAGTTGGCTGAGGTTGTTTTAGGTTTAAGATGTTTTATAGCTTTTATCGTGGATTCTAAAAATAGTAGTTTCAGATGTTCCATTTTTTGTTGGCTAATTTATTGGTTAAAAAATTATTCATTACCTATACTTTTTCTTTTATTATTTACATCTCTATTGGATAAGATTTTTTCTATAAATATGGGATTTGGTAAAACTTTTCCCAGAGATTTTTTAAAAAAATGTTGGAATATTGTTTTTAAACTATCAATAATTTGTAACGAATAGTAAAATTGTAAATTTTTTACTTTCATTACAAAAGAAACCAAAATTTGACGAGAGAAAGCACCATACAATTGCACAAAATTGTTATTAGTAATTGTCCAGCACTCAGGTACAATTGCAACTGTGTATAGCATATAACGACATGCATTCCGATTTTTTTGTTTTTAGAAGAAGAAAATATGAAGGAACTCGTGTCATGTATTCTCTTTTTGTATCTTCTATACACTCTTAGTACGCATGAGAATAAGCACCTTAGTAATTATGTGAGACTAAATTGCTAATAACAATTTTATATCCGTATTTTGGTTAATCATATCTCAAAGTTCAAACCCATTTGACACCATATTGAAAAATGAAAATTATTAGTGGTAGTATCTAGTATGTAGTATGGGGCTTATGGAAAAAGCATGGTTGAAAACATTGAGATAGAAATAATAATAATATGAGAAAAAGGTTGGAAAGAGGGCTATGATTCGTACAAGGGGGCCTCCCCTCTTGATAATTTTCATTGCCTAACACACCTTTGGTGAATATGACCTATGCTCTGACACGTTAAAGGTGGAAACCAAGAAAGAGAGAGTCACTTAGAAGCAAAAGCAAAAAATTCATGTACACACTCACACCACAAATGCTCTATTAGGGAGGGGGAATGGAAATTGGAAAGGATCAAATGATGAGACTTCATCACCTCAATAATATAAAGAGAACCTTTGAGACATGGGGTTAAGGGGTTTGGAAAAACTTTTTAAAGAACAAAATTAAAAAATAAAAAAAAAGGCATAAAGCATGTGATGTTGATACTCTAGTGTAATGATCAGAGAGGCACATGCCATATCTAACATTACCACAATGGTGTTCCTCCTTTCTCCTTTAACCTTAGCTTTTTCATTCGATATTTTTTTGTATTAATTTTCTTCCTGAATAACCCCACACCCCAGTGGTCCAGCATATGCCCTTATCTTATCACATTTCATTCATCAAGCCCCAATCTATTTCACAAACTTGGTCACATCAAGCTTTAATAATCTCCATCATCAGTTCTTTAATTTCTTTATTTTTAATTTGAAAGTATATCTCTCTTCATTCCCAAATGGCACTAGAAAGATTCCAATGACAACCCAATCCAGTGACCAACTAATTTGCTAACTCTCCCTTTTCCCATCTTAATAAGCATAGGTAGCTAGTAAGGTAGACCCAGTAGGCCAATATCCAATAGTTAAGTTAAACCCACACACACATCACACACCTTTCTTATTAGCTTTCTTTCTTTCTTTATATGTATCCCTCCATCTCTTTTCTCTTTCCTCGCTCCTCTTATTAATCAATCATCACTTTTCTTCTCAATTACTTATTAACACCATAATAATATGCAATAATGCCATCAGTGCATTCAAGCCCATGTTACCCAATGGAAAACCCAGCACTAGCATCCCTTCTCCGCCACACCACTGGCGCCGCGGAGAAGCGGAGCAAATTCTCCACCGGGGGGCTTCTCAAGATGTTCAAGCTGTTCCCCATGCTGACGTCAGGTTGCAAGATGGTGGCGCTCTTGGGAAGACCCCGTAAGGCCATGCTCAAAGACAGCGCCACCACCGGGACAATCTTCGGTTACCGGAAGGGGAGGGTGAGTCTCGCAATACAAGAGGACACGCGGCAAATGCCATTGTTCCTGATCGAGCTTCCCATGCTGACGAGCGCTCTCAACAAGGAGATGGCGTCGGACATAGTTCGGATCGCGCTGGAGAGCGAGAGCAAGACCAACAAGAAGAAGCTTCTGGAGGAGTTTGTTTGGGCTGTGTACTGCAATGGAAGGAAGGTTGGGTACTCCATACGGAGGAAGCAGCTGAGCGATGATGACTTGCATGTTATGCAGCATCTTAGAGGGGTTTCCATGGGTGCTGGTGTTCTTCCTTCTTCTTCTTCTGATAAAGATTATAATAATAATAATAATAATAACTTGGATGGTGAAATGACTTACATGAGGGCAAGGTTTGAAAGAGTGGTTGGTTCTAAGGATTCTGAAGCTTTGTATATGATTAATCCTGATGGTGTTCAAGGACCTGAGTTTAGTATCTTCTTTGTTAGAGCTCGCTGATCATACTTAATTACTTAATAATTCCTTATAATAATAATATTATTAATAATATCTTTTATGTATATCAACGGCAACACATACACTCAGCACTTTAAATTTCCCTATCCTAATATTTTATTGAAGTGGATCAGCTGTTCGTGATATTGGTGTTCTAAGTACTTTTAGCTGTTGATTTTAATTATAAAATAGTGAAGCACTTAATACCACGGAACATTTATCCGCTTCGTATGCTATTACTTGTTGATTTTTAACTGTGCATTACTCCTGTCTTTCTCTGTGGCAAAAATTTATTTAATTATTTCGTCTGCTTTCTGTAACTATGTGTATGTATTTTTGTGTTTGTTTTGTTATGAGTTATGACTCCATCAAGAGTCTGTCTACATGTTATCTTTGAGTTTACCCTAAAAGAGTCTTGAACTGTTATTGTACAATTATAGTATAAAAGAATTATTGATCTGGATGGCACAATCATGTAATAATTAGATATATTTGCTCAAATTCATTATATAATTAAATGTGCAATACGTAAGATTTATTTATAAACAGTTAAGTTATTTGAAATTAAAAGAAGCCGTGCCTACTGTATGTGTAGGTATGCTGCAACAAGTTCTGAAGAAAGAAGAAGAAGAAGAAGGAGGTAACAGTAAACATAGGTGATGGATTATGGTACAATTGAACAGCAATCATTAATAATGGAGGGGACAAAGGTAGGTATTTGTTTGATGTATTGTTTTGTATCCTGCAATCCCAACGTACACGAAACTGACACACCTTTTGCTAAATCAGTAATGCTGTTGGTGCACCTACGGATAGAAACCGGTAAAAATCACATCAAACCCAGTACCACTCCCTCCAATTAACCAATTCAATACAGCTAGGAAATTCTAATGAAAATAATTCTTTTTAACTTAAACAAAATTAATTTTCTGAAAAAAGTTATGTAAATTTTTGTCACAAATTAAATCATGGTTATCAGGACCATTCCTGTGGAAGAAACGTTAGTTTGGTGGATCAATTAATACTGAGCACATAAATGGAAATGCAAAGGGGAATGAAGAAAGATAAAATGTTTTTTTTTTGGTATACATTTTTTGTTTTCTGTTTTTTGGACGGCATACTTGTTTTCTTTTTTTTTTGGTCATGATATACTTGTTTTCTTACAAAAGAGGCCCTAAGTCCATAAAAGGAAAACCAAGTAAGAGCTAGGGGGAAAAGGTATCCCAATACTAGTGGCCCAATACTATCAGCTATTAGATTTTGTTTTTAGAACAACACTGTTTTCTTCTTTTTATTGAGTCTGAATAGAATACCCACTTATATTTTGTACTGCCTTGTGGTTACCCAAAACTATTTTTTTATTATTTTGGACTGCCCATTCAAATTTGTTTTTGGGCATACAAACTTGTTAAACAAGAGATACCAAAAACATAACCTTGTTAAACAAGACCTATTCCCTTGTCAAAAAAAAGAAAAAACAAGACCTATTCCAGTTCCAACTTCCAAGTAGCAGTTTTGACGAAGAAAAAAAAAGTAAACAAAAACTATAATATGACCTTAAAAAAAAAAAACTATTCCTATGCTACCTCACCAATAATACCAACAACTACTACTCCTTCTCCTTCATTGCTATTATTGCTGCAACTATAGCTATTGAAATTACGGCTCATTTAAAAGCGGGTCAATTTGGCTCTTGGCTCGTCTAACTCGTTTTTTCTATTTTTTAATATATAAAATATATTTTATTACATAAATTAATTTTTTAAATTTTTATATAATTTAATATAAAAAATATATTTATATGTGATAAATATATTTTTGTTTTATATGGATATGAAATAAAAAAGACTAAAATTATATAGTAATTTTTTATTTTTAAATAAAATAAAAACGAGTTAAACGGATCGGCTCGTTTAACTCGTTAACTCGGACGAGTCGAGTCGGGTTGGTACTTCTTTGGCTCGTTTAAAATACGAGCCAACTCGCTTTTCAAATTTTGGTTCGTCGCTCAGGATGAGCTGGCTTGTATTTGGCCTGCCCGCCTGTTTGACACCTCTAGCTGCAACTCCATCATGAGAGAGAAGTCATGAAACTTACAAATCTATCCACATTCCTATGCATGCCCTGTGACAATCATGTGCACTTCTCATCGTCGATTCAGCAGCTCTGTCGAGATGCGCTCATTGTCATCACTGTCAAACACCTCAAATGCCTCCCATAGCTCGCCCTCCTCCATCGTTGGAATATTACCAACAAAACCGACTTAACTTACCGTCTCCTTGACGTTGATGCAACCACGACCCTCATCATTGTCCACCTCACACAGCACTACCAATGCTTCTTCCTCTCGCAACGCCCTCAAATGCGTCAAAACTGTCTCAAGCTCCTAACGTGAAATGATGTTGTCACTACTGCGTTCAATTATGCGAAAGGCTTGAGAGAGCTCGAGGTGGAGTTTAACAGCGACGACAGTAATGTCGATGGATCCATCACTTAAAAATTTAGATGGTCACTTTTTTCTGTTCAGATGATCACTCGTTTATATTTGGATGTTCAGTTGTTTGTATTTGGATGATAACTTATTTATGTTCTTTGGAAAATGTTGTTGGCTTTCTATTGTTTAAAAAATTATTGATCTCAAGACTTTCTCTAACTATTCATGATAAGTAATGCTAGGTAATCAATAAAAATTCAATCAATAAATTTAAATTGAATGTTTTATTTTTTATATTTCAGATGTTTTATTTTTAAATTGATTGTGTGATATTGTTTTTTGACATTTTGGTTATTCTCCTAATTTATTGATTAAAAAATATTAATGTATGTAATTTTTCATAAATATAATATTACAATTGTTAAGATGTTTATTAAACGCTGCAAATTGAATCTTGGATCCTCTTCTTCCTATGTTATTTTTAGTCAAGAATCTTGGATTTCCGCGCTTTCCATATGTATTCGATTCGAATCATTCGATGCATAACAAAGGGATAAACATATTCACATGTAGCAGTGGTCACAAAAAAAAAAATATACATTCACATGTAGCAGTGACGATAAGATCAAATATAAAATAGTACTTCACGTGAACTAAATAGTTTTTCCTTCGCAATATAAGAGAAATTAAATAGCAGTCTCGCTAAGAAAATCACAGGGAAAAAGAGAGTAAGAGAGGAGAGAGAGCTGAAAATACTCAAAATAGAGTTATCAGCTATTTTCATTTTAATCTTTTGCGACCTAAGTTCAAATTATTTTGCTAACATTATTGATTATTCTCTTCCGTGATGCGATTCACGAGAGAGAGAAGATTTGATGACACATTCACACATTATTGTCACATAGGAAGCAGTAGGTGAGCTACTACAAGTTGAACAACACCCAAAAAATACCCTTAACTTAATCTCATTTGAAGAAGAGGGTAATGGTATGTTGTGATTCTCCTTCTCTTGAAACTCTAAACCAAACAGAGCATTATCATTATATGTGTAAATTGAATGCGGTGCATCATTTTTCAATGTGGTTAGGCCCAGGCCCTGGCCCCATGCCCCCATCTATATACAACTACATACATATTGTCCTGTCTTCCTCATTAGTGCCCACATGAGCTTGTCTCCACTAATTAGTAATTCGAATGTTGATACATTAATCTCGAACCAATAATAATGTTGATTTTGAACAACTTGTCTTTTGTGCTCATCTTTCATTTCAATAATTCACAGAAAATAAGTTTGATTCTGTTTACAAAGCTTGAAGAAGCCCACCACCATAGATACAAAAACGATATATTAAAATTTAAACAAAAGAATACTAAAGAAAGAAAGAAAGAAAGAAAGAAAGAAAGAAAGAAAGAACATGATGCATCTATGTATCATGTATGTATGTATATGTATGTATCTATCTGGCTGGAGATCCAAAACCAGCCAACCTTCCCAAAATGCCCTGCTTGTAAGGCAAGAACGTTCTCTTCTTCAAATCCTCAGATTCAGCTTTCTTTCTTGCGTAGTGCAACTCATGTGCCGAAACTCCTTCTTTCCTTCTCGTCTTTGGTGGCATCTCGGAACTATTCCTGAAGCTCGAAGAAGAAGAAGAAGAAGGAGGTTTGAGAGGGAACTTCCTGAAAGGATCCTTGCTGGAGCCTCTCCCTTCAGAGGCGCTTCGAAACAGCAGCAAATCCCTCAACCGCCACCTCTTCGAGCTCTTTGAACCCTCCGCTTTCAGATCTTCCCTATTGCTATTACTTTGCACTTCTCTGAAAGGAGAGTGCGACCGCGAAACCCTACGACTCGAAGAAGAAACCGCCGTAACCGCCGCCGCGGGTGTTCTATCTCTTCCCCTTCTCTCCTCAAAATTTTCGTTTCCGTTACCAGAATCTCTCTTCTTTCGAGGAGACAGAGCCTCCTTGATCGCCTTCTTCCCTTGCGCTATCGGAGATAGCTTCGCTTGAGGCTGTAGCAGCGGGCTTCTAGAAGATTCCAGTAACTCATCCTCGCTCATAGGCTTGATTATCCCGCCGTGGAAAAGCTCTTCGGCGGACCGAGGTGACTTTGCCGATTCACCGCTGACGAAAAACGCGAAACCGTCGTCGTGTTCAGCAGAAGCGCCGTTGAGGCTCGGCGAAGGTGCGGCGGAGGTGAAGTAATCGAAATCGGAGTAAAATTCATGAAGCCTAGAAGGACTAGTTGGAGCACTCAAGTTAAAATATTCACCGAAACGCTTGGGAGAAGAAGGAGCACTGAGATATGGTGAGATTCTTGCAGCACCGTTGAAATCGAAGGGATCCATTAACGATGGACTCCCTGGCGGGCTGGGACTTGCAACTGCCACTTCCATGGTTGTGAGATTCAATTGTTTGTGTGTTGAGAGGTTTGGGTTTGTTGATACCAATAAGCAACTGCTCTAGCTAGCTGTGTGTGGTTGTTGTGTGAAACTATTTATAGACAGAAAAACTATTAGACTAGTATTAACATAACACATGTGAAAGTGGGTGGAAGCCTCATTAGTCATCACATTATTTAAAATTGGATATTTCTCCTTTTATTAATGATGTATAATACGCGTTATAATATAAAATACACATAAAAATAATTAAATTATATATATATTTTATATTTTAATATGTATTATATATAATAATTAATTTTAGTGATTAATTTTAATATATAGATAAAATTATTATTTTTCTTTAAAATTTATATACAATTAATTTTATATAAAGTTGATATTTTATTATTGTGAGATAATAATTTCAACTAACATTTTTAACAAATAAGTGAATTGTTCATAGTATTCACATTTTTTTATCTTAATTACTTTATTGTTATTTGTCTAGAAATATTTTTATAATTAGTTAATTATTTTTTACTATAAATAGGAATTAAGTTATAATTTTAAAATATGAACAGATACAGATAATGGTCCAGTGGTACATAGGATGATGGGAACGGGGGTATGAATTGTTGGTTGACGAATGGCAAAACGGGGTCAGGTGACTCAGGTTCATGGCCGCCATTTAATACCCTGCTAACCTTCTTTTTATTTTTCAAGCATATTGTGTGGGCAATTTTAATTTCTTTGTTGCTTGCCAACCATTCTCACTTCTTAGCCTTCTAGGAGGTAAGGTAAATTAGGTAAGGTGTGCCAATGAAATTTTGGAATTTTTAGAAAACAATCTTATTTTTTTAATAATATACTGTCTAGATAAGGACACGTTGAATGGGAATTGAATGTTTTCATTCTTTCTTAGTAGGGTGGAGAATATTAAAATTCAGGGAAAATATTAAATGAAAAAAAAATTACCATGACTTATTTATTATTTAAAAATGAATTCATTTAGAGATACATTTGACTATTTTTATAAAAATCTTAACTTATTTAACCACATTCATGTATTTAGATGGATAATTATTTAATGTCTGTATAAAAATATTTTTTATGTATGAGAAAAAAAATTGAAAAGTGATACAAGAAAATCTGTATTCTGTAAAAGACAAGTTGTTACGTTGAAGCGCCACGTTTGTGTTTGGTGAAGATGGATGTAAAGTAAAATGGCCCCAATTCACCAAATGTGTGGATTTTTACGTGCAACGACAGGTTTGTAGGGGACGGCTGCATCAATTCAATTTTCAAGCCTCATCTCTACATTAATTAGTACAGAATGTTATGTTATACACATTTAATTTTTCAACAAATCCCGTTTTTAGTCACTATCATGATATACATATTAAAAGTAGGGTTTATTTATGGGGGTGTCCTAATATTATAAACTAAAAAAGTTTTTATTAAAAATACAAAAAATTTAAATCTTTAACGTATTTATTTTATATTCATTAAATATAAATATTAAATTGTTCATTAATAGTAAATTTATTATGTGGCCTAGCTAAATCCTTAAAAATAAATTAAACATATATTATGTATATACTTATATAAAATTATATGGCAATTAATCTTGATGTAATAGTTATTTAATTTCAAAATAATTTATATTGGTGTACATTAAAATTATTTTTAATATAAAATATATACTAAAATACAAAATATATATCGAGAATGGATTGAACAATAAAAAAATAATTTTATAACTTTGTACACTAAAATTAATTATTATATATCTATATCTATTCCATACAAATAGCTAATTTTCCTTATATAAATATTAAACATATATGTATTATATATAAATACATAATGTCTAATTTTACATTTTAGTATATACGTTGATAGAGTAAAATATTATAAGAAAACTTTTCGATATATCCACAAAAAAGTGAGATGTATTATTTTCATTTGATTTTTAACTATTGATCTTGATCTATTTTAATTATAAAATTCATATATATGATGAAGATCAATGTTTAAAAAACAGGAAATACTGCACTTTTCGCAATATATCGGAAAATCTTACAATATTATAATACATCAAAATCGTTTTCATAATATATTCAAGTTTAATTACAAAACCAAAAAGATTAAATATATATTATTATTCTTCTCAAAATCTACGCATTGCCATAGTATATCTATATCTATGTTTTACGGAGGGAACAATAAAATAATAAATTTCTTCGTGAAGGATTTTGTCTGCTTCTAGATAAGTTTGACGATGCGTGCAATTTATTAGTAATTAGTAATAGCACACATGTGTGTGTATGCGTAATGGCAGTCATCAGAGAGGGCCCAGCTGTTTAGATTAAATTAATAAACCTGCTTAATTTAATTAGCATGGAATAATATGGATTGCTTGGTCAAGGAGGAGCTGCCATCTTATTTAAAATATGCAACGTAACCATTTCATTCTTATCAATTTTGGTGGCGGTAAGCACTGCCTATTATACTTCAATTCTAGAAGAGCAAGACCCTACCAAGTATATCTACCATCCATATAAATCAAATTTTATTATATTAAAACAAATACATACAGCTAAGTGTTCATTACTCATTATTTTATGGAGATCCGGTGTTGGACGTTGATGAAACTACACCATGGAATGAAACTATAATTTAAACAAAAATGCATTGGTTGGTTGACGCTATATTTGTTATATTCATTCCATGTCTTGAGTCTTATCAATTAAACTATTTGATTCTTTACATATTCAAATATAATTATCATTATTATTAGTAATATTTTAATTTTAATGTATTAACAATATAAAATTTTTTATATAATTATTAAATTAGATTTACGTATTTGAAGTAATGAATTTAAAAATTAATTATTAATATCTGATTAAATATAAGTGTAAAATTCTTTTACATAAAAATTAAATTATATAAATAATTAGTAGTATTAGTGAACAAGTGTTTGAATTTTGAACTAATTATGAAGCAAACAGCAGACACACACTGCACTGATGAAGGCAGCAACAAATCAAAGTTGAGATTGATGAAGACTTTGTTCAATTTCCCTCCTCTTTTATTTCATTATATATAATAATATAATAAAGCTACCTACATTTTTTAACTTTCAATAATGCGACATATATATAATCACTTGTCAATATTGCCTATGTCCATGCTTCACTTTTCTTCGGGCAAAGAAAGTCAAGGTGGGAAAAAGAAGGAACGATGAAAAAGTAAAAGGCTAGCCACTATAATATACTTTTGGTTAGTGTGCAAATTGTAGCCTTTTTTTCATTACGAGTTAAGCAAATTAAGCAAATGCTTGTTTAATTTTGAACTTGAAAATTACATTTTTCGAAGAAATTTCATTAGTTTATACGGAAGAAAGTCAACAAAATATGTGGCAAATAGCTCTTGTATTTTTGGTGACTCATATTTATGAAAGTGGTGTATATATTTGTTCAAATTTGAAAAGTTTACTTTGTTTTTCATTTCTTTAGAATCGTGTTTTTTTTTAAAATAAAAAATATATTGCTCAAATTCAAAATCTATATTAAGAAATAAGACAAATACCATTTGATCTTGATTAGGATTATCCTACTTCATTTTTAATTGTTTTATACTTTTTATAACAATGTATAACTTGAATTTATTAAAAATTGATTGCATATTTTTGTAATCGGTTTATAATTATCCTGCTTTATTCCGAGTTTTTTTTCTATTCCAGTTTATAATTTATTATATTTTCAACAGAAGGCTTCTAGAATAAATATTTATTTATTTTCTGATTTTACTCTACAAGTTTCTTTTTTTTCTTAATGGACGACGTAATTGGTTATATCATTCCAGTGATTTGGTTTGAGTAATTCACACAATACCTGTGAGGACAGCAATCTAGAATAATAGGACCAACACCGTGTAAAGAAATTATATTTAATTGAATTAAATTAATTAATAAACAAGCTTGAAATCCAAGGTGTAGGACAAAATGCCTCTCCTCCCCATCACTGGAAAAAGGATTAGCACGATTTGCATTATTATATTATGAAAATTGTACACCAAACATTGCAGTTAAACAAGTAAAGTTATTATAATGATGAACAACAATAATAACATATGCTTTTTTCCTATAGCAAAGTCGCAATTTGTGGAATTATTCAAGTCAAAAGTCAGCTATTTGAGCTGGATATATAATAATACAAAAATAATGTAAATTATTTATTCATCAATAATCTGGGCCACCCTACAAAACCTTAACATTATTGTGACTCCAAAATTGACTCTGACTATTCTGTTGGATTTAGAGCAATCCAAAAATTATCGGTCGAAGTTAACTGGGCCCATTTATCCTCCAACAAAAATCCAATGGTTTGAATAATTTTTACTGGAACAAAAATACTAAATTCAAACTTGGAACCAATGAACATTGTGGACCCAAAAAAAAGAATGCATGGTTTTTGTTCATCTAGCATTTCCTAAATTTCAAAAAAAAAAAATTCAAAACATTTATGCCAAGATTGGTCAAAAGAATAACACCAATCCTGTCCCTTATGATGAGCAATCTGGACATTGCTCCTTAATGATTATAAAATTTCATATCACGAAATGAAAAATTTAACAAATCAACCCTCGTAATAGGTTGCCAAAACATAGTCATCACGATGTATCAGTCGATGATTGATACATTAGAAATAAATTGACACATCATTATAACCACTCTTTGGCAACGAGAGATCATTAAATTTTTCATTTCGTTAGGGGTCGATTTGGGATTTCATAATCATTAGAGGCGCCATGTCCAAATTGCAAATGTTAAGGACCGAATTTGGCGTTTACTCTTTATCGAATGATCGAGGTCATGATTCTTAACGATCACATGAAACTCATTTTGGGGCCGAATGTGTAGTCTTAGTAAGGAGTTTAACCCTAACAATGGCAGATATCTTAAGAAGGATATCCGCATTGCTTTCAAAGCATTTATTAGGATGACAATGTGTTCAACCACTATGAGTATCCCAATCATACCAAAAGACAAACGGCTTTTTGGCCACCAAAAGAAGAGATAAAAGGATGTTTAAAAACTTATCCTCTCCAGTCTTTATCAGTTCCAACGAAAATTGCTTGATTTGTTGGTGTAGTTGGAAAGAATTCATGGCAGCATGCTGAAATGGAATTATATCCTTCATAGTAGCCATTGTTTTTACTTCAATAAAGCCAAACAGATAGATACTTGGTATAGATGCCTACTCTGTTAGATCCCTCTTCAATACAAGACATAGAATTATAACTAGTGACAACCCTCTTCTCATTCTCCCACCCAATTATTTGTTGGCCATAACATAGAGATAGAGACAAATTACAGATTCATAGCTCACAATCACATTAACAAATGGGACCCTCTTTATGGAAGAATTAAGCTTGAAATTTCAAATATGTAAAGCTTTTGAAATATGATAGTTGAAGGGAGAAGCATAATGCAGATGCAATTAGGAGACTTAAATGAGTCAAGTCATAATTATTGATGGGACTTCTTCTGTAACACAAAAACAAAAATGAAAAATAAGTTACCATGAGATGAAGATGGACCACATTTCTGTGTGAGAATTCCAGTACTAGTCCTGCTTTCAATGCTGGACCATATATGGAATTCCAGCACTACTACAACTATCAGTAATCTTCACTGCATGCTATGAAAATGAAATCATCATCATTCATTCGTGCATTCATTGTTGCAGCAACAGTGTGAGGGTTATTGATAGACCTTCATTACTTCATTTCTCTGTCAATGTAGTTGGACACTTCTACTGTATAATAATGTGATGGTTAACAAAAAGTTACTCACACTTGGTTGGTTCAGACTTCAGATAGTTAATTCCACATTTATTCTTCTTGAGCAATATAGCAGGTTAGAGTCTTATAAATGACACAAGTGAATGCATCTATGTAAATTGAGAAGTAATTAGTAAAGTGAGATTTTATATGCAATTCTGTTATTCAGATTCCACATTCATTCAGATTCCTTTTCATTTTAAAAAAGCAAATTATATATGTTCAAAGGGAGGAGAAGAGATTAAGAGAATATTGATCAGAATCTACAACTTTTCTATGTGGTCTAGAGCTGTATACCAATTGCATCCCCAGCATGAATGAAACAAACCATATACAGAATAAACAGAAGCAAAATTATTATGTGCATAGCAAGTATCTAAACCTAAACTCATATGGCATAATTTGTACAAATTCTGCGAGGGGCTCAGTTTTTCTATTTTCAAGGAACTTAATGGCTTCTTTCCCTATTTCACTTGGTAATTGGAGGCATATCCAATCCAGCAATGATTCCAAGTCTTTTGCAAAGTCCAGTAAGTACCAATCCAGCAGCTTTGGGATACCAAACCTTGAAGTTGAAATTCCAACTGCAGCCTGTAAGTATTCTCTTTTCGCCGCTTCGAGTTGGTTCTCGACCTGTGATGATGTGTAAACTCTCACCTGCATTTGCCATAGTTCATGAGTCAGCAATGAGACAATGCAGATAAAATGGACTTATCACTATAGAAGATGAAAACATTCAATGTTAAACCATATAAAACTTACAGCAGGAGAGGACCAAGTTCCACAAGAGAGAGCAAATGTCACCAAGGGTTCTGATAATTCCAATCCATATATGCTTCTTACTGTCATTTCATGATTCTTCGCTCCTTTCAATGTCTGCTTAGAATTCAGCTGTAAGAAGCTTTAGTAATTTTCAATATAATCCAATCTAAAGAAAACTGAGACTTGATATGAACAAAGCTTACCGATTTCCAGTGATAAGGAAGTCTTAAAATGCAATGTTCTATGGTTGTCGCGCTTAGTAAGTGTCCACCTACATTTATTGTTGCCTGAATAATGAACAAAACAGAACAAATTCTTAAGCACATGAATTCTATAACTGCAAGAACATGCAACATAATCAGAAGAAATACAAGTCTATAGCAGGCCATACCTTCTGCATCAATGCAACAACTGTTTCGGGACTCTCCGGTACGCCATTCTCATTGAATGCCTGAATAAAAGCACAATTTTCAGTTAAACAAAGAAAAAATTACATTAAAGATACTAAGTATTGTTCAAATTGGTATAAATTACATACATTCATCATACAAGAGTTGTATATATTGATCCAGAATGCAAGCTTCTCCTGATGATTGAGATTCTCTAAGTTGACAGAGGAAAGTTTCCTCAAAAGAAGCCTGCAAGTTTCAGGATATTAGAATACTGCAACATCTGATTGAAGCACACAGAATGAATCATTGAAAAGAATGTAAATAGTAACACATACTTCAACCGATGCAGCAGAAACAAAGAATTAGCAGTTCGTTTAGGACTGAAGGATTCAGCTTCAATTGAGCGGAATTTCTTGTATGGACCAATATCCATCTCTCTAAATTCTAAACAAGTACCGTACGGATCAGCCGAAGAACTCGGACACTTGACAGTACTCATTCTCAAGAGAATGCTAGATAAGCACTTGAGAATATTCTCAGAGATTATGTTTGGGGTTTCTTCATGATCTGTTGCTTCTGCCATTAGTTCTTGCTGCACAGTTGGAAATTTCACATTAGTTGAATTGAAAAATGAAAAGTTCCCTTTCAGTTATTTAGCACACAAGATTAGAGATGCCAGACCTGCCTCTTAGGACGATGCCATGGTTTCTGCAAAGAATTGTTGTGGAGGGGAAGAGTCTTAATCTGAGTTTTTGTTGTTTTGGTTTTAGAATTGGAGTTCTTGTTGGTGTTCTTGTGAGAATTACTGCATGATTGGTTCTCTTTTCCTTGCCTATCCTCACCAGGAAGTGAAATTGTTGGGGAAGGAGACTTGATTTTGATCTTGGAGGAAGATGTATGAAGAGCTTCTTGATACAAGTCCTGCCTGAAATGCATGACCTGCTGTTCAAGCCTTGCGATTTCTTCCTCGAGCACGGCGACCTCGGCGAGAAGGCCGAGGGTAGAGGGAGGGAGGTAAGGAGGAAGACGAGGGAGAGAACCTAAAGGTCTGTTGAAAGCTCTCTGCAATGCCCTGTGGATGTTCTCTTCTTCCCTAAGCTTCTTCTTTAACCTCTCCACCTGAAAATTCAAATTCAAATTCAGAGACTGCATTCATGAATGATGATGATGAAGCAGTGGTAGTGCATTACATCTTGTTGCAAGGCCAATTTTCTTTCCCTGCTTCCTTCTCTGGATTTTCCATGTGACAAACTTCCCTTCATGTCTGCCTTTTCATTCAAGAGGTTATGCAATAATCCAATAAGATATAATTTCAAAATTGAAATTGAAAAATAATTGGAGAGTTTTCAGAATTTTCTTCTTCTCATTGGAACTGAAGGCATCCATCCATAGTTTATGATGAGAATTGAGAAGTGTTACGTTACCATAATGATATAATAATATAATAATAATGTTGTATTTTTACTTTGTTCACTGTAGCAACCGTTTTTCAAAAATACTAATACCAAATATAAAAAAAAAAAAAAGCAGAGTTGAGTTGAATTACTCTATCATGATGATCATGTGCTCCTCTTGTATGAGCTTTCTTAGGCTCTACCCTCATCCGGCTTCTCCTCTCCATTATTATCTCTGGAAAGTAATATAAAGGAAGATGGAGATCAGACCTTGTTATCTAAAGATTAAGGGGAAGGAGGAGGTGAGTAGTGGAGGCATGACGAGGGGAAAAGAAACATGTCAAGGAGTGGAGTTGACAGCTATATATATCAAGATGATCAAGAATCAAGATAGTGAGACTTCCACCGCCCTATGCCTTTTAACTCTTTCTACTTTGGATGTAAATACAACAATTTTATTTATTTATGTACGAAAGAGAAAGAGAAAGAGAAAGAGAGTGGTTTCAATTTCATGAGAAAAAGACTAGATGCGCATACATACAATACAGCTTGCATAGCATAAAGTGCTCCACTGACCCCAGGGACCAAATTTGCACAAATTATTATTTTTGTTACAAATAAATTTGAATTCACAACTAGGTAGGAGATGCTGTAAGAAAAGAAAAATCTGCTGTAATAAAACTTTTAGATTAGATGGTAATTTCTGTTTATATAGATTCTGATTGTAGAGTGGTGCGTTGTTGAGGTGGTAGGATCCAATGAAATCTAAGCAATCATGAAAGAACGTGCGCTTTCCCCATTGAAAATTATTATAAACATTTTTTACTTTTTAATTTAACTGCAACGCAACGCTCTTGAGTCTTGTTTTGTTTGTTCTTTATTTTTGCACTTTCCCCTTATACGCTAATATCCAGTACTATTCGTTTGTTCATTCTTCTAATCAAACTTGCCTCTATTTGATGGGTTTGGTGGTTTTTGCCGGTGGATGCATTCAACTAAATTCAATTATAAATTAATTAATTAATTAAATTAAAAGGAGGAGGGTTTTGTGAGGCAAAAAGCTGCACCAATCACATGCCATGCCCACCTAAACCATTTTATTTTCTCTTTTCCAGATCAACTTAGCAAATTATATTATGGTAATTTATTTTCAAAAAAAAAATTAAATATTGGTAGAAATTATGTGGAAGGAGAAGAAAGGTGCAACATTGTAAAATGTAAAATATGAATATATTTTTTAAACCCACGCGTCCTCTGCTGTGCCTGCCAGCTGGAAATCCTAATGTATGTGTCTCGGGAGTTTGGATAGATCTCCTTTCCATTGTCGTGATATGTAAGTATGAAAAATTGTTTTATTGGATGTGCACAAAGCACTAATCAAATCCTTAGCCCAATTGCATAAGATGCAAATGTTTTGGTGCGTATAATTGAATTTGTTAGATTGAGAAAGCTAGTATAGAGGGATGACATAAACACAGCTGAAACGGCAATTAGATTAGATGATATGGATGGGTTAGCTATTAATAAACAAAAATGCTTGAGTACAAGCTAGCTAATAAAATATTTTATTTTTTTTCTATTACACACTCTAACACAAATAATTACAGAATTGAGGATAAATGGGATGCGATTCTCACTAGTCACTTCATACTTTATTCTATTTTTTGAAAAAAATGGCACACAAAAATTTGTGTAAGCTAAATGCTAAAGCTTGCGTTTCAAAGATTAAAAAGAAGAAAAATAATGTTACAGAACTAATGAGTATAATTTAAAAAATAATAAATGATAAAAAAAAATAAGTGTTCATTTTCTATTGTTTTTGACTATTAAACTTTTTCAAAAAAAAAAGAAGGAAGAAAAATTGAAAGAATAGAGTGGGGAATCCACACACGCTTAATTATGTCCCCATCTACAGCCACGTGACAGTGACGCCAAATCACAAGCTGACGTTACCCTCTTCATCCCTTTTCAATTTTATGCATAACTATATTATTCACAAATTATTATGAGATTTAATAGCCTTAATTTGATTTTTTTTTTTTTTTTAAAGTAGGAGGAGAAACTAGAAAGACCTCTAAAGCACCCTTTTCTTCTGATTCTGAGAATGCAATATTAACTTTTGTGTTGCCGGGACAACTTTCAATTTTCAACGGATTTGATCCTCTAAGGAACCCAATTTTAATTTATTCGCCACCATATTCTCCAAGCTTTTAAGTGTGTCGGATTAATTAATTAATTAATAATTGCTATATTATACTACTGATTTTACATTAGCATGATTTGATCAATTGATACGAATGAGACCGGTTAGCTGGCTTTAGCTAGCAAGTTTATTATTTCTTAGTCTAAAACAACAACCACATCTATCTGATTTGTATTTTCTGTATTGTTTAGGCAATTAAGGTGGTATGTACAATTGTACTATTTCGTATTTAATTATTTTACGTGATCCTATTAATCAGAGTCTTGAAATCAACGTTTGCATATTGTTGTAGATGAAGCAACAGTCCTAGCTCCATGCTTATGCTAAAATTAATGTGAAGCGTTAGCGTAGTCCTCCCCTAAATAGAACGCTGTCGGTGACGATCCATAGATCCATGTGTTATCTTATATATAATGACAAGATTAATAATAATCATTAATAGACATAGTGACCCAATTAATGCATATAAGCACCTCTTTCCATTGAGATTTAACCTCGTGATTCGATAGAAAATTTGCTTATGCAGCTATGTATTGTTGTAGTCTGGCGAGCTGGAGAGGCATAACTCATCTTGGTGAGGAGGTCATCCACTACTACTCGGCGAAGGAGGTATACGTGAGTTCGTCAAGAACGGCGGGTGAGTTACTCTGCTCAAGAGTTAAGTGAGAAGAGAAATGAGAATATATCCTATCTAGCACAAGTTAGGTCTATTTATAAAGATGCTAGATTACTCAATTGAGTCATATTATAATTAATTATGGTTGGACTAGTTCATATCAAGTTATATAACGATTAAAGATAAGTGTAAATGTTGTTTGTTACAACATTAAGTTGTTATTCATTCTTTATTTGTACGTGTTTTTTTTAGTTAGAGTGGGCCAAGGTAACATAAACAAGCTATGACTAAGACGACCGAATTATATACATAACAGACCAAGTTATGTGAATAGTAAGCCGAGGTATAGGAATAAAAAGCCGAACAATAGAAATAATAGGTCGAGATTTAGATTTGATGAGCTAAGCTATAGGAAATTAGGGACCAGACCATAAGTCATTGTTCTTGTTTATCAACTATGTTCATGGTTCAGTTCCAAAATCGCAGGATACAGTTCTATGGAGAAAATAATTACCATGTTAAATTTCCTCTGCTTTAAGTTTATGGTAACACCAATCATTAATCAATATTGACTAGTTGGGAATATAGGATAAGATTCTTCGCTAGCTGTAAAAAGTTGTTGTAATTGCTAATTAGTTCTCACTTAAAAGAAATTTAGTAGTAACAGTAGTACACTAGTACCTAGCACTATTGTTTGACCAATCGTAATTGCAAATTGCAATGAGTCAATGTTAGTTGGGAAAAATATATGTCAATCATTGGAAACATTAGACACTATACATTGTTGTTTCCGTCCCTAATTAATTATGCAGTCTTTGGTAATTCTGCTGACAAATAAATGATCAGTTATCAGTCTCAAGAGCTATGAGTCCATGACCACCATGAAAATGGCAGAAAATTAAGTTGTAAAATAGAAGTTATGTAATCTTTCTCTACCTCTCATTGTACTATATTTGCAAGGACTTTGGTGAGTACCCTTTTAAACGTTTCAAGAAATTATTCCTGGTAAGGATAAAAAGGAGGAGCATGATAATTATGATAATTTATGGTAATCATCATCATAATATATTTTTGTTGCTGTCATCTCACGCAACAATTGAGGTTGCTTCATTGTCTATTTCTCTGTTGAAAAGTGCTTGGTATCTAATAAAGTAATAATGATAATACCACATTGCAAGAGCAATAAATATGATCTCTTATTAAGATTAAGCACGTTTTGTATTAAAGAAGCAAAACCACTATACTGAATGATTCATGCCATCTTATGACCATAGAATTAAAATATTTTTGTTTTTGCTTAATATTTCTATAAGTAAATGTTTATTATCTGTATTCGTAAATCAGCAAAGTAGCGTAATCATATATATTGGAAATACAATTCAAGTGTGTTTCTAGAAAAGTTATCAATAATTCACTAGCTTTGATAGTTTCGTAGAAGACTTAGAAAGTTAGTACTTTATACTGAAAAGCACAATCAGAATCATCTTTAATCTTTATTGACAGAGCAGCAATGTCCTTGTGTTATTTTCTTAGGCAGTAGCAGACATTTCAGACCCACTAATATCACCTCTTATTTTTCATCTATCCACAACTACAAAGAAGAGTGTTTAATTACTAATTAGTAATTACCCACTTGTAGATGTGTAAAACATCATTGATACATAATTGATAAACAAATAATGACCTTGATTTGTTTATTTTTAGCTTAATTTATACATTAAACCCCTATAGTTTAGATGAAATTGTAATTATGTCTCTATAGTTTAAAAATTTATAATTGAGTTCATGTAGTCATTAAAAATTTGTAGTTTAGTCTTTATTCAGATTTGACGTTAAAAATTCGTTAAATTATGTGTTATTATGATTGTACCATCATCTAATCTTATTCACTGCCTCAAGGATTTGCGGATAGCTTTTAGTATCTATGAGATATGAAAAATTTAGTCAATTACAATTCTATCTAATGCACGTGATTTCACATATGATTATAATATAAAATATATTAGAGAATATTCTGTTAAATTAAATATTTTTTGAACGATAGAGATTAAATTATAAATTTTTAATAAATATAGAAACTCAAGTATATATTTTTAAATTATAGGAATTTGATTGCAATTTAACTGAAATGGTAGGAATTTAGTATATAAATTAACCTTATTTTTATCACCGGATCATTCATCAATTACCATATGTTGGTTGATGAAGATGCTTTGGTGCTCTTAATTTCAAAGGTGACCCACAGAGTGGGCACATACACATAAACATAGATATAGTAAAAGACGTGCAATTCCTAATGGTTATAGATATAGTCATCCACAAATAAAGTGAATCATTTTTACTTTCCGCACTTGAAACTTTATTTTCAGTCTGATGATGAAGTGAGGTTGCATCGTCGTGCAACCAAAATAATTGTCCTCATCTCCAACAAAAAATAAATCATTGTCCTCATCGCTTATTTTATACTAGTCATGTCACATTCTTGATGCTTTTTTTCATTATTTTTTTGCGCTTAAGTTGGAGGTTTTTTCAGTTTTATATGACCAAATTTCCATTTAAATAAATATATGTATGTATGTCAACCAAAATAAATAAATAAATAAATAAATGTATGTATAAAGTTATGTGGTCACTTAGCTTGTCACGGTTTGTCTGTGTAACAGTAATTAGTACATGACTACTTGCACCCATGCGTTTTGGCATCATCTCTAGTTCTTTACTTAATCATGTGATAGGGATTATTAGCATTTAGCAATATAAATATAAATTATATTTGGTAGTGGCATTTTCCAGTGATTGTTGATGCATATTGCATAAGGTGTTGTTGTCTTTGTTACTGAAAGTGTTATTTCAAGAGTTTATAGTTCCATATGTATTATTTGAAGAAACAATGTGAATGTTTTGAGATAGTGCTTGATAGAATCAGTAAATTCCATTATCCCGTGCGACTTTAGATTTCTAGTTTAATGCAATCCTGTGGAAATAAACATGGTTTATGAACAAATGGATAAATTAGCAACAAAATAAATCAATATTAATTAATCAAATTAAGTACGGTATTTACACCATGAAGACTATTTACCACTCATCTCGTGATAGCCTCTGCCCTCTATACACCTAAAAATATCTGAGAAGTAAATGCTTCCCAAAGTAAAATCACTATATAGGTAGGTTATTTTCTCTGCCAGTCAAACGCTGAAAACATCTCTCGTTGCTACCAAGTGCAAATGATTACCTCAATAGTTCATCATATGATCCTAGTGCTTCAAGGATGCTTTCTACCCAGCTGCAGGAGGAGGAAGTGTGTCAGAAACAGATTAATTTTAAAGCAATATAAACAGCAATGGAATTCTGTGCGTACTAGAAAATCCTGATATAATGAATTATAATAAAGATGAATTATTGAAACTGGAGTCATTCCTATGTTACCAAAGCCTGGTATATTCGAAAAAGAAACATGATGTAGAAATGGAAATCAGCTTTGTAAAAAAAAAAACTTGACAGGCATGAAAAATCCTAAGAAATAGCACAAAGAGGATTTGTGATTACCCTTCCAGGCCTGGTTGTGTTGGATAGTACACATTTCTGAATCCTAATCTTCTTGCCATTGCAGCAGTTGTCTCGCCAATGCATGCAACAGAATTGTTCCACTCTGAATCAGAAATAAGATTCTTCCAGGCACTGTGGCAGCAGATGTCAAAAACAAGTAAATTAAGTTTTCTCTTTTATTTATATATAAAAAAAGGAAGATTGAAAAATAACCAAGTGGTAAATAAGACAGGACTTGCCAAGAACAAAATTCTATTTATTTCTATAGTAGAAAACTAAAAATAAGACGGCCAACTGGCCAAGTACTCCATGATTCTTGTAATATGATAGTATTAGGCTGGACTAGTAAGGGACACACTCAAAGAACTGAAATACTGAGTCCAAAACATAATTAATCATTTTGTAGATTTGAAGTAGATATGAAATTTCTAAAATTCAAGAATCAAGAGTTTAAAAAATAAATAGATAAAGTGGAGGAAGAAACCAAAAGCTAACCGAATAGCAGAGGGTGAAGCTACAGTGACAACAGGTGCAGCAAGTGCCTGCTTAAGAACCATTTGGTCAACATTTTGAACTGGCACCTATCAAATAAGTGAGAATCAAACTATCGTTAAGTTTCCAACAGGACTGTGGAACGGATCACCTGAACATTAGTAAATATTGCATTTATAATAATTTAATCATTAATAAAATGAACACCCATTCAACATGTGGTGCTTGCAAGGAAGTACTTAAGTATTGGACCATATATATTTTTAGAAAAATGGAAACCAGCATCAAAGCTAAGATATTTTACCGTTGTGTATGTATTCATCCTAGTAACCTCAAATCCACGCTTTGAAAGTCCTTCCTCTGGTTATATAAATATTACACAGACAATTAGTATATCAATATGCCTTAACAAATTGCAGTACCAATTTCAAAATGTTAGCTGAATGCATACAAAACCCAAATATGAAAGATGCAAAGTAATAATTCTATTACCAATCTCATTGCTGGCCTTTTCAGAAGCAGGGTATAGAACAGTTGATTTATTTCCAATCTTTGGAAGTTCTGTAGCCAAAACCTTTCCTGTTGCTGGAAATCATGAAATCCATATTAAGTTTCACTTCCAAAAGACTCGGCTTAAAATTCCAGATTCGCACTAAACAACAATATGTTAATCTACTGTGTGGTTAGATTCTCAATTCACTTTCACTAAGAACCACTGAAGCACAGAACCAAAGTAAAGCAAAGTGATCTCCAACCCTACCCTATCTAGATGCATATCTTGGAACAACCCACATTTTCCTTTAATACCCCAAAATACTTGTGAGTTTTGTGATATTCGTTTATATTTCTTTAGTCAGTTATCCAGCTCGATGATATAGAAGCAAAACTGGGGAGCAAATGCAAATTCAGCATACGCATGAATACACACGGATACCTTTTGATGGTGCAAAGGCAACATCAAGCAATTGCTTTGAAGACTGCATAGCTTCCTTGAAAATGCTTGCAGTACCAGCCCCAACAACGCCTATTTTGACATGAGGCATCCCAGCAACTCTATGGACAACAAAAAAGAGCAGGCAAAGTATTTAAGAAACAAAGTACAAAAAGAAAACTATGTAAAATTGCATATAAAAAGAATAATACTGTAAAGAATGACATAAAAGGAAACCTTTGTTTCTCGTGCTAATTTGTCTATAATAATGTATTCATACAACTACAAAATGCATCAGACAAGTTCATATAAGAAAAAATCTTATGGCAATTTCGGCAAGTTCATATTTGCAGTAAGACAACTCAAGCACAACTATATTGGAGATCATATAGACAATTAGTTCACATGGTACATAACAAAATTGCATCTCAAATATTCTGGCCACAGGGCAATAAGTTACAACAGAAAGCAAGGGGTATAAAAATTTCACTTGGAAAATAAAATATACAAGCCAATAAAGAGAATTGAGGAAAAAATATCATGATGATGTTTGAGCAAATTTTTTTCAAAATCATTTGGAAATCCTCCAGCAATTTCACATGAAGCACTCAAACAAGCTCTAAAATATTACCTCCATGCCTCTAGAAAGACTGAACCAGCTTCTGGGGAAGTTATGACAATCCAATCAAACACATTATCTACAAGTATCAAGGATTGGTTGTTAAGCAATTAGGCACTTATAAGAATGAGTAACGTTGTCATGTGTGGATCAGAAAATATACATAAAATAAACAAGTGATAAAACGATGGCTTTTTCCTAATACTTACCGCTTAATACAGAAGGAAGCCTATGTAAATCTGCTCCCTGTGTGTGCTCAATGAGTGGAAGTTCCAAAGACCTGATTTCATGTTTAGCCTGCAGCAAACATTGGAATTACATCAATAGTTTCAGGGTATTGATCAGTTAAGCAAAAAATGAGCATGATGAACATGTTATACTTTATCACTCAGGTTTGAAAGAAGAGCCAATGAATTCAATCAATTAGTGTCCATCAAGTAATAATTCAAGATGATAGGTCACACGTTTCAAACAGGGGAGTCTTAAGTATATTGTCTTTAATCGAACCCTAAATTCCTCTACATTTGAAAAACCTGTGATGATCTGCAATATGACATGAATGAATTTGCTACGTAAACTACACTAGCCCTATATTTGATTGCTAGTTGCTAGAAATAATGAAAAGTAGGATGGAATGGAGATTTAGGCATCTAAATCCAGCATCTGGACATTTGTCAATTTTTATATTCAGCACTTTCTTTCTTTTGAATTAACGTGGCTTAAAATAATCATAATAATAATAATAATTTAAAATTCAAGCACCTAGGAAAATAGGGGGCAAAAGAGAAAAGAGAAAAAACAAACGGAATAAAAACATTACATACACTGAAGAATTTCATTTCAGCCTTTAATCAAACACCTAAATGACATAACGGCTTAGATGAGAAGAAGCAAGTAAAGGTAAGTCGGAAAGAGAAGAAAAGCTAGCTAAGATAAGTGAGAATGCGAATCGGAACAGAGATGGAAACAGAAGAGTTACATTGAATATGAGGCTGAGAAATAAAGCACATTGTAGCTGAAGCAATGCAGAGGAAAGAAAGAAATCGAAGGATCATAAAATTTAAGGTAAGGTGAAGAGAGAGAGAGAGAAAG
>JASCZI010211483.1:69710-86980 GCA_036250425.1 Stylosanthes scabra | reverse complement strand
TACGAACCAGAGCAGTGATAAGCTTGGCGTTCTTGCCACGCTCTCTGGTGACGACGACTTTGGGGGAGTAATTGGAAGTGGAGGCGGAAGCGGAGGTGAAGAGGGAGTCGGTGGCGGAGGCGGATGCAAGAGAAGAGCGGTGAGGAGAGAGGAAGATTCGGCGGTGGAGTTGACCGCCGCAAGGGAGAGCGGAGATAGAAGGAGCATGTGCCATTGAAACGTGTTGGGTAATGGAGGTTGTCCCCACTCCAGCTGTTACCGTCTTACAGATCAACCCCCTTCCTCTCTTCTTATTTTATTCATTATTACCATAAATATCTTCCCTTTCTTTTCAGTTTTTTTTTTTTTTTTTTGGACTTGACCTTTCTTTTCATTTAGTCCTCAATTTTATAACAATAACTCCATAAGTCAATAAGACATTAACAATGTTTAGTTTTTTTTTATTTTTAAATCAAACGTATTTATATTTCATTCCATCAGAATAATAAAACGAAAACATAAGAAGATAGGTTCAACTTGAACAACTAAAAGATAACAAAGAGAACACATAAATGAAAAATAAAATTAAGGAGGATGATGTTGATGGTATTCTTAAATCAAACTCATAGCTAATTAAAGAATCAGATCTAGGGTACCAGCAATGTCTTCAAATATTCGAACATTGTAATGGTTCCAAAACTTTCAGAGAATCGTAACAACCAGACTAACTCGTCTTCTGATATCAGATGCATCCAAAATTATGAAAATTTCTTCCTCCTTCACATTAGGATTAGTATTTTTCACCGTTATAGCAAACAAATCGGTCATGATAGTTGAATTGTATTGTATGATACATGAAAAGAATAAGGAAATAAGGATTCTATCTCAAAATTCTATCAGAGCACATCAAAATCCAAAATAGCACATTAAAATCCTAGTAGAACATATCAAAGCACTAAAAGAAACTTATTAAAGCATAAAAGAAACCCTAACAGAACACAAAAAAAAACTTTAACAAAATATTAGGGCACAAGAGAAACTCTATCAGAGCGCTAAGTCACATTAACAATGTTTAGTTTATATATTATCAATTGATTATTTACATTATTACCATATAATTTTATTAATTGATTATTTACATTATTTTTAATTAATAAAGCAAGAAAACTTATATAAGTTCATGTTAAAATGATATTTAATCAATGGTGTTAGATAATAAAAAAATCAAATAACAATATTAAAAATTTTAAAATTCATATGTAATTATTATTTTATTTTTATTTTTAATTTAACTAATATTAATTAATTAATTAATTATTGGTTATCAATAGTTTCTGTATATATTAAGCTCTTGGTATTGGGTGTATTTATTCAAGTTTACAAATTACTAAGTTTTTACCAATACAAAATCATGTTTACAAGAGCAAAAAATAATAGAAAAAAAGTATAAGCTAAAACTTCAAACATTGTTCTTCTTATCCTCTTAAAAAGTGGGATGTTGCTAGAAAAATTCATACTGTGATAAGTTTTTATTGTACAATAAACAAACACATAACAAAGTTCCACACACAGGCACACACTAATGAATGCATGAACTCAGATCTCCACTAATTATTAAGATTTAACAATTTAACAGTGAAAACAGGAAAACGTATTCCGGTTTCGGCCCATGGATTACACACGTTTGTATTTTTATTCTGATTAAAGTTCTAAATTTGTCGCACCAAAAAAAAATCCTAACTGTGTAAATATTCCTATTTATAAGGGTAATGCTAAATTATTTCACAATTAAAAAATTTAAGAACTAAAATCTGAAAAAAGTAATAAGCTAAAGTAGTCATTCAAAAAGAATTAAAGAAACTTGTTTAAACCATTTTTCTAATTTTAAAATAGGAAATTTTAAATTTGCTTATATTGTATGTCTTCAAAATAAAAACAATCATTTTTACTATATTTTGAAAAAATTAAGAAGATTATTAAATAGTAAAGAGGATTTTTTTGTTTGGTGTCTAATGTAAAATAGGAGTATTATTTTTGGTACAAGTTGAATTCAATGAACTTAAATAGTACTATGTGGTATCGAATAGTAGTATTATGTATGGTGTACAGGAGTGGGGCCAATCGGGTGGAGAATGGTGGCATGTGATGGTTGGATGATGTCCAAATGCCCGCCGACATTATGGCACCAACAACAATAATCTCCATTACAAAATACAAATCATGATTAACGGTCATGATTTCCGTCGCAGTCGCTTCACCAAAACCCTAATCTAATCGCTACTAATTTTCTGTGCCCCACGCGGCTACGCTTAGTACTCCTCGCTCCTTCGTTACCAACAAAGCAATATTACTGTCTCTCCAACTGCATATTATCAGTGTATATTTTTTTCTTAGTTACTTAGATAGATGTACAATAAAAATTAATTATTAATATAAAAAATATATAAAAAATTTAAATAATATACATATTTATATATAAATATTTAGTGATTAATTTAATAGTTACATTTTGATATATAAATAGTATTTTTAATTTTTTTAAATATTTATAATTTATTTTAATAATAATTAATTAATATAAATAAAAGTTAAAATGTATAAATTATAAATGCTTATAATTACTACTAAATATTTTTATAAGAAAAATATTCTTATTTAAAGCTTCTTAATGTCTCCATCAATATACTTATTAGAGAAATGATTAAGAGGCCTAAACCGTAAATCAAATTATAAGTCAAATTTTTACATAGAGAAAGTTTTATATTTTTTATATTTTAAATTTTTTTAAAAAATAACATTTATGATTAAATTCTTTATATTTTTAGTATTAGGTCTATTATTAGGCTTATGATTAGAACTCTCCATCACTTCTCTACTTATTAATATGGATTGTTAACGTGAAAAAATATATTCCACTTATATGTAACACGAGGTGGATGCATTTATCTGACAAAAAAAATATAATTTTAAAATATATATCTATTTTATTAGATTAATTATTATTTATGCAGATAAAAATAATATTATTCATATATTTTTTAGTCAATATAAAATTTATATTCGTATAAAAATATAATTTTTATTAATTAAATATTTTAATATTTATAAAAAATATAATATAGTTAGAGCATCATCAGATAATTATTATATTTTTATATGGAGATCAATTTAATATTTATACACATAGTGGGATTATACAAATAATGTTCCACTTATATATATTTCTATTATTGCACTCAATTTATCAGACAAAAGACACAAGAAAGAGGGTAAGGGAAAGCACATTATTTTTTTTCTTTCACTTTATCATTTATAATACTTAACTTTTTAAGATAAAACTTATTATGATTTATATTAACCAAATACATTGTATGCGCAATGTTTCGTTACCTTGCTTTAAAATAGTTAAAACTTAAAACAAGGTAGTTTGCGAAAGGTCAAGGAAGAATGGAGGCGCAACTTGGCTCAATGATGGGCATGCCACATAGCAAGTACTATTCATTTAACTATTTAAAGACGTGCAAGTTGTCAAGTTATTAAACAAGTTATAAGCCCCCAAAATTGTAGCTCGTTTCATATAATCAATAATACAATAATTGGTCACTAACAATGCATAGTAATCATTACTTAAAGCGGAAATCAACTTTGACACTTCCTTAAGATAGCATCTTTCTCATATTACATAGCATTGTATTATTCCATAATAATAATGCTCCTAAAGTGCATGGCCATCAGATAGCCCATTGCTCTTTCAACATTGCTGATCTTTTCATTCTCACTAAACACAACAATATAATTCACCATATAGCAGTAAACACACATATTTTTCACAACAGTTAAAATTTTCAAAAATTCTTGCATCATCATACACTTTACTTCTCAACCTTTGTAAGTCTCTCCCTTAATTAAAATCTTGATGTTTAAGACAAATTAAATTAAATTAATGACATTGCAATTATCCTCCACGTGGACCATCCTTATATAAGCCTTGGGGAACAAGTAAGTAAGTCCCCACCCGCTCTTATTCACTAGATTAATCCTTACTCATACAAAATGGAGCAATTTCAGACAATAACCTCGGAGTTCTCTGCAATATTCTGCAACATTCTTATATCTAAGTGATCAAGTTGTAAGTAGTTTGGGAAAATAGGTTAGGGTTTGACAATATTAATAAACAAATCGATTTTGTCTATAAAATAAAAAATTAAAAATAATAATGACCGTTTTATATGTCAAAGTAGTGGCGAAAAACAAATGAAATAAATAATTAAAGAGCAGACACAGGCATACTTAAAGATAATTATTCCAATAGACAAGTCTAATATAATAAGTTTGGTCTCTAATTACTTTCTTACCCCTACAGAGTCTAAAACGAATAATTTAATTGAATATCTCTCTACATTGGATACTACTAGTACTACCTCAGGTTGTCAAAATTCAAGTCCACACTCCACAATTAGGAGGGGGTTCTTAAGAATTCAACAGATCAGATCATCATCAAGCCAAGTTACAGATAGATAGATAGATAGATATAAGTTAATTAATTAATTTGATCATCATTCATTCATATTCATCAGGCTGTGATGGTGACCTCCGTGTGATGCTGTTGTAAGATGTAAATCTTCCCTCTTCATTCAGCTTACTTGCTGTTGGTGGCCTCCATAAACGGGATATGCACCATAAGCAGCAGCATAAATGCTTGGGTCATGTGGAGGTGGCAATGCATATCCATAACCATCATAAACAGGACCCCCATAATATGCCCCACTCCATGGATTCCCAAACTCCATTCTAAACTGCTCCACAATGGAGGAATAAAATCATCACAAATGCAAATTAATTAAGTACCAGTGAAACAAAAAGACACCTAAAATAAATGACTGCATGAATTATTTAGAATAAAGGAGATCTGAAAATAATTCAAAATGTAATGCAAATGGCTAAATTGAAACTGAGTTAAAATAAATTGAGTAGATAGAGAAAAACGCACATGAAAATTTTTATGGTGGATACAAGTACACGTGAAAAATTTAAAAAGATAAAAGTATCTTAAAGATAATTAGTAATAGACAAAAGTACATATGTCATGTATACTTTTGTCCATCGTTAATTAAAAATAAATTGACGACATGTGTACTTTTGTCTTTTCAAATAAAGTATACCATAAAATAAATTTTTCGTGTATGTTTTTTTTTCATTCTCTCCATAAAGTTATAGAACTTTTCAGCGGTGGCAAACAAACATTCTGCCTAAACCCGCTACCAAATGTGGTGGGCTGGGCCGCCCCCATCTAAATAAATGGGCTAGAAATGGCAACAAAAAAAAACATGTGTGTGTGACAGTGTGAGTGAGAGATTACCTGCTTATTTGCTGGATTTCGGCCCCAAGAAAGACGAACTGTTTGCTTGCCAATCATAGTCCCATTTAGCTTCTGCAACGCCTCTTCAGCATTATTTCTGCAGAGGAAGTGAAGTAGCACACAATGTTGTAGTTTATCACACACATACATCTCCAAAAAAGGTTTTTCAAAAGGGCAATATAATATCTTTTCAACTAATTAATTACCTGTTTGCAAATTGTACAAAACCACAACCTTTTCCAACAGGTATCTTAACAGAGACTATCTCGCCATACTGGGAGAATGGATGCTTAAGATCTTCAGCTGTAACATTAGGGTCCAGTCCTCCAACAAATATCTATAACCAACCATCCATACAAATACATTTCCACACATCGTTAACAAAACAAATACAATTCTAACAAAAATCTCAAAAACTTACAGTTGTGTTAGTTGAATCAGTTTCAGATTGGCTAGATGTGCCATTTGATTGCCCTCCTACATCAACAATAGGTATGTAATACACAAATTAAAGTTCATCAAGAAGCAGAACAAATTAAATGAACTCTGATTATTGAAAAGCAAGTTGTATATTTGTACCTTGTTGATAGGCAGATGATTTCCTAGGAGTTGCAGCTCCAATACGCATAGGCCTGCTAGAACAGTAAACACCATTCATTTCAGTCATAGCTTGAGACCTTTCATTATCATCACCAAACCTGACGAAACCATAGCCCTTGGAGCGGCCAGTGTTGGCATCAAAAACAACTTTAGCAGCCTTAACAGAAGGGTATCTACTAGAGAAAGTCTCATGCAAGAGGCTATCTGTAACATCTGCAGCTAAATCTCCTACAAAAATTGAAAGGTCTGGAACATTGTCTGAACGCTTGTCTCCTGTGCTAAACGTTGCCCAGTTCAGCCTGAAAGGCTGCTCTGTGTTTGGCATCAAGATTCCAGCATAGTTCTGTAAAACTTTCTCAGCTGTGCCGTGTGAATAGAATTCCACAAATCCATAACCCTCTGATAGACCTGTCTGCTTATTGCGAATAAGCTTGATGGACGAAATCTGAAACAATAATATATAATTAATTAAGCCTTCAATTTCAACATTCAAAATTATAATTTCACAAAGAATATTACATGCATGCAAAAATAAGCTCAAGTAAGAAGGGCAAACTCCTCTATCTGGTATTCAACTATTCATACTCTAAGCAATTCATGCTTCAAATAATCCAAAAAGCAAATGCAAATGCAACCAGAGAGTTCATAAATGTGCACATATAACTTAATCCCCTCAGAGTTCTGATACTATTATATACAGTTAAAATGAATCAAACAGTTCCACCTAGATTGATGCATGACATCATGAAAAAATCAGAAAATTTACATTGATGGAAAGTAAAATCGAATAGCTAGGGAAGATGCCATAAGAGATTTATCTTATTTGCTTGATAAGAGTAAAGAGTCCGCTAATGAAAAATTTGTATTCTGCTCCCACTTTTGAACTGATTATTGGGGTTTGAAAAGAAAGGATAGTGACACTGACAAATATACATTAAATTACCATCCCTCTCGCAGTTATGGTTTGGGTTTATAAAAATTATAGCTACAATTACAAGATAATTATGATCGAAAACCAAGAAAATTAACCACAAATTATATGGACACCTGATATTAAAAAGGTTAAATTAAATTAAAGTAGTCATCCACCACCCCACTTCTCTCCAATCTTTAACTCACACCCAAATAATAATAATAATCAGGAATTGAATTTTCTCAATATTGACCTTTTAAGCATGCATCTTTAGTTAATGTGAGCACAATGTAACATAGAAATACCAACTCAGCTATCAAAACTATTGTATTCAGTATTATTCACCAATAAGAAGAAAGCTACTCAATCCTAAGCTTATAAGTAATAATAATGAGAAAAAAGGGCTAATAAGCTTTCCTATATAAAAGTACAGACACAAAAAATTGAAGTACCCAAAAAAGGACAGTCTTACGTTCATGGAATCAACTACAAAAACAGAAATAATTATGAAAAACCAAAAATCTCATATATGTGGACGTTATAATATTATATTGAAAAGGAAAGAGGAGGAGGACCTCGCCGGTGGAAGCAAAGCAGCGGTGGAGATAACTCTCGTCCATCCAATGATGCAAATCTCCGACCCAGATCGTCTTGTTCTCGGCGGAGGATCCCTGAGGCTGGTGCTGATGGGAGTGGTGGGGGGTAACGTGAGGGAGCTGCTGCTGGTACTGGTGGTAGGGCATGTAGGGCTGAGGTGGCGCCGGAGCGTAATGTTGAGGCGGCAGCATGGGGTGCTGCATTACCATGGCGGTGGCTGGGTACTGCATCGGCACCCACTGCTGCGGCAGTTGCAGTGCCTGCGGGTGCGGTGGCGTGTGCTGTTGCCGTTGATTCTGCTCCGTTGGTTGGTGGTTGTGCGAATCAGAGCCGTTGGATTGCATCTTAAAATAAAAATGACGACCAGTGTGTATGTTCGTTAATTATTAGCTTCTTGTATTTTCCGTATTTTTGTTTCTAATAATAATAATAATAATAAAATGAATGAATATGCAGAAGAAGCATGAGAGGGTTTGAATCTGGAATGGGGAGAGAGAGAGAGATAGAGAAAGAAGGGTCTAAGTCTAAGAGGATGATGATTTATGTTGGTTTTCAGAATGAGGATGACGGGTTCTCGGGTTGGGTTATCGGGTAATGGTATTGGCCGTTGGATCGTATAATGGGCCTACATGGTAACCGTTGGATCTGTTAAATCAGGGATATGCATAGAACACTACACTCTTCTGCCTTCTCTAGTTCTCTCTCCAGGATCCGCCGCCACCTCTTGCCTAAGCCTAACCCTCTCTTCTCACTGCCTTTCCCTTTTTTTTTTTTAATTATAGAAAACAATGTACATAAATAAATATTTTTCTGATATTGTTTTAGCTTGTAATGGTAGTTAAGAAGGAATTATGATTTTTACTTCATATTATTTTCTTAATATTTCTTTTGGTTTACAAGGGACTTGAACCCGAATTCAAATCCTGGGAGAATTTTATCATAAACTTGATACTCGCTAGGCTACTTATCTAAAGCTTAATATTTATTTCCAGGATTTTTTATTTTTATTTTTAAATTAATATTTTTAAAAATTAAAAATGAAAAAGGATTTTACTGAGTGAGGCGTATCTGCAGGCTGCAGGCTGTCACGCTAACCTCACGTCACTTTTTTATTTTTCACAGTTTCAGGGATGGTGGGAAGTTAATGGCACTGAAAATTAACGAAAGGGGAAATTGCCTGGGATTCAGAATTCAGGATCTGTGTACTAGGAAAACTCTCTCTGTCTATCTATCATCATCCCAATTATCTTCTTGCAATCTCATCTCATTCCCAATAATAATAATGATACTAGCTAGTTTTTCTAAATGCGTGCATATAATAACACATTATATTAAAGAAAATAACATAAATAATAAATATAAATAATCGTTTAGTTATTTATTTGCATGCAAATTGATTTCTAGGAGGTCTACTAGGATAAAACTTGTTTTGGTCAAATTTTTATTTTTTAAAATAATTTATTCAAATCGCTTTTTAAAATATAACTTTTAAAAAATGTAATATGTTATTCAAAAAAATAAATTAAAAATTACTTTAATTAATACAAACATCAAATGTTATATAATTATTTATTATATTTATGTTATTTGAGTAAGTTGGTAAATTTTGTATTAGGTGAGATTTTATGAATAAACTCAAATATTAATAAGTCAAGTCATAGTTATTTAATTTTTTTTTTATCATATTAACTTTTTTTGGGCTTTTTAATCCTGTTAACTTAAGTTTAGTTTGATTCAATTCATCTAGACTCACTTCCAATTCTAAGAGGCCATAAAGAAAACTCTGAGAAAGCCCTTAGCTTGTTATAACTTATAACTTGAACTCAACTACTATTACTTCTTCTTCTTCTTTTTAATTTTTTGTTTTTTACACTGTCAACTCAAGTTTTCTGATAGTTGTGTCTAAGGGATAGCCGGGCTGGGCCTCCTTCATTCCATCTTTCTCACCTAAACCTAATTGCGGCTATGCCAAATAACCTGGTGGAGAAGGTTATCTTAACCTAAAACTACACTTATTCTTAAAATATCTATATAAAATTATTTTTCATTTAAACTATACGTTAATGACAACCAAAATTTCAGAAATAGAATTAGGATACAAATTTTGTACAAAAGGAAAAGAGTTCCAAAATCCTAATCATTGAGATTTTTCAAGGATAAACAAAATGTTAAAAAAATTTATGATTTTTATTTTTCATTTATATTATATCCAACAAGTCTTTTTGAATAATTCTATTTGTATAGTAAAATCAGCCATCAAATTAATGATCAGCATTAAAAAAAAGTAACGTAATTTATTACGGTCATCGAAACAAATCCTAATTCCAAGAGATGTTAGAGGTTGAATTCTCCAATATGAATGAAGCAAGTGGAAATTAAAATAAAAGAGGGCAATGGAGTCCAGTGTCCACAAGCAAGTGGAAGGCCCTTGCACTTGCACACTAACAAACACAATGAAGTCGGCAACCTTATCCCCTGTTTCAAGAAGCCAACCCCTACACTCCTACAGCCCTACTTATACACGACAGAGACACTACTTTCTTTCTTCTTTTTTTAGTATAGGTATCATATTAATACGGGAACAATAAATTTTAAAAAGTTTAATTTCTTGTTCATAATTATTTATTTATTTTATTAACATTATTCAATCATTCATTTCAACTTTCCACTTGGCATATTAATGGCACTGCGTCATCGCCACCTTACAAAGTTACCGTTTACGAACATTTGTCACCCCTCGTTCAACGGTTACCCACTCTCTTCTCTATCCACTCCATTCTCTGGAATATGCATGTCGCCAACACACACTTAAAAGTTATTATGAGGTGCTATCTGAGCAAATAATAATTTATTTTCTCTGATATGATCAATTCATGTCATCGTATATTTTAAAATTATTTTATTATAAATATTTATTAATAATTTATCATTCAAATAACATAGGATTAATATAATAACTTTTATTTATTTTTAGAATACTTAATAATTTTTACCACTTAAAGGTCGATGTATGTGAAAATTATATGTGGACACTACTTAGAAATGTAGAAATTATATGTAATACTTAAATAATGGAACGGTTTAGGAAAAAATAACCAGTCAATAATTAATTTAATAAATAAAAAATGATAGATCAATCTTTTTAGCTGAAAAAATAGATAATTTGCTTGTGTTAGTTCAAATATAAGGTAAATATATAAAACATATATTATTTGTTCAAATGGAGTTCAAATGTCATTTTTTTTCAAAAATACTAGATAATCAATATTTTTTCTTGTATTTTCCTTATATATATTTGAGCAAATATTAGCCAACTCTGTGTTTTTTCCCACTTAAAATTTTGACATATTCCAATCTTTTTCTATATATAAATATAAGTTTTTATTAATTTCAAAAAAATAAATATAAGTTTTTATTGGTAATAATTTGTGAAGATTAACACCATCCAATTTTGCTAAGTAAAATTCAACACATCTATCATGTCGTTTAGCTTTAAGGATTTTGTTAATTACTTTAATAACTTCCTATAAAAAGGTTTTATGACCATGTTTCTTAAAAAGTAATTTTCATGCATATTATATTATCACATTTATCAATTTTTCATAGCATCAAAACTAAGTGACCAATGATTGTATATGTTATTATTTGCTTACAAATCACGTATATGTTTACAATAAAATCCTAGATGATAATCAATAATAATAATTTGCAAGCTCCTGATGAGAATGAAGATATGACGTACAAATGCAACTAGGCAAAGCAAGAATATGGGTTTCCTATACACTACACATCATCACTAAACCCCAAACTAAAGCATAAAATACATCAAAACAAGTTATTGTAATTATTTATTTATGCACACATACATATGCATGATAAGAATATGTGATATATAGACTTATTA
The DNA here is from genome assembly GCA_036250425.1 of Stylosanthes scabra. Lineage (NCBI taxonomy): Eukaryota > Viridiplantae > Streptophyta > Magnoliopsida > Fabales > Fabaceae > Stylosanthes > Stylosanthes scabra. The sequence goes on along the minus strand of JASCZI010211483.1, from coordinate 75,628 downwards.
TGGCTTGGTAAGTTTGGGGTGTGGGGAGGAATGTCCTGCACCGGGACTGGGCCCTGGATCGGTCGGTCGGAAATCATCTGTCAATTTCCCAACCCCATCGGCTGATGAGGTCGCACCGTCTAAGGTGTACCGGCGCCACACTATAGTTTCCTCTTTTACATTGTTTTCCGTTTTGAGTGGCCTTCCTATAACTGAAAAGGCACCATTGAAGATCACTAAGGCAAGAAGGATACAACTCACCATCAACACAACTTTGGAATTCGCCATTGGAGTAGTAAAGCTAATTAAGGGATTTTAATATGGTTGAGAATGGTTATTATAGGTTGTTTTTTGTTGTTGCAAAATTTTGTAAGAGCATAAGGGGTTTATATAGGCCTCGTGGGAAGGTAGCGCAGTCACTACACTACTCTAAAAAATATCTAATTAATTTTAAAATATTGAAACGTGGGAGAACTGTTAATGGTGATTGTTGAAGGTAAACCCTCTCATGATTATGCTCCCCCAAGATTCTCTTTTTTTTTTGTGCAACTGTGAGAAGTATCTTCCAGCATCCAGTGTTAACTTTTGAACTTTTCAACTATGAATTGGTACGGTGCATTTTTTTCCATGCAACTATCTTTTATCTTATTAATTAGTGTCTATAACTCTATGTCTAAATAGTAAATTCATGGTGTAGTGCAAAACAGCAGGTGGCAAATTAACTCTTCTACTATGTACTTGTTATAATATTCAACGCACTAATACTGTCTACAGCGCCTATCATGATAAGACATTTCCGGTACGAATCCAAGCTTGTGTTTGGCGGCTACAGTACAATGTTAGATTCCATTTCAAAAGTTCATTAAATAATTAATGGGAATAACTATGTAATTCAACAATTTTATTCACACTTTTTTTTTATACTAAAATCGATTTTATATTCTATAAAAAATATATTATTATAAACGAATTATAGAAAATAAAAAATAATTAATATATTAATGATTATATTTTATACGACTGTCTACTAAAAATGCATGTCAAACTCATCATATTTTTCATATGTTACTATGATATTCTGGTGACCAACCACAAATGTGCTAATAAGGCGATACTAGATACCAACTTTCAATTTAATTCTTTGGTTGCATCATGGTTGGGGTCATCTTTCAACATATACCTTATTATAGAACCAATAGAAGCCTGCTTAGTGGAATTATTGCTTGATTTAAAGAAAGAAAAAAAAACACTAAGTATCTAAGAAATTGGTGACAACCAATAAAAATCTGACAAGAAGAAAAACCATATAAAAGAAAAGGGAAGAGAGAAAGAATTGATTAATGTTGTCCAAGTAAATATTAATTATAAAAATTTTTTCATAAACAATCAAGATAAAAAGAATACAAACAACATAAATTCTTGTATCTGTAAAATAATTAAATAAGTATAAGAAAAACTTTTCTTGTATCGAAAAAAATTAGAAAAGAAGAAACGGTGTAGAAAATTTCTCTATCTTTAGGTGTGCAATTGTGTTGACCCTGTTGAATAACTAATTAATAATTAATTTGTTCTGCAGGTGTCATTACTTATGGAGAAAATGGGTTTATGCCCTATTTTATTCCTTCATACTTGCGTCATTTTGTTATTATGATGAGGATCAAGCTCAGGATTTGTGGGGTAAGTTTTGACTAATGCATCATTTACCCTCCATACACCTGGAATTTGAAGAGTGAGTTAGCGAGTTACTAATTAATTTATATCAATTTCCTAATAACATGTGTGTTGTCTTGAGCCCTTCACTGAAAATATTTAATGCATGATGTATACTCATATGCAGTTGATTTCATATGAAGTTGCTTGTTAATTATTCTTAGATGAATTGATATATTTGACTAAAATATAATCTAACAATTTTAAAAGTTAATTGCATGCAGCTACCACCTTAATGCATATGTATAATATCCAGGTAGACTCTGGAAGATTATTTTTGCTTTGATTATTGATGCTTCTTGTTCATAAGAAATATTAACTCATCAGAGCTCTGCATATTATGTAGAGTAGAAATTAAAGTTAATTAAATACAATAGTTTGTGGAAATATGATGTTAAATAATAATAATAATTGTAGTCATAAGAATGTATGTGTTGATATGGTACTAAAGTGCAAGCGATCTTGACCAAAAAAGGAGCACTAAGGATTGAAGCACTTGGTAGAAAAAGAAAGGTGTAAAACCTTCAGAACCCCACACATAGATCCACATACATGGACCCTTTTGTTGCAACAGTGGGAAATAATTTCTCTAGAATATAAGGAAAACTATTAGTCAAATGAATCTGATTTGATGATTCTTCCTCCAAAAGAGTCCAAGTTCTCAACTTGCTTAGCTTCAAATGTCGTTTTCCATATATGCATTAAAGGGAATTATTATTGATGAGAGGTTCTTGAAAATTTTGGGTTGGCTCCTCAAGCTGGGGAAGTTAGTGACCACGAAAAGAGGAAAGACAACATGCCATGCCCCACAATTGCCACTTACCACTACCACCGTAACATAAAAATTTCAAGAATATCGGTATATTGGTAACTTTTCACCGTTAATTTAAATTAAAAAAATTATAAAATATATATAAATCAAGATCAACGGTTACAGGTTATCAATATATATCGGTATACTTGAAAATCTTCCCAACATATATTCTATAGCAAGATTATATGGTATACCGCAATTTTCTAGCACTTTTAACCGTTGATCTTAATCATATATTAATTTTATAATTAAAATCAACCAAGATTAACGGCTAAAAAGCGATGAAATACAGGTATGCCGCACTTTTCGCGGCATATTGTATAATTTTCCTATTCTATATACTCTGTCATAATTAATTACACTCGTATAATTATAATACAGTTTTAGCTTCAAATGTTCCCCCTAAATCATATTCAAATCTTAAATTCTAAAATTTTAAATCACCCAAATTAATTCTTAAAATTTTAAAAAATAACTCAAGTTAGTATCTAAAATGATTTTTACGATTACTGTATTTCAATTTGGCAGCCATTTATGTCTTAAATTACATATAAACATATGTCTAAAGAATTTTTTTTCCAACATAGAAACTCAAACAACATCGTTTAATGTATAAATAAGTGCCACATCAAAACATAATAGTTTTGCATTGATTACACATGATCGTTGTCATGTTAGCTCAGTAATTTGTCAATAGTTACGAATATCATCCTATGAACGAACTTGTGTCACATTTCCAAATTTTTGGATCAGTTTAGGTAATTTAAAATTTTTGGGACTAATCTGAGCTTCAAGTGTAAATTTAGGGATCAATTTGAGATGCTAGGGTTTTTTCTTGTGCCATATTAGGGTTTCTTTTGTGCCCTAATAGGATTCTTCTAGTGCTTTGATGTGTTCTACTAGGATTTTAATGTGTTATTTTGAGTTTTGATGTGTTTTAATAGGATTTTGAGAAATAATTCTTATTTTCTTATCCTTTTCATGTGTCACACAATACAATTCAACTATCATGGCCGATTTGTCTGCTATAACGGTGAAAAATACTAGTCCTAATGTGAGGGAGGAAAAAACTTTCATAGTTTTGGATGCATCTAATATCAGAAGACGAGCTATTCTGATTGCTACGATTCTCTAGAAGTTTTGGAACCATCACAATCTTCGAATATTTGAAGGCATTGCTGGTACCCCTAGATCTGGTTTTTCAATCGGCTATGAATTTGATCCAAGAATACCACCAACATCATCCTCCTTAATTTTACTTTTTATTTATGTATTTTCTCTTCTTTAGTAATTTACATTATGATATTTTGATTATGTGGAGTTATCACTTTCTTTGTTACCTTTTGGTTGTCCAAGTTGGACCCATCCTCTCATATATTCATTTTATTATTCTAATGGAATGAAATATAACTGTCTCTGATAAAAAAAAAAGTTTTATTTATTTAATTTGATGTGGATACGATTTTTTTTTTGCAATATTTTTTAATCTATTATTCACTATCCGCGTTTCCGAAGATGCAATATTGAAATGTATTGAGAAAGTTATGTGTGGTAAGTGACGATGGAATTATGTACAAGCTAAGGTATATAAAAAGGAGAATGAAATGTTGGTCTAGTGTTATGAGAAAATGTGTTACAATATAAATTAGTCTAAATCTAGAAAACTCTGATACGGTGTTCCATTGAGTGCTTTTTGCACTTCATCCCAGTTTTCAATCTGCATTGATAGTGGAGCAGTGTGTATCCTCACCTGATGGCTATGTAGATCTCTGTAAGGCACCCTCAAAAATTCTTGAACGTCCATGATTTTCTGCATCCAACAAATTTGTACACAAATAAAGATCAAATTTAATTATTACTGTGCTAGCTAGATAGATTAGATGGTTTTGTCTATGGCAGCAGCCTCTTACAGTTCGATTGCTGAGAAGATCCTCATAGTAGAGAACAATGTGGCGAATGTTCTTGAAGTATACCAAGGCCTTTTCAGTTGTCTCCTCAGTTAGCTTTAGCTCTGATATCATTAACGTAACATTCACTGTTGGCTTATACTTTGCAAGAATATTCGCCTGAAAAATATGCACGTAGCATTATTCTTATTATTATTCTTTGAAAAATCCTAGCAAAATGACGTCATTTTAGTTTTTTAGTGATGACATATAAATTAGGTTTATCATCTAGTGACAAATAGAAAGTCAGTCATTTTAAATTATGACAGACACATGCTCACATGCTCAATAATAACACACGTTAACAACTTGTTGGATCACACAAATATCATCATTAAAAAATAGCTACAATGTCACCATAGCAGAAATTCCCTTATTATTAATATTCATTTTGATTAATTAAATGAAAGGAACCTACCTCTGCAGTGGAGTGGACGTGAGACTTGTGTGTTCCATTCAGTAACTTTGCATCCTTGTCATAAATATTTGCCAACACAGACACCATTCTTCGAAGCAAATTTCTTCTGAATAGAAATATCACACATACATGTCTCTTTTCAAAATATCTTACTATTTCTTCATGATGCTTCATCAAACCCTGATTAAGCATCCATTTGAAGCCAACAGCTGCAGAGCATTCATTCTTTGAAGCACTAGTGTACCAATCAAGATTATACACTTTATCCAACGTCATCAAAATTGAAGACACATTCTCCCTTCTGTTAACTACCGAAAATATCTCTCCATTGGAGCTAACATTCTCATGACTGTTCAAAAATGTCTCAAACCAACCGCTCCCAGATCTTTGCATTGACACAATGCAGAATAACCGAACAGGATTGCACGCACATTCCTCTCTATCAATTATTCCATAAAAGAAATCATTTATATATATAAATAATCAAGCATGTTTAATTTAAGGGGACTACTAACATACAGATGTCCAAAACATCCGTTGGTAAGGATTTTCTTTAGTTTTCCTAATAAACATGCAACACGTATTGTCAATTCTAATTAAGGCAACACATTAACTCAATATTTATATGGAATAAATACAATGATTTGTAATGTTATTCGCAATATTAATGAATAGTTAGTTAAAAAAATATTAACGGGTAACTTATTTTATTTTATTCTATATTATTTTATTAGAAAAATATTAAAACTATTAAAAAAATTCGACGCCATTTATGTGGAATAAATATAATGATTTATAATATTATTCGGTTCACAATATTAATGGGTAGTTTGTTGAAAAAATATTATTTGATAATTTATTATTTATTTTATTTTATGTTGTTTTATTAAAAAAATATCAAAATTATTTCAAAAAAAATTTGAGAGTTAACAAAATTATCTATGAATGATCAAAAAATTTTTTTATTCATGAAAGATACCCTTTGATTTGTTAAAATTATCGAAACATCAATCGTAAACGTAATACTTGACACTCCTAATAAATTTTATCT
>JASCZI010211483.1:41712-54987 GCA_036250425.1 Stylosanthes scabra | reverse complement strand
TTTAGGTGTTCGTTTTATTTTACTCGCATTATTTACTTTGCTAATAGAGTGCTCAACTGTGTTATGCCTTAATGCAACTCGAAGTGATACAGCTATAATTTACATGTAAATTTTGGTTGTTCGAACAATTTTAGTTTTAACTTGTAATTGTGTTAGCGACAGACTCCTAGGATACTCACGCCTCGTGGTGTTCTATCTAATTTGCGATTGTCGGAATGTCTTGTTGAGTACATTCACGAGGCCGGTTTTGGTGGCCCGCTGCAGATGAGTGGCTTTGACTACGACATGCCGTTGCTGTCTGCACTGGTTGGGAGGTGGAGATCAGAAACACACAATTTTCATCTTCCATGGGGCAAGTGCACGATCACGCTGCAGGTATAAATGGTTTAGGGTTTAAGGAGTAATTATGAGAAGACATATTTATGGTGCTTGTGTATAATAAATGCTCAATACATGCAAGATGTGGCATATCACATTGGCCTTAGGACGAATGGAGACCCGGTTAGTGCGTGTGTTAGGGATTTTGGTGAGTGGTATCAGCAGGGGTCTTGTGAGATGGTGAGGGAATTTCTTGGTGGACATCCCCCGTAGGGCGATTGGCACAGTGGCGCTGGGTTGAAAATGACTTGGTTGAGGCAGCGCGTGCTGTCGACCCCACAGGCCGGCGCACCCCCGGATGTTTTGAGGCAACATGCGCTTTGTTACATTATGATGATGATTGGAGGAGCCTTGTTTCCGGAGAAGACCAACAATATTGTTTCGATTAGATGGGTCCCACTCCTGCGGGACTTTGGGGCTTGTAGCAGGCTATCATGGGGTTCTGCCGTCCTGTGCTGGACATACCATGCTTTGTGCCGCACGGGCAGGCGCGACATGCTAGAGATTAGCGGCTGCTTACCGTTGATGTTCTCATGGATCTATCAGAGGTTCCCTAGCCTGTGTCCACTCGGCAGAGACCTTTTTGTCTTTCCCTTAGCATCTCGGTTAGTTTTTATGTTGTGTTGAATTGCTTATAACTTGTTGACCTTACTATTCGTCAATGATAATGTTGTGTCCTGCTTTCTTTGCATAGGTTAAATGGTTTAGATCAGGCCTCTCGGGACAGTCACAGATGGAGGATGTTGGACCTCAGATATCATCTAGACCAGGTGACCGTCGATGACGTATGTGTATTGTATTCGAAACTTTTGCATGTTTTTGTGTAATGGTTATTAAATATGTGTAACTCCGTTATTCATGTTGCTTTCAGTTCGTCTGGACTCCGTACGTTTTACCCGCATGGCGCAACATCGAACCCGATTGGGTTACCGATAGGGGCGAGATTGAGACATGGCGGGTCGTCGTCCCCATTGTGCTTTTCATGTATGTGAGGTTTCATCACGTGGACCGCGTGAAGATGCAGTTTGGGAGTGAGCAGCCCATCCCTGTTGATCCAGTGAACTTGGATGGGTTCCTGACCTCGTCTGCGAGGGGCGACGATAAGTGGTGGCCCGATGAGTTATCGTACTGGTACAACTTATGGAACAACCGCAAGTCCCGTGAGCATCAGATTAAGATCGTTTATACCCCACGCATTGGCCGACCAACTAAGGATTACATGGAATGGTGGGAGAGAGCTTGTACACGTCGGTTCTTGTCTGGTGATCGTGTGCTTCGAGATCCCAAAGGAGTGCAGTTACCGGATGATGTCCCTCCACGAGCACAGGAGAGAGATCCGATTGTCCTTCCGCTGATGCACCTGCTCGCGGAAGACGTGCTAGGCAACAACGCCCGGATGTCAGGAGGAAGGGTCAAGGGGCGGCTCGTTCCAGTAGGTCTCACGCTCAGTCGGGTCGAGAGGGTGTCGACGAGGAGGAGGCTGAGTATCATAGACAGGAGGATATACCAGAGGAGGTTGAGTACCATGGGCAGGAGGATATACCCGAGGAGACTGAGTACCACGGACAGGGGGACTTACACGAGGAGGGTGATGTGCAGCCTCATGGATTACACAAACAAACTAAAAACCAACACCGCTTGCGAGACTATCCCCATCACCTTTCACCATGGGGCGCGTTTGGACACCCATGTCTCGTGTGCCCTTCTTGCCGACACATACTGTATCTCTTCTCAGGTCGCTCAACCATATCCATCTCGTTCCTAATGCGGGTGGAGACAGGTCATCCTTTCTTCTTGCGGCGCATGGCAGGATTCGGACGGATAATGGGACCATCCCACTCAGGCCACAAACTTTCATCAGGGATTGGTTGGAACTCTGCCTGATACACACTAAACACAGAGTGCATTCCATACACCGGATCCACAAATTGTCCCCATTCCACACTCGCGGCCGCACAGCTGGCCAAAGCGTGTCGACATGGATAGTGCAGAGATTGAAATTCCTCACAGTCACACGTGCGTTGCCTCAGCCGGACATGGAACGAACATCCAAAGGATCCATGTAGCTCCTCAAGCTCATCAACGCTAAACACGGAGGACTGTCGATCGCAATGAGTGACGCGCATCTTGTTCAAATCCTCTCTACTCTTTTCAAGAGCAGACATGAGCATTTGTGAGAATCTCATGACGGCGTTCAGCTGTGTCGCGCCCTCTCTCCCCTTTCTGACAAATAACTGCCGGAGTCTCTCATAAGTAGCTCAGATGATTGTGGCGACTGGAAGGCGACGAGTTCCCCTCAACACAGAACTGATGCACTCAGACAGGTTTGTCGTCATGTGCCCCCATCGTCGACCCTGATCAACATGCTTCATCCACAGATCCGCGCGAAAACTCAAAGCCCATGCATGCATGTCGACTTAGTGCGCTTGCAAAGCTTACATGTAGTGCTCGGCACCTTTCACGGAAGCACTGTACGCAGCATTAGTCATCAACTCTTTTCCAAAAGTGTTTCTAAACCTCGACATGAAGTTCGCACCCATGTGCCTTATATAGTACGCATGATGAGCTCTTGGAGGGGTCCAACCATTCCTCTCGTCATTAAGTGCGGCTCGTATGGCATTAGACCTGTCTGAAATTACCATGATCCCATCTTGATGGGTGACATGTCTTCGCAGGTTCGACAGGAAAAACGACCAAGACTCAGTTGTCTCGGATTGAACAAGGGCGAACACAATGGACAAGATATTGTCATTCCCGTCCTGCGCAACCGCGATTAATAACACCCCGTCGTATTTCGCATAAAGGTGGGTGCCGTCAATGGAGATGAAATTCTTGCAATGCTTCGATGCAGGGAGGAAATGACCAGAAGACTTTATCGAATTGCCGCGAATCACGATCCAGTAAGTGGCCGTTGTAATAAGGGACTGTTTCAAGGTCCGTCACCGTATCCGGTAGAAACATCTGAACAGCTTGTATTAACCGCGGGATCTTGTCATACGACTCCTCCCAGTCTCCATATAAAATAACCATGGCCTTCTTCTTCGCCATCCATACTTTGCGATAAGAGGGCTTAAGATGATTACCTTGCTGGATAACTCTCTGGAGAACAGGTACAGAAACGGAAGGACTGGTCTTAACCATTGGCAGAATGACGGCGGACATGAGGCTACTATCCAACTGAGAGTGGTCGTCCGACATCGTCGGGGCAAGACAGGTGTGGGGGCCTCCAAACTTGCGAACCTCCCTGCAACAACCGCATAATTACTTAAATTGGAAAGCGATTGAACCGGAACATAATCCCAACAAGAACAGATACAAAGTGCTTACCAATATCCAAAGTTCTGTCTCAAAGCAACCCGAATGCGCCAGGGACAACCATCTTCCGCATGCTTGCACCGGTAATGGTACTTACTTCAGTCCGACTCAATTACCCGATACTCCGCATTCCTCCGAATGCTATAATTCTTGATTGCAGTCTGAACTGCCGCCCCGTTCCGCATCCTATGGCCGACTCGGAGCTTTGCACCGCCGTCCGTGTTATAATCATTGCACATACCCTCCCTTAACGAATCCTGACATAGCCTTTCGTTCAGGTCGAGCTGCTGGAAAAAGCTTGGCACGTCGTCCGGCCTTGGAATTGGCGGCGATGTGGGATGGATGTAACGGGAACATCCAGCTCCTGCCGTCGTCTTTGGGATACAATCAGCACCCTCTGCGCCATCAGAGGAGGAAGAGCCAGTACTTGCAGAATATTCCGAACCGGACTCTGAATTATCCACCTCCATTTCTATTTCCGGCAACGAAGGTTCGATAGTGCGGACAGGCGTCGCTGCAATGAGCGGCCCACATGTGCTGCCACCGACCTCAACCAAAAAATCCATCACGTATTGGGGCATCAGTCTGCGGTGGCATCCGAAGGTGACACGCACATGTTCATCGTTAAATAGCCACACCAGCAAATGCACGAATCTGCCGTCGGGTTGGCGCCGTAAGAAGCGATACCCAACTTTCCTTATTGCCGTAAATCCGCCTCCTAAGTGGTGCAAGAAAACTGCTACTAACTCCGACATCATGCTCATATCCGGATGTTGAAACACCATCGATGAGTCAGATTGCAACCAGACTCCGTCCTGCCGCTCATGTATGACGGCATTTTGGTGTAATTGAATAACCAAAGGTTGATGATCCATTATAGAAAAAAAGGAGATAAAGCAAAGAAAGCTAGGGGGAGAGTGTTTAGATGGTTTGGAGTGAAATGTGAGGGCGCCCAACAGCCTCATTATATAGAAGTTCACGTAAACCAGTCCCGCAGGCACTGCTGGCGACTTAATTCATGTCCAATCCCGCAGCCAGTGGTCGAGTGACGCCTAAATGAACCATTCCCGCAGCCACTGACAGCGGGACCCTTGAAAAAACCATTCCCGCAGCCACTGACAGAGGGACTCATGCAATGACCATTCCCGCGGCTAGAGACTACGGTAACCCCTATTTTCACCATTTTCGCATACACTGGCTGCGGGACTCTCTTAAATTACGTTCCCTCGGCCTTTGCCAGTGGGAACAGATACGACACCTTAAAAAATAAATAGTTGTAAACCTATTTAATTTAGTAAATAGTTATTTAGAAATATTTATATAAAAAAAAGGCTAAAAAAAGAAAAAAGAGTGTAACTCAAACATCCAAAAAATGCGCATATAGTGAATATCAAATTCATTTTAATAATTCCTCATTTATATATTTTATGTCTGATTAATAAATGAACAATGCTACAGATGATAACTCATATAAATTTTGGATGATAACTTAATTATTAGCTTTCTAATGAGCTCTCTGACGTTAATTCCGTAACATTGTTCTATAATTTAATTATAATAAATTAAAGCATATTTGTAATATGTTTTTTATTTACAATAAATTAAAATGAGATTCATCAACTCACATTTTCTTTCTCAAGATGTTTTTTTTTATTAATTCAAAGAGTTGAATTTAGAAAATTTTAATTTTAGTATAACATATTTATCATTTCCACTAATTTAATTTAAAATTTGTTAGCAATATTATTATCCATATTTAATTTATAAAAATTTATGCCTATTATTAAATATTAAAACACTATATAAAAGAGGGTGAAGCATACAAATAAGTAAATACTACATCATACAAACATCCATCAACAATTTAAATTGAATGTTCTATTTTTTTAGATTTTAGATATTTTATTTGTGAAAAAAATAAAATTGGCTGGATATTTATGAATATAGTAATGCTACAGAATTATTGTTAGGGGATCAATAGAAAGCTAATGAGTATAATTAAAAAAATAGTAAGTGGTGAAAAAAAAATGATATTAACTCTTTATTATTTGCGTAATATGAATTACCGAAACTTCTTCTTATGAATATTATTTAAAAAAAGTTTCAAGTATACCGGTGTATTGATATACCTATAATTCGTAACCGTTGATTTTAATTAAAAAAAATAAAAAATATATATAAATAAAAATCAACCATTACAAATTAGAAATATACTTTAAAATTTTTCTATTATTTAATGAAAAAGTATAGGCTAAAAAAAAAGTATTGATTACTTGTAATTTACACGGTTAAATGATAACCAATAAAAAAGATGGAGACGAAGGGTAACAGAGTTTGAGGAAGCAATATGTAAAGGCTGAGCGCGCTGCTGAGACGCACCAAAACATCTCTCTCTCTCTCTCCGCTTCGTTCTCTTCTCAATTTTGTAACAAGAACACACCCGTGATACACGCACAGAAACACAGAAAGCGACCGGCGGTACTAAACTAAGACAAACTTTGAAATTGAATCTACTTTCTCTCCCTTGTATTTGAGTGTGAAGCTTTCGGATTCTTATTTCTGTGGCAAAAGTAGAAGAAGGAGGAGACGCAAAATGTGGGGATTTGGTGGGAGATGTTACTGGGGAAGGAAGGTAGGTGGCGACAAAGCAGATGGAATTGTTGTTGTGTTCGCATGGATGTCCAGCGATGACAAGCACCTCCACAAATACGTTGACCTCTATTCCTCTCTCCGATGGAATTCCCTCATCTGCCATTCTCAATTCCTCAACATGTTAGTTCTCTCTCTATCCTCCTCTTCAATTCAATTCAATTCAATTCCGCTCTATATCACAAACTGTTTCATATACAAGCTCTCAATTCAACTCTGTCTGTATTCTATTAACCTATTTTCAGCTCAATTTTGAGTAGTCATTAGTTATAGTCATGAGGTGCAACCTTTAAGGTGCTATTGCCTATTAGGGCTTAGCTATTTCAGATCCAACAAGTGGATAGGTGGGAAAACAAAATGCCTAAATTGAGTTCATTCCCTTGTCCTTTATGATTCTAAGTTAGACACACAATCTCTTGTTTATTGGATAGCTCCATAATTTAGAGTGTGTAGCCATAATTTTATCCATACTTCTAAATGTTGCCTTTAGCATTTAACTTTGCCTTGAATTGATAAGTATGCTTGTCATGGCCATTAAATGTGCCATTAGGTGAAATTTTCTCTCGAGGTGTTTTTAGGAATAACATTTCTGTATTTGTTTATAAATTATAGCAGTTTGGATGTTGGGGTTTATTTTCCATTTGTTGCAAGTGTGAGCCGGTCAATTGCTATTTGCTTGCAGTAAAAGTGTAAAACCATTGTTGTTCTTTGTAAAATGCCAAAAGGTCAGAGTTGAAGGTTTTCATGTACGTTTTACCTTTGGTTGGATAATTATGTTTTTTGCTTGTATTGTTTGGAGTGATGATGTTACAGCAATACAGCTCAAGTGATTAATTTCAAATGTCAAACCTCTATTCAATTTGGAGCATACTTTGTGTATTTGCATATCTCAATGTATTCCGGCTGATGATGGAGACACTGCTATTATTTGCAGGTTCTTTCCTGAGAAAGCCACAGCTCTTGCTGTTGATATTCTTAATGAACTTGTTGAGGTAAGTTTAGCTCTACTCCTCTATTTTGTAGGTCATTCAACCATACATTAAGTCAATGAATATTTTACCCTATAGGTCAAGCTTATAAATACTCCTTTTTAATTTTTATGTATCGATATGTAGGTGCTGAAAATTAGGCCTTGCCCCCTTGTGTTCGCGTCTTTTTCCGGTGGTGCAAAAGCTTGCATGCTCAAGATTCTTCAGGTACTCTCTGTTTCATAGGATGAATTTTCTTTTATTTATTTGTTTATGTTTCTTTTCATGCTATAAAACCTCTAGTATGACATTTGATAACTCTATCTTACTTTGATCCAGATAATTAATGGGACATCTGAAGCACATAATATGGTATGTTTTCTGCTGTTAGCAGTTTAGTGGAACATAATTAGTTTACTCATCAACGTTCCACATTTTCTCAAATTGTTAATGTGTGTTGTGTGAAATGAGATAATGTTCCGTCCCTACTCTATATTCCATAATTTAAGTGATCCTATTTTCCTTCTTTGATATGGTTATATTTGGTGCTGAATTTTTTGTTATTGCAACTTTTCTGTTCTCTTATAGTTTCATTCATGTGCTTCACTGCTCTAAACTATTCATGGTACAGGATGACTACCGGCTTGTTAGAGAATGTATTTCTGGTTACGTCTATGATTCCAGTCCAGTTGATTTTACCAGTGATTTGGGTGTTCGATTTGTTCTACAACCAAGTGTTTTGAAAGTGTCCCGTCCACCAAGATTTGCTTTGTGGGTTGCAAATAGAATAGCATCTGGTCTCGATTCTCTTTTCCTTAGTAGATTTGAAGCGCAACGAGCAGAGTATTGGCGTACTCTATACTCAACCACCGTAAGCTATTGACAGTACTTTATATCTAATCATCAACACCCCTGCCCCCTCCCCTCACCCGTTCTCTTTTTTTTTTTTTTTTTTTTTTTCTTTCTTTCTTTGCTTACTTAATATTATTGTGCAGAGTATGAAGGTCCCATATCTCATTTTGTGTTCGGAAAATGATGATCTTGCTCCTTTTCAAGTTATTTCAAATTTTGCCGAAAAACTTAAATACTTTGGGGGAGATGTCAAAATGGTAAAATGGAGTGATTCTCCTCATGTAGGTCAGTATCTTGATTAATTATGCCTAATAGCAGAAGGATGAGCTAGTAAATTCTTCTTGACTATGCGACTAAAATGCAGATGCCTAATACTAGCATATATCTAATCTTTATTTATGATAATTTTCCTTGTCCATATGACTATGTGACTATTCAGTGTGGAATATTTATATAATTAGTGTAAGAGAAAGTATAGGTAACCAATAATTTTTAAACCAACAAATCAGCCAATAAAAAATAAAATATTCATAACCACTATTAATAGAACATCCAAAATGAAAATTATAGAACATCCGAAACCTAAAGTAACTATCAATTAACTTTAGAAATAGAACACCCAAAACATAAAAAAAAGAACATCCGAAACCTAAAGAAATAGAACATCTAATTCAAATTATTGGTTGATGTTGGCTGAATTTTTATTGGCTACCTAACATTGCTATTAATGTAAAACTATAATTACTTGCCTTCTCCATGCCACATTTGTCTTGTTCAATCAGATGAATTTTTATTTATTATATATATTAGAATTTTAGGTAAAGTTAAGATAACTAGCATAGGCATGTAACTTGCATATCCATTTCCTTCCCTTGTCTGTATTATCTTATTTGAGAAAATGTATAGTCTTGGTATTTAACGGTTTTCTGCCTCCGTTCCCTTAAGCTCTGCATTTTGATCCCAACTCAAGTTTGTATGCTAGTGTGTTCAAACATTGCATGATTACAAGTACTTTAGTCTGCAACAATGTAAATCATGAATATGAATGATTTTTATTTGCTTTACATTCTGGCTAAAACTGAAATTAACATTATAACTCGGGTGAATGTAATGAATTTCATTATTATTATTATTTTTGTCACAGGTCATTATCGGCATCATCCAATGGATTACAAGGCTGCTATCTCTGAGATCCTTGGCAAGGCAGTTGCAATTTACCGTCGCAAAAATCAACGAATTGAAGATGAGGTCCTAGGCATAGAAGGAACTAGAGATGAGATAACAGATCCTTTCTCTGAATTGAGGAAAGCAGCAGTGACCTCAACTAGTTTTCAGGGTTTTGCTGTTTCTCCAAGGGATAATCTGTCTCCCGGTTCAATGGAGTACTACGAAGGTAAAGATGTGGGATCCATACCGGATGAACGCAAGGAAGGTTTTATTCATCTGCCAAGCCGTGCAAGCATCAATGCACATGGTGTTCTTGGCCAAATACTGTTTGATGTTTGTGTTCCAAGGAACGTTGATGATTGGGATATCAGGTCAAATTCCAAGAATGCAGTATTACATGGTACAAGAAGGCATGCTCCATTTAATCCAATAAAATGTATACGGCGCTCAAGATTGTAAGGCTTTCAGGTGAACTCTTGCAATCTTTGGAGGCGTAAGGACTAATAAGCTCCTTGTTTCATATGGGTAAATTGTACAGCTACTTCATCGGAGTAAAAACTGCTATGTTTTTGAATTTTGACTGAGATTACTGTAACATGAATAAGGAGGATGTTGTAAATGTAATAATGTAATGAGTAATGAAATAGTGGGTTGTAAAAGAGGAAAGAAAAAAGAAGAAAAAAACCTATTGGCTAACAAACTGTGGGCTCCCTAAATTTTTTCTAATGTAATAATATCCTTGTATTAAAATTTAAAACAAGTTTTAAAAACCTTAGATAAACAGCTTGGTGAATTCTAAAAACCCATCAAGTTTAGCTAACATTTTTTGTTTGTAGCTAAAAGATTATTTCCGGCCCATATCTATATTACTTTAAAAACGTATAGACACCAGAAAGCCCAAATAACTAATCACAATCATTTAATTAGAGAGTAAACCCTCCTCAGTCAAAAAAAAAAAAAAAGAGTAAACCCTCTGGTCCTCATTACATTTTGTTTTTTTTTTTTAAATTTGCCATTCCTAAACATTTTGAAATCCCAAAACCATCCAAACATATTAAAAAAATGAACTCATCAGGTTGGTAATTGACATGACATCTTTCATCATTAGTCTGCCTCACTCTAGGTATTGAAAAAGTCATTTTTCAACACCATAGCATTCACCAAACAACTTTAGGTTAATAAATTATTCTAACAACAGTTATGACTAATTACCATGCTGCTTGCATGAATGCCTGCTTCCTTATAAAATAAAAATAAAAATCTCTTTATATAAGTTGAATGAAGTCAACAAAAACGAATGAATGTTGACTTGGTGGTGGAGCCTCAGCGAGTTAGCGAAACTTGAAAAATTGAAATCCAAACGGAAACAGAATGAAGAAGATATTGGTAACCGGCGCATCTGGTTACCTAGGTCGTAGGCTCTGCTATGCCCTCGTTCGACAAGGTTACTCCGTTAGGGTCCTCGTCAGGCCCACCAGCGACCTCTCCGGACTTCCCACGCCTTCCGAAACTGTCTACGGCGACATCACTGACTACGCGTCTCTCCTCCCCGCCTTGGACGGCTGCTCTGTCGTCTTCCACGTCGCTGCTCTCGTCGAACCCTGGCTTCCCGATCCCTCCAAATTCTTCTCTGTAAGTTTCAAGACTCCTTTTCTCGTGTAATTCAGTTCGTTTAGTTCAATCCTTAACTGATTTCCCCTTCTTTTCGTCATTGATTATCGTTTTAGGTTAACGTTGGAGGATTGAAGAATGTGTTGAGGGCGGTGAAGGAGACCAAGACAGTGGAGAAACTCATATATACGTCGTCATTTTTCGCTCTTGGACCTACTGATGGAGCCATTGCTGATGAGAATCAGGTATAATCAGGAATTTCATTGTGTTAGGGAGTCGTTCTTGTTCAGGATTAAGCGTTTGATTTTCATATCAGGAATTTATGACTACTAATTGGAAATGGAAATTGAAATTGCAGGTGCATCATGAGAAATTTTTCTGCACGGAATATGAGAAATCAAAGGTTGCAGCGGATAAGATTGCGATGGAAGCTGCATCGGAGGGTGCACCGGTGGTCCTGCTTTATCCAGGGGTAATCTACGGTCCTGGCAAGGTCACGGCAGGGAATGTTCTTGCACGAATGGTACTGTTTACTCTTTCTTCACTCCAGTTATCTTTCTTGTTTTGAATGATCTAAAAATATGATAGAGTCATAGATGTTCATTTAACTTAGAATTATAAATTATAAACTTACAATATATTTATCGGTGAAAACTCACCGAAAACTCACCTGCGGTTAAACACTCTAAACCATTGGATTACAGTTTGGTCAAATAATATGTTAAATCATCTGAAGCTTTTTAATAAGCAACTTCACTTAACTGCACCTGAGTATTCACGGTATTTGTTTCTTCACTCCAGATAATAGAACGCTTTAATTGGAGATTACCTGGTTACATAGGCAAGGGAAACGATGGATTTTCGTTCAGCCATGTTGATGATGTGGTAGAGGGGCACATCGCGGCTATGGATAAAGGCAAACCTGGGAGTAGGTACCTTCTAACGGGTGAGAATGCATCATTCAAACAAGTTTTTGATATGGCTGCTGCCATAACTGATACCAGGAAACCAATACTTAGCATCCCTTTATGGATGATTGAAGCATATGGCTGGATCATGGTTTTGTTCTCTCGAATCACTGGAAAGCTTCCCCTCATCAGTCCACCCGTAAGTTCTCTAGTTTTAGCACTTGTGGAATGTGTTATAAGATTGATATTTTTAGGGAATTTAAGCTTTAATCCTTCTGGTTTATGTTTTTATGTTGTTAATATTGTTTCTGGGTTTTAAACTTTGGACCAGACTGTGCATGTTTTAAGACACAAGTGGGAGTATTCGTGCACTAAAGCTAAGGAGGAACTGGACTATAGGCCTAGAAGCCTGAAAGAAGGACTTGCTGATGTGCTACTCTGGTTGAAGAATGAGGGCTTCATAACATATTAGTCACAACATTCCATGGCCCAATGAATAACAAGGATTACTTTTATAGAGGAAAAAACATCCCAGAAAAAAGGAAGAGAATTTGGATGTGAAATAAGGAAATTTTAAGAAAATGATAATATTACACCTATTTTAGACTTTTAACAATTTTATTTATTTTATTTTTTGCAAATTTATACAAACATATAATGCAAAAAATATGGAAGTTGTTTCACTTGAACTTTATAATAATAATGTTACGGGTCATGACTGATGAACTGATATTACAAACGATAACAAGTCCTCCCTTTGTAGTCTCCAGTAAATTCTTGGCTTACTCAAGCATTATCCTTATGTTTAGAGTGGAGTCTAGCAACATGAATACTATGCGAAACTTTTCAAGGATACCGTATCTGTTCTTTTAGTCGTTGATCTTCGTTATACATATATTTTTAAGCTGTGTATTTACTATTTATTTAGTTACACCCTTTTCATGAGTGTTATTTCCTAAATTCCTAGTAGTGAAAAAAAAAAGAAAAAAAATATTGAATTAAACTTTCAAAAAAATTCTTTATTAAATTGGATCGCTTGTGTTGTGTCTTGTGTGGGAAAACAACGGTCTTCTTCACACTGCCCGAGACCCTAGTCCTAGAATTTGAATTCCATTCTCCTCTTGATTTTTATTTCCATTCCGCCATAGTAACTGCATTGTGTGAACTGCGAAGAAAGTTGGAAAGATGGCAAAGAAGAAGATGACGGCAAAGGCTTGTGAATACGAGGAGATTCGGCTTAAGAGGTTGGAGGAGAACAGGAAGAGGATGGAGGCACTCAATCTCCCCAACCTCTCTCAGGCCCTCCACAACTCTCCCCTTTCGAAATCCAAATCAAACAATCCCTCTCCGGTATCTCTCTTCTTCTTTCTCTTCTCTTCTCTTCACCATCCATCATTTCCCTCACTCTGCTCTTTCTCCTGCAGCTC
>JASCZI010211483.1:12024-25781 GCA_036250425.1 Stylosanthes scabra | reverse complement strand
TCGAATATATTTGTGGAAATGGAACACTCGTGTAGTGATCTCAGATGTGGATGGAACAATTACAAAGTGAGTATATATTTTACTCTTCAAAATTGATATGTTACTATGACAATTTGCTGCCCAGTATTCTTTCTTTAGTATTGATTATCTTTCCATTGTTAATTTGATGTTAGTGGTTTAGATTTAGATTTTAATAATTTGACTGTAGATATGGCTTATGATAGGTGACCATAATGTCATCTAATTCATGTAGCTAGTCCCTTCTAGTGAGATAAGGCTTGGTTTTTCTTGAGGATGATGTCATTTTGATCTTGCCTACCAAATGAGGATTCTTGATCTCTACCTTAAAATATGCTCTTCTTAATATTTGATTATATTGTGGTGCAAGCATTTTATCATCTTGATATAAGATTCTGGTTCTTTTGTCTTCCCTCTTATTTATTTTCTAAATGATAAATACGTAAACTATATGGTGTGGTAATGGAAATTTCTTCCTCTTGTTATTGTCTAACAGGTCAGATGTTTTAGGTCAGTTCATGCCTTTGGTTGGTATTGACTGGTCACAGACAGGTGTTGCACACTTATTCTCTGCTATCAAGGTTTGTTTATCTTCTCTTCATGTTTAGATGTTTTCAGATCACTATAATGTGATAATGTAGTTAAACCCTGAAACTTTTTGGGTGAATGGGCTCAGAGGAAATAATTTATTGCTTTGTCTGTTAAGAGTTAAAACCACAAATTATCTACCTGAAGCTTTTCAGTGTCATATTCCATTTGTGATTTGTCCCTTATCTATTTCCCATTTTACAGGAGAATGGCTACCAACTTCTCTTTCTCAGTGCCCGTTCAATTTCTCAAGCCTATCTCACACGTCAGTTCCTATTCAACCTTAAACAGGTGTTGTATAAACTTAGTGATCAGTTTTTCACTCTAAACTTAGATGTAGAAAGAAATTTACATCATATTTGTTTTGCATGTTGTAGGATGGGAAGGCTCTGCCAGATGGTCCGGTTGTTATTTCTCCTGATGGACTTTTTCCATCTCTATATCGTGAAGGTCAGAAGTCTGTTTATCTTTCTTTTTTGCTTCTTCTTATCATTCCCTTGTAGGTTCTATCTTTGTACAATGCAAGCATGAATGATGAACTTGCCAGCTTGGTTGTACGAATACTTAAAAGAAAGAAAAGAACTTGCAGTTTAGGAACAATATAAGGGATGTATAATTACCTTATTGATAGTTGATTTAGATTTTATTAGAGAGGAAAGAAGATGAAAGTGATCTTGGACCAAAGGATCAGAATTTCTCCTTTTGATATCTTTTTAAGGAAAGGATAAATTCAGTGATGAAATTCAAGTCAGTGGGCTAAAGCAATTTTGAGCTCAATTTTGTGATTTTGTTTAAACATCATGATTCACTTGAAGATACATGCTGTGCATGGCATCAATGTAAAAGGGATCCATAAGTTATTAAACTCTTAAGAACATGAAAAGTATGCGATTTTTTTATTATTAATTTTTTAAATTAACGGCATGGATTTTGATATCTTGAAGTGTCGATGATATAAGACATCATCTTGTAATGATAAATATATGCAGAAAATGACATACTGACTGTTTTACTGCTTCTCAAATGATCCCCTGGCCAATGGCCATTTATATATGAGTGCAAGTATGATCCATCAAAGCTTATTATGTATTATCATGGACATGTCCTTGTAATATTTAGACTCAGACACTTGCTTTATTGTTTCCAGTTATTCGGAGGGTTCCTCATGAGTTCAAAATTGCATGCTTGGAGGTTAGTATCTACTATTGCATGTTCACATATTAAAAATGAAGTAAACCCATATTTTTTCACCAAAGTTGCAAGTGCCATCACTTTGTTTTACAGAGGATTTATTGATTCAGTCACTTGATAACACAGAATAGTCACTCAATAAAGTGACATCCACTTTGCCTCTGAATCATACTATATGCCATTGAATTAGTCCCCGAATTAGGGCTCTGTTACATTAATTTATCTCACTTTGATAAAAGAGGACCAATGTGACGATGATGTAAGATTGAGGTGCTAAATTAATGTTAAAGTGATCATACTTGTATCTTTGGTTAGGGAAAAGGGGCTTTACAACATAGTTTTAATTTTCCAAGTCATCATGTTAATGATAACTTGAATTTTAATGTCCCCAGGAAATCAAGTCACTTTTTCCTTCTGATTTCAATCCATTCTATGCTGGTTTTGGAAATAGGGATACTGATGAAATCAGCTACCTTAAGGTTGGAATCCCAATGGGAAAAATCTTCATTATTAATCCCAAGGTGAGCTATTCCTTCCCTTTTGAAAAGAAATAATGATAAAAAGTTCCTGAAACATTTTAAGCTTGTCAAACTAACTTCATGTTTGCAGGGAGAGATTGTTGTAAACCGTCGTATTGACACAAAATCGTATACTTCTCTTCATGCACTTGTGAATGGAATGTTCCCCACTATGACCTCCTCTCATGAACAGGTTAGAGCTTTCTTTTTAAGTTTATTCTTCAAAAACTCCGACAATTTTCTAAATATTTAATTTGGGCCTTCCAATAATCTAAATTCAAACTGAAGCACGCTGTTACTGAAAGAGAACTGGGTGAATCTGTTGATTTTAAAATTGTATGTGAGGCTTGGAACCAATGCTGTACTTTGAATGTAACTATGCAAGGCTCATACACCGTAAAGTTTTCTTAGTAGTGATTTTTTGGTCTTGATCTTGGTGAACATTGATCACAGGAGGATTTTAATTCATGGAATTTCTGGAAGCTACCCCCTCCTGCCCTAGACTTTTGAAAGGGCCGTATCTCATATTTTTGGCTCAATAATCTTGGTTTTGATGCTGCTGGTCCCTGTAGACTGTGCTGCTCTTAGTACTTAGAGTTATACTGGTAAGTTTATAAGCTTCATCTCCACACCTCTCTGTCCAGACTCATAGACAAGGAATGTCTTTATACTTTCCTTGTATGATATAAACCTGTTTAATATTTCCTCTGGACTAATCTTGAACCTCTTGTTATAAATTCATTATTTATTTATGTTGAGTTTATATTTATTCATTTTGGTTACTTTTGCTAATGTAGGTGATATGTAGTCAAGTCCAATGAGAATTGCGTTATTCTGTTGGTAACACGTATTGGTGGATTGATTTGTTGGCGGTACTCATAATTTTGATGGATGGTGGATGATACATTTTGCTTGCTTCCTGCTCCAAAATCATAAATCATAATCTTCTCGTGCTTGCTTGATGCTGTAAGATCAGAGCCACTTGTCCACGTGTATAGTTCGATGTGATCCTATGACCACTCAAGTCATGGAATCCCACGTATTTATGGCTTTTCTTACTTCTAGATTAGTGCATAGTTAAGCTATTCTTATTTTATTGCATAACTGTATCTGTATGTCACTGTGAATTACTTCACTTTCATTTTCTAATATATAGAAATCTGTCATTCAAATAATCTCATATACCTTTCTTTACCTCTTCTCTTTTGCTATGTATATACTATTTGTGAGACAGGTAGTTGCTGACTAATGAACATAATTGAAACTGAATCAAATAATTGAGAACTGAGAACTATTTGTGACAAAACAGAGTGTCACCGGATGATTCTGATATTGAAATGCTTGTCTGCAAAGTGGACAAGGTTTCTGAATTCATGTTCATCAATGAAGCCGTCGTTGTTGGTGTCTGCGGACTTGAAGGCTCTTCCACACCTCCACGAAGCAATCAGCCCTCCGCTGTGACGGACGCCACGACGCAGTTCAGATTTGCTGATTCGGCCGTCTCCATTTGCATCAAATGATGTCTTCAACCACCTCTGAAACTGCTCCGCCGTCATCACGTGCCTCCCATCACTGGACACATTACGTTCCACCATGATCGCCATTGCCTTTCACTTTTCTCAGCTGTTACAAACTTACAATCGATTTCTATGCACTGTGTATGTCTTGGACGTTCTGCCAACAAAGTTGGATTTATATTTATAATAATGCCACATCAATATCTATATCTATATATTTTAATGCATTGATACCCAGATATGGAGTACATTCAATACATTAATTCTTCCTTTATAGGAGAATAAGAATCGTATCGTTTGATATGTTTCTTGGCAGGTCTCTAGCAGTACCAGGATACACATTTATGATCAGTACAATGAACCCACCTGAATTTGGCATAAAGATAAAGCTTATAATGTCGATTAAACAATACATACGGATGATGTTCTACTTTCTTTCTTTTTCTCCCTTTTTGCGAATTTGGCAAATAAAGAAAAGATGTTCCGCTTATTCTCACGGCAAGTTGGTATTTGAGGTGCATCACTTTACTAATTTTCATTTTTCTCCTGACATGAAAATTATTTATTGAAATATTATTAGTATAATGCTATCTTAATATCTTATTCATTTAGATAGAGATCCGGGACCGTGGGCGGTTTGGTGGAAAATGAACACAATGATTAGAAATACTAAAAAGAAAATGTTTATAAGAGGTGCGTATACCAAGGGAATAGATTTGCCAAATGCATCCCCCATTGAAGCCTTCTCCGAAGAAAGACAAAAGGGAGCATGTGGATTTCGTGTCTATTTCATTCATTTTAGGAATCGTTGCCAAATTAAAGTAAAACCTCTACGAATTGGATATTTAAATGTGAAGTATCATTATTCACTACCAAGAAAGCCAAGATACTAACTAAGTAATTAGTAATTACTCAAGATATTGTCTGTATATTAGGAACAGGGTAACAAATAATAGGTAAGGTTTTTTTTTTTTTAGATTGCAACGGGCCAAAAGCCCAAAAACAACATCAAAGAGACTAGCCAGGGTGAAAAAACCCGTCTATGATCATCCATATCTGATGGGCAGAAAGCCCAGAACACAGTAGGTAATTAATTAATGTGTAATTAAAATTAAAATAGTTTCCAGTTTCCAGGATTTACCAGAAAGATTAGACTAGAGATTAGAGTGTGTGAAAATCCGACGTCCATAGTGAGAGCAGTGAGCAGTAACAACCTCTGCAGTTGTTGTAGCAATTTGCAAGTTGCACTTTCCAACTTCTCATTGAGCTGTTGAGTGTTGAAAGCGCGAATATGGAATCTTCAGTTCCGTGCGGACACTCAAACCCGCTTCTCTCATTCTCCAACTTCGTCCATCAAAACTGCCACCGCTTCGGCGCCGACCTCGCCACTCGCTTCAACGACACCACTAAGCGCCTCGCCGGAACCCTAGCTCATTCTCCTCCGCCTCCTTTTCTTTCCCTACTTGCGTCAATCACTCAACCCAAACACGCCCTCGCCGCCGCCGCTACTCTCAGCACCCAGCAAGTGGCCAAGTCCCTCGCCGGCACCAAACTCTTCACCGTCAGTAATTCCAACAATGAGTTCGTTCTCATCTCCGATGCCGAAGGAGCTAAGTCTATCGGATTGCTTTGCTTTCGCCAAGAAGACGCTGAAGCCTTTCTTGCTCAGGTTTGTTCTTCCCACTCGAGCTGGAGAGGTTCTCATATTCGTCATTATAATTTTGTGGATTTTCAATTTTCAATTTCTCGATGCTAATTTGTTTTGTTGCTCCTTGTTTTCTTAGGTTCGATCACGGAGAAGAGAACTTCGAGGCACACCTAGGGTTGTTCCCATAAATCTGGACCAGGTTTTCTTCCCATATCTTTCTTGTCAATTTCAAAATTTCAATCCTCTTTTGTTCCCATACAATAGAGTAGTCCCTTCGGAATCAAGTTCTCAAGAACTGAACTGTAACTGGAGAATTTTTGGTGTTTATACTACACACTTCTACATACGATTATTTTTCTTCTGCTATAGGTATATATGCTGAAGGTTGAAGGCATTGCGTTCCGATTTTTACCTGATCCAATTCAAATAAAGAATGCCATAGAGGTTAGCATCTGTTGTAATTCCTGTACTCAATATATTATCACTTAAAGCCACACATGTTTTTTCTCATCTCATCATTTTAGTCCAATAGCAGTGACTATGATGTAGGAGTTATATCTGGGAGTTGGTTCAGTGATATCAATGCATGTTGATTGTACATGAAAACATAAACTTGAATCCTTCATTTTTTTTTTTTTTCATTTCTCAGCTCAAAGCAGGCAAAGGCAATAAGGGAAGTTTTGATGGAGTCCCTGTTTTTCAGGTATATTTCATATATGTTGTTAGTAAACCTGAATTTTAAGAACTTATTCAGTGAGGCATTGGTGGGGTTGCAAGACTATAGGAATTTGCTTTTTGTTTTTGGTATTATCTATTTATCAGCATAACAAGGGGATTATTACCATCTGTCTGGTCTTGGATTTCAACAATTTTTTTTTTCTGCCCTGACCTAGGTATCAGTTAATTATACTACAGTCAATGCATTGTATACAATATATAAATATTAGAGACAATCACTTATAGAAAATACTGGAGGAATGGCCTATAGTTTAAAGTCATTCAACTATTTTAGTGTTTTCCTGATTGTAAGGTATACTGACAGTCCTTGATCTTTTCCCTTGTTCTTTGATTATTGCCAATAATCATGTGGTTACAGTCAGACCTTTTGGTTGTGAAGAAGAAGAATAAGCGATACTGCCCTGTATATTTCTCAAAGGTTTTTCTGGCCCATTGCTCTTTTTTTTTTTTTTCACTTATACTATCATGACATCATTAGGCATGTTTCGGTAGAGAATATGATTACATCTTAGTTATCATTGGTTAAATGGACAGGAAGATATTGAGCAGGAACTATTCAAGGTTTCTAGGGGATCTAGAGGAGTTGGAGTTTCTCATAATATAATGGTACATAGTCTTC
The DNA here is from genome assembly GCA_036250425.1 of Stylosanthes scabra. Taxonomy (NCBI): domain Eukaryota; kingdom Viridiplantae; phylum Streptophyta; class Magnoliopsida; order Fabales; family Fabaceae; genus Stylosanthes; species Stylosanthes scabra. The sequence goes on along the minus strand of JASCZI010211483.1, from coordinate 18,944 downwards.
CATCTTCTATTCATTTCTTACTAGTGCATCTCAGAAACACAGAAGCAAGTTCCAAATTCATGCTTCAATTTCACAGCCTAAAGAAGGTTGCAGATATGTTTCCCCTTTGACAACCCTCTTGATTGTGCAACTATATACCCTGTACTCGTCTTATTTACAAGATGAAATTGTTTAGAAAACACATCAAATGAAACGGAGGCAGTTCTGCTTTGCACAAAGCTAGAGGAATTCCTTTTTTCTCTTGGTCCTATTTTGATCCTAATACTTGGCTACATATGTGGTGTTTATTTGCATTCTTTTGTAATGATTCAAAAAGTACTTGCTAGATTGGTTTTACTTTTTACTTCAATTGTAATCTATCATTTAAGTTCATTTTGTTTCCTTTTCCCCCTTTAAAAAAGCAGGTTGGTAGCTTGGAAGATGTACTGAAGAAAATGGAGGTAAATACTAAATAGTCTGCTTACATGCTAATATCTTATAATAGCTACAGGTAGTTTAAATATTGAGAAGTTTCTCTCTCTCTGAAAATCATACAGATGAGCGAAAGGAATTCAGGATGGGAAGATTTAATTTTTATTCCACCAGGAAAGAGCCACTCACAGCACATACAAGAAATTGAGGCTTGATTTCCAGGGTGCAAAGTTGAGCTAACCAAAGTTTTTATGGGGTTTTTATGAGCAAATTGTACTTTACATTCTAGTCAGATGGTAAGACGTCAATAACTCTCTGCCTTTCAATTATGCCGCCCCTCCTTCTTCCCATCTTACCAATACAAATTCTTTTTATAATGCAGATACCTTTTTATGGATTCTCGGCGGATGCAAGTTACATGTGAATTTGAAAGGACATACAGGTGGATGGAATAACATTTGAATGTGTTTAAGTAACAATATCAATAACTTAATAACTCGAGATTTGTACAGTACAGTATTATTTTGGCAATACTTATAATTTTTTCCTTGAGGTTCTACTTTTATGAGTTCAGGAAAGAGTTATCTTCATTTGACCCATTATTACCCTATCTATTATTCAAAATGGCTATTTTGTTGAGTGATTCCTTTTTCTTTTATTTTATTATTATTTATAATTCTATCGTTGGGTGAAAGTTAAAGGAGGATTATCAATTTATCATAATGGGGGATCCATTGTCATTTTGGATTGTAAGAGAGTAGTTGGAACAATTAACTACCTGTGGAGAGTGATTTACCATGGATCTATAAAAGACATAGTTGACCTACTCCCACCCCCTATTGGATTGACATTAAAATGGTAAGCTTCTCGTTGATCTCATTTGCTGACTCCCTGATCCCACTTGGAGTTAGTCTATTCATGGAATGATGCTATGGCCTATGGGGAACAAAAATGTGATGCTTCACCATTTTCCTGAAAGGGAAATCATATTTGGTGATTCTATTCATGTCTTATGATGTGTGCACGGGTAACCTACGGACATGATTTTTTATATCAATACCAAGAAGATAAGCAAGAACGAGTTTTCATTAGGTATCAACTATCAAGAATTGTTGGAGCCTCACAATTCATGAACTAATAATTGTGATCTTTCGTTCTATTTAGGAAGTTGACGGCGCAACAGAATAGTTGTTGGCCAACCTGCTCTTTTACGTTTCAAGGTTCATGTTTTCTTTAGTCCTCCTAGTACCTCAACATGGACTCCATGCTTTTTACTTCTATAACCTTCGATCTAGCTGTGAACTAACAACATGCTCTAGAGAACTTAGGGTGGATGATTGGATATATATGTAATTCCCGAAATAGTCTTAGAAATTTTAGTTGACCGTCAACCTGAAATGCAAGCAAAGCAGTTTTCATCTGGAGTCTTACTTGTCTCACGCAAAAGGGAAAGTACACGTGGAGCTGCATAGATGGTCAACTTGATTTGTGATTTACTCTAATTATTGGAATCCCTTGCTTCTTAAACCTTTCACCTTATTTAACTACTTAGTTTGAGTGGAGAGAGTTCATCACTTAAGAGTTTTAGATTGATAGGTAGATAGATATATACAGCTATAGCACAAGCCATAATTCATAAGCACAGGTTTTGTTTCCATAGAAGATGATGGTAAAGACGGTGCCATCTAAAGCGAAGGTAACCAGAATCAACTTGGTGTTCCTTGCTGTCTTTCTAGTTGTTTATGGAACCCTTCTTCTCCGGCCATCTTCTTCTCTCTATTTCGAGAATGCAGCTTCCCTTGTAAGATGTTCCTTCCGTGAATGTCGACACAAGGTATTTAACTAATAAATTAAATTGAGTGTTCTATTTTTTAAGTTTCGCATGTTTTATTTATAAAAAAAATACTTGGTTACTTTTTTTTTTGATAGACATACTTTCTCATAGACTAATTAAGCTGGCTCTATATCTCTTCATTTTCTTTAATGTATTTTCTTGCATCATCAATTTACTAACCATTTATTATTTGCTTGATAGGTAGAAAAGAGCTTCAAAATGAAAGCAGTGTTAGAGGAGCCTCAACGAGAGAGGTCATCAACAATAAAGCAGAATAATAATGCGACTAACAAGATAGAGTTACCTAGCTTCTTTGGTGATTTTGGGAAAGGAATGAAGATAGGAATGGTGAACATGGATGAACAAGATGTCAGTGATTTGAATTTGCATGGAGAAACGATACCTGTTTATTTTGACAAGGTGTCACACTCTTTCAACTGGACAGACTTGTTTCCAGAATGGATAGACGAAGAAGAAGAGAGCGACGTGGCGTCATGCCCGGAGATACCTATGCCGGAGTACTCAGAATATGGGAGCATGGACGTGATAGTGGCCAAGCTGCCATGCAAGTACCCTGAAGAAGGGTGGGGGAGGGACGTTTTCCGGTTACAGGTTCATCTTATAGTGGCGAATCTTGCAGCAAAGAAGGGGAAGAGGGACTGGAGATGGAAGAAGACAACAAGGGTGGTTGTGTGGAGCAAGTGTAGGCCAATGATGGAGCTGTTTCCATGCGAGCAATTGGAGAGAAGGGAAGGTGAGTGGTGGTATTACAAAGCAGAGGTGAAGAGGTTGGAGGAGAAGGTTTCATTGCCGGTTGGGTCCTGCAACTTGGCTTTGCCTATTTGGGAACAAGGTATGTTTTACCATCCTTCTCTTTCAACGTTTCGTTATTGCGTCCTTTACACATTACACTACCCATATTCTTTGCTTTTGCGCAAAATGAAAAAGAGAACGCGCCAGGTAGGGGTCGAACCTACGACTTTCTGCTTAGGAAACAGACGCTCTATCCACTGAGCTACAGGCGCTTTCTCGAAATTTAATCAGATTAAGATATAATTCATCGTTTATGGTTACACTAATATTTCCAAACATTTGTATTAAGATATTTAAAGCCTGTATCTCACATCAAAGCCAATGATAAAAGATTAAACCATATTTAGAGTTGGGTCTGACCTTCTAAGTTCATATTATATATTTAAAAGATGAACGTATGTGTGTGTGTATACATGCCGGCCAACATTTTTCAGAGTTTTTGTGTAATGTCCAACAAATATATATATATATTCACGAATGTTGCCATCATTTTGACGTGTTAATAATATGCGTGAGTTCCTGTATTTTATTGGTAGACAATATGACTTCCTCCTTAATTAACGTCACTCTATGTCCAAAACAAACCAGGCAATAGAAAATGATTTGAGTTTATTGTCATTGTTCAATGTTTTAATTCAAAATATCCAGGAAATATAAGGAAAATAAAATATGCATCCAATTATTCTTAATCCACGCTCTTCAAAATATATTGCTTCCCTTCCATATTTTCTTCTTTTTTTTTTTTTCATCCAAGCCTTATTGTACTAGTCAATGCAAGTCCTATATATTATAGTGATATACACCCCTTACTTGCAATTTTCACTACTTATATATGACCTATATATTTTCTAAATAGATCGAGTTATCTTTGTTTTAAGCACATATTTTAATAACATAATAAAACTCTAAAAACTTTTATGTATTTAATTTATTGAAAATATAAAAAATTTATCTTTTCAATAATTTATTGTGAAATACTTTTTAATATTAAAAGGAGAAACATGTATTATATTTTTTTACTAATTATGTATTCAAACATGATTTTGACTAACAACATTTAAATAATATTTAAAAAAATTAATTTTGACAAAAAAATATATATTCAAAGACAAATCACGACCTTGATCAATCCAGTTTTAATCAAAATCATTTAGAAAAAAAAACACATTAACACCAACATGCATTTACAAATGCAAATTCAAACACAAACATAATCTTCTTCATCACATGTGAATATACAACATAATTGGTTCTATAAATATTTTGCAAACTAATAACAGTTAGAAAATATAACAAAGTTATTATTACTAATGAATAATGATCTTAAGATGGAACAGTAAATATTTCATGGTCTATATATGGCAACATATAGAACAGTCAAAAGTGTGTAGCTACTACTACTATTATAAATTTATAATTCTAAATTTCAAATTCTATTGTTTGCACTTCATTATCATGAAAAAATGGCGGGAGGAGGTAGCACAGTCAAAATCATAGAACGCTTGCTATTTAAATTGTGATTAACATCCCCTAACCACTCCAATTTTCACACACAATGCGAACTAATCACTCCACATTAGATTGTGATTTTCCTCTTTTTTTTGTTATTCTTGTTCAAAACTTGATTTAGCAGCGATTCCGATTTGTCTTCTAAGAAACCTCTTCACTAATAGTAGTAGCTTCCAAACAAAGCATAGCTTTCTTTCAAGTTTCACAATATATCGGTGCTGGAAAACGAAGCTAACGTTTCATTTCTATGTGAATTTTCAGGAATCGATGAGGTTTACGACGTGTCCAAGATCCAACGAAGTGTCAAAACCAGATCAAGAATCAACCGCGAGGCCTACGCCACCGTGCTCCATTCCTCCGATGCCTACGTTTGCGGCGCCATAACGCTCGCACAGAGCCTCCTCCAAACGGGAACCAAACGCGACCTTGTCCTCCTCATCGACAACTCAATTTCCGCCCCGAAACGCCGCGCACTCGCCTCCGCCGGCTGGAAGATTCGAATCATAACCAGAATCCGAAACCCTAGGGCCGAGAACGGAACCTACAACGAATACAACTACAGCAAGTTTCGCCTATGGCAGCTCACGGACTACGACAAACTCATCTTCATCGACTCCGATATCATCGTGCTCCGGAACATGGACATACTCTTCCACTTCCCTCAGATCTCTGCGACGGGGAACGACCAGACGATATTCAACTCGGGGATCATGGTGATCGAGCCTTCGAACTGCACGTTCGCAACGTTGATGAGCCTCCGAGACGAGATCGTTTCGTACAACGGAGGGGACCAAGGGTTCCTGAACGAGATCTTCGTGTGGTGGCACAGATTACCGAGGAGAGTGAATTTCTTGAAGAATTTCTGGTCGAATTCGACGCTAGAGAGGAGTGTGAAGAACGGATTGATCGGATCGGAGACGGCGGAGGTGTACGCGATACACTTCTTAGGGTGGAAGCCATGGCAGTGTTACAGGGACTATGACTGTAACTGGGACGTGGAGGAGCAGTTGGTGTACGCGAGTGACGTGGCGCACAGGAGGTGGTGGAAGGTGCACGACTCGATGGAGGAAGGGATGCAGAGAATGTGCAGGCTGACGAAACGGCGTCGTATGGAGCTAAATTGGGAAAGAAGGAAAGCGAGGAAGAAGGGTTTGCTGAATGGGCATTGGAAGATCAATATTACGGATCCTAGACGATTTGGCTCTCTTTTGATCGATTAGCAATACATATTGAATTAAATAATTTTTTTTTACGATTAATTACACGGAGGCCTTTTTTTCTTTTCCGTACTGTTTATTCATGGATGAACATTGCTTAATCAATAGTTGACTTTTATTATATATACATATTAGATTCTTTAATCAGATGAAACTAATAGCTACTAAAATATTGACTAATTTTTTTTATACCCGTATAACATTTTTGCCTTTTTATAATGTGTGTTTATACAAAATTAATTATTAAACTAGTTTTGTAAAATATATGTTAGAATATAAAATTTAGCATTAAAAATAAATTAAGTACCATATGTCATAAATGTATAATTTTTTGTTTTGTGCATAATAGTTATATTTTTTGGATATGGGTACTGAACGAAATTGGATCAGGTTTGACAGAAACTGCTTGGCCCAAATATTTTCGATTTAATGTTTCCAATAATCTAATGGACCGAACAGCTCGCAAACGATGGGGGAAAGAAAATTACCCTTGCCATGATATTTGGTTTCACTGATGATCGGTTGTATTTAATATTTAGTATTTACCACTTCCTGATTGGGTTGGAAGGATCACTTTTTTTTAGGAAAATTTAGATTCAAACCAGAACCACAGCGAAAGCACCAAAATATTTTCCCACAACCTGTGCAATTAAATAGGCAACATCAAAGATACTCCAAGTAGCAGATAATATGCAGAAATTAATAACAGGAGACACAAGCAATTTTTATCGTGGAAAAACCCCCAAAAGAGGGACAAAAAATCCACGGGACCTAGTCCAGTAAAATCTTCCACTATCAATAATAATGGGTACACAATCAGTCCTCCTAGTAGGACTAGGGTATATCAACAATTAACAAAATACATCATCACAACGGATGGAATCAACATAAACTCTCCACAAGGTGGGTATCTCAAATCAGACATAAGAGAAGGTAATAACATTAGCAAGTTATATCCTAATGATCAGCACTACACCAGGAATAACATACTGAAATCTCATAAGAAATGGAGCAAGTTTACCAAGTCAAGATGTACACATTGGAACCACTCCTTTTTCCCTTTTCTTCTTCTCTCGACGGCAGCAATGAGAACGCCTCTGTTCTCACTCTCTGTCTTTCTTTTCTTCTTTTTAACA
>JASCZI010211482.1:158550-171351 GCA_036250425.1 Stylosanthes scabra | reverse complement strand
GTACTTGCTTAATTGAATTATTTGATCTTATTGTACTTTTCATGTGTGATGATCCTTGAAACTAGGTAGATATAAGAGTTAAGCTTGGGGAACTTGTTCCGTACTGGGAACCCCATGAATTTGTGGTTCTCACTCCGTTGTTGTCAAATTCTTTTAGATGCAGGTGGAGATTAGTTGTTCGCTTCGTCGGGGCTAGAGCTTGAAGGACTTGAACTCTAGTCTTGTTTTGGTTATGGCTAGTGATTTGCTAGGCCATTTTGTTGTAGTTTGAACCATGTATTAAGAAAAAAATTGTGTACCTGATAGCCCTTGTAGTTTGTGCTTTGGAGCTAGACTCTGTATTCTGTTTATCAGCGCTGCGTTACTTTGTAATACACAATATTACATCTATACTTAATTTGGCTCCTCGTGGTGTTTTCTTTCTGTTCCTTAGTATCTTGTCATTGATTTCTTCGCGTATCGGAATTGTAAATACCTTGAGTTCCACCGGCTCAGATTAAGCTGTGTGGTGAAAGCTCGGGGTGTTACAAAACCTCTCTTGAATTGAGCGCGACTTTCAAGCTCTCAACTTTACACCTTCAGCAACGAAAAAATCGGAACTGGTCAAATAAGGTTTAAGGATCTATTCATTACGGCACTCCTTAAATAAAATTAGATAAGGGAATAATTGCATAAAAAAGACAGGCACTTGGAAACGGAGTATAAGATGAATACTGTAATCATTCAATGAATGGAAACGAGAGATCACTAATGTTAGTCACAGTTTTCACATCTCCCTCACAAAAAGGTATTGCAAAATCAAAATAACTAGGAGGAATCCATAGAGAAACAAAACATTCAGATGCTTCGAAAACAGTAGTACAACTGCAAATCCTAAAACTGCCCTGCCTAGAACAGAGAGGTTCCCTTGCCTTTCTTGTAACCACCAATCTCAAAGTGCTTGCACCTCATCACAACAAAGACATGAAATCTGATTCATCATTTCTCAATCAAGTGAAATTTCTCCAGAGAGGACCATTTAATAGATGCAAGTGAAATTTCAAACCAAAAAGGTTTAGACACACCGGTTAGAAATCTGATCCATCATTTCTCAAGCAACAGACGGAAATAGGATATCAATAAGAAACTGTAACTTGCGAATTAAGTTCATAAGTTAAATGAACTAAACGTACAAAGTATACTCCAATTTTCAAGGAAGATAAACTCTTCAAAATTGAGAGAAAGAGGAGGTGGGGAGGAAATGAAATATAGAATCATGAAGAAAAGGCTAATGCAGATATACTAATAGTTACCTCAAAACAATATTTCATTTGCAAAACCACTTCCTCCCCCACACCTCTGTCCTAGCTTACGAATGAATCAAAATCCAAGTTCAATGAGTAAAGTATCTATCATTTTCATACGGAGATTGGCTGACAAATTTTGTTTTATTTGAGAATTGACTCATAAATATGGCGTAAGGTGTTCTACAACCACCCCCGACCAAAAACAAAAAGGGTTCTGTTGGCAGATTTTCAATGAATCTACAGAAAAGAAGTGCTCACTCGAAACCAGAAACCTTACATAAGCAAGAGAAGTAACAAAAGAAGTACCTTAATCCAAAGTCTTGAACTGTCATCTACAGTTTTAAATGCCATTAGACGGCAATCAACAGCACAGACAGCAATGTTATCACATTCAGGAGAGGAAATTGGTCTTGAACCGGGCTTTAACTCTCTAATGAAAAACTCATTGAATGTCTGCTCAGAAAAAGAAAAAAAAAATTCTTCTTCCAACAACTGCTTGTATACAACCAAGCCTTTATTACCAACTCAATGGCCAGAAAGATTCTTTCAGTTCTAGTCTTCTAGGAGCAAGTTCTAGCAGGATCAATAGAGATATATATTCTACTAGCAAATAATAGATATCATATGGGTCTCTTTATATTTCCGATCCTCTTTGTCCCTAAATTTTGTGCTATTAACTTTGCATTAACCACATAAAAACATTCATCTAGCAACTAAATTAAGAGTCCTCATTTCGAATAAAATTCTCAAACTTTGACTTCATCTCTGCTGGAATTCGAACTGGGCGATAGTTTTTGTCAAGCCAAACAGCTGTGGCCTTGGCCTCCAAAATAGGCTGCAATGAAATAAATCAAATATAACTAAGAAAAAAATGCATGACTATAGATACAACATAAATTGTAAGTGATGAGGATAAACCTCTTGGTTTGGAAGCTTAACGATGAAGTGATCGAAGTATAACCGTGCAGCTGAAGATCCAGAAATCCTAACCTTCACTACAAATTTATCTCCACTCTGTTTGCATGTTCTAAGAATGAGTATTATATTGGTGACAGAACAATCATCACCTATTAATATAATAAAATATATCATGTTTGTTGTTTACATTTTACACTATATATCCTAACATAGAGAACGGAAAACAAAATCTCAGAGCCTCACTCTTAGTGGTGCAAGGAATTTTATTGATTGTTCTGATAATGCCAAAGCTTCGCCAGTGCGAGCCACAGCATCACAGTTAATACCAATGCTGTCCAAGAGTTCATGACGACCTTAAGAAGATATTCATAGATAAGTGATTAGTTTATGTGTTTCAAATAGAAAATATTAGTTTTATTATCTGTGGAAATTATGCAGCTTCCGACACCCTGATTTCATAACAGAACAGTCTAAAAAATATCCCAGAGACCCAAAAAGATTTTCAGCATATTCAAGATGAGGAAAATTACCATGCACACAAGTGAAATCTCTTAAAAAGAACAAAATTAAACTACCGACATGAATAAGCATTAGATTACATCTAAATTAGAATACAAATAGATTAGAGGTGATGGAATGCTTATGTAGAAATCACTAATAAATCATGTTTTATATTTGATTGATTCAAACCAAATTTATATCTACATAACAAGTACTCTATCCTAATCCATGAATTTCCTTTGTATAATCTCCCTGTAATTCAAATTCATTCTCAATGAGACATCTCCAAAAGTGAAAAATCAACCTTACAAGTGACCGGAGAATCATTTGCAAAATATATCATGAAGCCGGGTACCTTTTAAGCTGTTTCATACTTATAGGAACCAATTATGTTCTTTCGGAGTTATAAGAACTTCAAAATTAAACTCTATTTTCATAAATCCCAAGAGACACATACATACAAAGAAGAAAAGTGAAAAGATTGAAGCAACAGAAATGATCCACACAACTGAAATGAAAACTTAGATTTGGCAAGTTATGAAATCTCACCATGTTGGCAATAACTTGAATAGACTGCATTGTTGACCACACCATATTGATCCAACTCATAATCACGAACTTTCATTTCAACTTCACAAAATCCACTCATTCTGCAACATGAAAAAAGGCCAAATGAGTAGACCAGCTAGTTAAATTAAAAAAAAAAAATTGATATTTGAAGAACAATATTATATGATTGTCACTCCATGATTGAACGTAAATTGATTGCCATTTCCACAAACAAATAAGAAACCAATTTTTATTCTCCCAAGGAATTCAGATATAGTGAACAAATAACAATCCATGTAATTAAACACCTTTCACTACACACACACACAAATCAAAGAATCCATTAAGAACTCACGCAAAAAATAAAATATAAACTAAATCAAAAGAGACCAATAACGGTAAGAAAGAAGAGCAGAAAATTAAAATAAATAAATAACAAGGAAGCATTAAAAAATGGGTGAAGTACCCTTTGCCCTGTCTGACATCGACGGGTGGAGAGGAGGCGCTGGCTTTGGCGCTTGCCGGAAGAAGTGATCGGAGTCCCGTCGGATTGGAGGGGCGAGGGGGAAATGGGGAAGATGGAGAGCGTGTGGTGAGGTGAAACGACGTTCGAGAACAGAGGGGGGTGTGATTAGAGTAGCATGGAAATGAAATTGAGTGCAGCATTTTTGCGGTGATTGTGTGGGCGACTGACTGGGCGTTACAACTAAAGCAACGTGCCATGGCTTTTAGAGTAAGCTGAATTTCAATAGTTTAGGCATGGGTAAAAGACAAATTTACCCCAAAAATTTTTAAAAATGGACAAAAATGCCATTAGGCTTTTACTGATTTGTGCCCTCTTTATATAACACGGGCTTAGATTTACCATAATAGTAACACGCTGGTGTCAAGATGCGTGTTATGCTATGGCCAAATGGATCATTGCTAATATGGGCTAGGGTTGCTCATTATACCAAAATCCTATCATGAGACTGCTTAGCCCGTGTTAAGCTTCAAACACAAAATGGAGTTGGCTAGCCGGTGTTAATTACATGGTTCTAAGAAAATTTATATAACCTTTTGACTTTTGACATAAACAATAGGTATACTACAATGGTTCATAACATGATAAATAGTTCATTTTTGCTATACCTATCTAACCAATAGATATATTATAATGATCCATGATATGATAAATAATTCATTTTTTGTATACCTACTAGTCTATTACTAATTTTATCCTGATATCATATGTATATATATATGTATAAACTATACCAATACATATTATATTTGTTTTATGAAATTAATAAGTTGTTATAATATGTATTGTATTTATTGAGTAGTTAATTCATATATAATATAAGGATAAAAATTATAGTAGGTATAACAAAAATGAATAATGCTAGGGAACTAACATTACAGGACCAATAGGGAGCCAATGAATATAATTAGGGAAATAATAGGTGGTAAAAGGGGAAAGAGAAAAGAAGAAAAAAAACCTATTTGCCACTTATTGGCTAATAAACTTTCTCTACAAGAATATATGATTTGTAATGTCATGGTTCATTGTATATGTATTAGTTAGGTAAAAAGATAACATGCTATTTTTTTAATCTATAAATATGGTAAATATTTTGTATAAAATTGATATCTTATACAATATAAAAAACTTTGTCTCATCTATACATAAAATATATAGCTTGTTACGCCAAGATTTAAACTAACAATAAATTTGAATTTTCATTCTTATTAATTTGAATTTACATGTGCACCAAAAAAAATTAATCAATCACGATATTTTATACAACTTGTGGGTGTGTTTTACAAATCCATGATACTTCAGTAACATAAGGAAATAGTCAAACAGATATCAGGTATGATAAATTACTGATGAGCAGGTTTTTGACGATAATTTCATGCTTAAAAAGATACCCTCATCAATACTTTTTTCACATATTTGCTAGTGATTGACCAAGGTTTTCCATCTCTTGCATAATTATATCCTTAATTGATTAATTTGTTAAATTAGCTTCCAAGTATGTAAATTGTTTGAAACTTCTCCAACTTGGTGTCTTGATGTGTGTGCTAGTGAATTTCAGGCCCAAAGTGTAGGGAAAGAGCCCTAGAGAAGCTAAGAAGAACAAGGAAAGTAAGGAGAATGGACAAAAAGCCAAAAATAGCCCAATTCAGTGTTGACCGCGCGCCCGCGCCCTCCCTTACTTAATGGGGAAGTTTCCGTTGGTGGCGCGCTCGCGCGACCCAGATGGTGCGCTCGCGCCACTCTGTTTCGTAACCTCCACGACAAGGACATCGCGCGCCCACACGGCAGCAGATTTTACTAAATGAAGGCTATTTTGGGGAATTCACTTTTCCGGGTCTTGGCCCATCCATTTCTCAAGCCCAATTCGACCTATATAGCAACAAGCATTTTCTCATTTCATCAATTTTAGCCTTAGAGTAGTTTTAGAAGATTTTTGGGAGAGTTCTCCATCTCTCTCATTTTATCTAGTTTCTCTTCTTTGTTCTTCACCTCTAGGAATCCCATTACCAACCAAACTCTTCTTTTATTACATGTTTTGTGTTTGATTTGTGGATACTTGCTCTCTTTAATTAATGCAATTATAGTTTCTCCTTCTATTTTGTTTTCCTTTACATATTGCTATTTCTAGTTTATGTTCATGCTCTTTTATGGTTCTTATGCTCTTGATTGTTGATCTACTTGTTGATTTACCCCATTGATTCTCTTGTTAGTTTATTTTCCATATTTGCTATCATGTCTTTATTTCTTGCCTACCAAGTGTTTGATGTTTTGTTTGCTTTAATTATGGAGTAGTGATCTTGTGCTTTGGTCATGGGTTGAGGTGTGGATGATCCTAGCCACTAATCCCCAAAGAAAAGATGGGTTAATCCTTGGGTTGATACCATTCTATAGACGCCGGGCTTTTGCTAGTGAGAGTGAGTCCTTAATGAGGTGAACATGGACGATTTATCCATGTTCCAAAGACCTAGGTCCGTTGCACTAGAGTATGAGAAGCCTGTGACTTATGGAACGGTGTTGATCTACCCACTCAACCGTTTGGTAGAGTGTGGCTCCGCAGGTTACGTGACAACCATCTATATTTGGGATTAGTGGTGTTCATGGGACACATGATACCTTGATCCATGGCCTAGCACCCCCTCTTTATCAGTTTTTCTCTTAATCTCTCTTTTAATCTCTGTTCACACACAATTGCAACCCTTGATTTTCTCACAACCAAAATCGACCATTGCGTTAATTCATTGGGAGAACGACCCGAGTCCCATATTCGGTATTTATGAACTGGTTGCAAACTCTTGTGACAACTGTTCTTTTGACGAGAACCACCCCTTACCCGCAACATAAACTATTTGGGTTCCCCGACAACGATATCATTCTTGTTTTCAAAAGATAAGGGAACTCTGGAATAACCTTGTTGTGACGCCTCGGGCGGATGTGTCGTCAAAATGGCGCCGTTGCCGGGGAGTTAAACATGTGCGCCAGTTTTGGTTGTTGTAAATATGTAAATATGGTAGTTGTAGATTTTCTTTTGTTGGTTTGTGTTAATTTCTCGGTGAATGCTAAGGTCTAATCATAATCCTGACTTGCCAGACCTTGATTTGGAACTTGAAAGGACGCTTAGGCATGCGAGACAAGTAAGGAGGCAGATTGAGTTTGAGAATTCTTTATATTCTCAATTACTCACAAGCAACATGTCAATGAATTAATCAAAGCAATTAGTACTTTTTTTCGATACAAACACCAATTACAAATCCATAAATGAATGTGATGGAGGACAAAACAGAACAACTAGTACAACTACAACAATCTCAAAACATCAAAGAAACCTCAAGACAAGAATCCAAATAGCATATTAGGTTATCAAGCCATTCAAGATCAAATAATCCAAGTTCCAGAGTTGTTCCATGCAAGATAGCGCCACCAATCAACCTTCCACCATCACCTTCTCGAAGTCTTCCCTCTCCACACTCAAACCAATTAGTACTGAAGTTTCATTAAAATTAAAATTTTATATAAAAGAATCTTTTCAGGACACTATCGAATTAAATTTATTACTTAGGTAGCTGGAATGGAGATAAGAGATAGAATGCAAGGCATTTTTACAACATTATTACTCAGGTTACAAATGATTAACACGGGCTAGCCAACTCCATTGAGTTTGAAGCTTAACACGGGCTAGACAGTCCCATGATAGGATTTTGGTATAAAAGGCAACTCTAGCCCGTATTAGCATTGATCTATTTGGCCATAGCATAACACGCATCTAACACCAGCGTGTTACCATCATGGTAAACCCAAACCCGCGTTATGTAAAGAGGGTATAAATTAGTAAAAATCTGCACCTGTCTCCATATTGGTAAATTTAGTATTTATATTATTTATTTAAAAAAAATCCAATAAGTCAAAAATGAAACTAATGTGATTTGAACCCACATCCCTCCAGTACCTCCACTCACCCCCTTATATTCGTCCCTGATATGATGTGTAATCAATGCTATCATTAGCAGAAGACACTTAATATTAAATTGAATAATAAAGATCACATACACAATAATCTTATAACAGAAAAAAAATCAATTTTTTATAAAAAAAAAACCTATTAATAAATTCTTTTTTAATTAAAAGAACCTACGGTTTATAAATTTACCAATTGATTTAAGCTAGTTTCAACAAAAAATTTTTTTTCTCTATTTCCAAAGGTCTATTCTCTCATATTTAAATTTAAAACTAAACTTATGAAAAATAGTGAAAATATGCATTAAAAAATATATTAATTGTAATTAATTTTGGACTAATTTCTTGAAATCCTCCAACTATATGAAATCATATTTCACAAAGAGATACTCAAATTTTATCTCACCAAAGCTAAATAATCTTACTTTGAATTAAAACCTAAAGATAGAAATAGATACTCTTCTGTATAAACAATATATATAAAACAACTCACTTGCATCAACTCTGAAGCTAAAAAACACTATTTTTGATTCATGTTCGAAAGTTAAATAAGTTTGTATTTAAATTATTACATTGAAAATAAATTTAGATTTAAACTATTACACTGGAAATAACCTTGATGTAAACAATATTGTTGAGCTTAATCGGATTCCTTCAGACCATGTCGTTGTGTCAATGTGTTTCAATCCATTTGAAAAGGAAAGTAAGTGCGAACAACTAATTCTGATAACGGACGATCATTTGCACATTCAGGAGTATTTGTGTTCATAACCAAACAAAGTATTTCGTTATCAACAAACAGATTTGGTGCTTAACTAATTGTCAAAGTAGAAAAATACATGACTGGTTGCCACCTCAAATGCCTGTTATCATCTCCAATAAGATGCCACAATCGTATTCCACAACAGTAATGTAAATGGTTAAATGATAAAAAACCAAGTGCATCCATGTGGTCAACTAACTTTTGATATTGAGCTTTGACTTCTTGAGATACCAATGTCTCTATAAATGTTTCACAAGTAGAATAGAAAGAAATAACTGAATATGAATCGGTATATACAACACATTTTCAACTTTTCCAGTTAATCACGCCATTCACAGCAATTGAATATTGGACAAGCTTTTGAACATCTAGATTACAAATTCTCGGTAGAGTCCATTTAAAAAATAACAAAGAATAAATTTTATAGTTGAAATGACCATCTTCAGAACTTGATTTGTAAATATTATAAATATTATACTCAAAACCAATATAAGCAAAAGAATACACTGAAAAAGTATAATCTTTTTTTGTTCATTGGATTTTAAATATGTTTGACAGTATTCAGCGTAATATTCCAAACCAATAATTCTGGGCTACCGTGGGGAGCAAAATCGTCAGGGAGAGACTTTAGGGAGGAACCAAGTGAGGGAACACAAGATAAGAAGACACCACATCCAACTCAAAACCTTAAGGTGTCAAGTAAATGAGTCTCTCATCTTATAAACTCCTCACTCCTCTTTGTTTCCTTCAATGTGGGACTAACTTTAGTACCCACTCACACTTGAACCTCAACAATAATTTAGTCTTTGGTCTTTTAATACATAATTTGATGCATATATTGTCTTTTTTTGCACCAATTATAGTAAAATAGCCATACCTGGTTTCGTTGAATGGAAGGGACAGAAAGATACTTCTTTTTTTCAAAATATTGATAGTATAAATTCAATCATTTTGAGTAAAAAACTATTAGTACTCATGTGAAGCGAAACCTTCTTGCTGCATTTTTTTCTAGTTTAAAAGTACTTGTTGATAAATGTTTTGCTCTTAAGAGTTACGCTCCAG
Source organism: Stylosanthes scabra (assembly GCA_036250425.1). Classification (NCBI taxonomy): domain Eukaryota; kingdom Viridiplantae; phylum Streptophyta; class Magnoliopsida; order Fabales; family Fabaceae; genus Stylosanthes; species Stylosanthes scabra. The sequence goes on along the minus strand of JASCZI010211482.1, from coordinate 161,798 downwards.
TAATTATTAAGAGCTCTACAATGACCAGCTGTTTTAGGGCTAGATATTAAGAAAATTTGTTTAAGTATTTCATTCGAAAGTATTGGAAACATAAAATCATCAGAAGTAATGTCACTCATTTACGTTTTTTGAACAATGAAGACCAAACAAAATGTATTAATGTTTTAAAGTATAGCCGAAGAGGTGTAAGAAAAATTTTAAAACTTAAATGTATTTATAAAGAGAAAAAAAGCAGAGAAAATAGAAGGATATTTATTTTGAATTCATTTTTTTTTTAATTTGATCCATATATTGAATTATTTTTAACCAAGGAAAAAAATATAATTTGGATTCACATGGACAATATAACAAATAAAGAAAATAAGAGATACCCACATAATAGTAATTTTAAAATAGATAATTTTTTTTATTTTTTCAATGACTTAATGATTTCTTTCAATTTGTTAGATCAGATACATAATTTGTTAAATCAATGAATATTATATAAAAGAATTATCGTCCTTTTTAAATTTATAGTATTTACAATAGTTTTTTTAAAATGATAGAGTAAGGTAATCTATAGTACTTTCAATATCAAATAACATTTTTTCTTAACACTTAACAAATTATCAAATAACATTTTGTCTTAATACTCCTAATTGAGATATTTACTCCTAATCAAATCAACAGCCTATGATCATAATAATAATAATGAAAATAAACAATATACCTATAGCAATTATAATTCATCACCCCATATAATGAAGATATGTACAAAATCCATATCTTCAAAATAAACATTATTCAATTTCCGTGTTATTTGTTTATTAAGATATTTGATTGAAGTATTAAAATGATTTATTTTAATAATAAATAATTTTGTATTTTTTTTTTGGATAGGAAACAATTTTGTATTTGAAAAGGAATAATAAATTATTTGTCAATTTCAAAATTCTAAATATATTAACATTTGCACTATGTCATATTAAACTTAGTACAAAATTACAAAATACATACAAAAAATACATAAACCACATGAATACATTGGTTGGAATATAATCTATTACATTATCTTTAAAAATAAATAAGTAATTCAAAAGATTGATTATCCTTTCTATTGCAAATTTTTATAAAATTTTTTGAAAACTGATTTTATTAATTAATATTCACTAATTTATTCATTAATTTTCTCATTTGATCTTGAATAGAATCATAAGTACGAACTAAGCTATGATAACCTAATTCATTTGTGTCTAGATTTGGATTTCTATGATCTTGTATTTTTTTTATTTGGCATATTGAATTTTAGTGCAAATGAATGATGTAGCAAACTCTTTGATACATCCATTTAAGAGTGATTTTTTCAACCTTCTTATCTCCCTCTTTTGGGAATTTTTATGAGATTAAAACTTATAAAAAAAAGTGTGAGCTAAGCTAGTTTTTATTAAATATTTTTGAAAACAATGATTTTATTAAAATTTTACTAATTTATTCATTATTTTTCGTTGATGTTGATTAGAATCATACGTGAGAACTAATGTGGTTTTTTATTTAAAAAATCAATTTTATTAATAATTTCAATAGACCAACGTATAAATTTGAAATAAAAATTATAATTAAGGAGATAATTGAAGACAAATATTTATCCAAATTTTTTTTATTTCTTTTAGATTGTTTAGTGCGATCCAAATTCACATGCGGGAATATATTTTTCAATTGTATTACAAAATAGTCACCCAAAAAAATTGTATTACAAAATAATGTTTACTGGTAATAATATAAAACAACATTAATTATACATAGTTATTTGCAATTACACGATATATATTACACACTTATTATACAATATATGCGATACAATATACATTAATCACATGATAATACTACAAAATATACTACGTATGGTAGAATCGATAAAATGATCTTCATAGTTCAAACAATGCAGCACATAATAAATTAATTGATTTAAGAACTGTTTCTGAACGCCGTGAAGAATGAAAGAGAATTCTTCTCGTTGCTGTCATTGTATCAATTTTACTTGCAAAGATGTGAGTATAGAAGTCATGAGACAATGCGACCCGTGAAATGGAAAAGTGAAAAGTAATAATAAGCTGGTTGTCGCATAGTATAGCAGCAGGAAACTCACTTGATGCAAGTCCAACCAAAACACGACGTATTTGCCATGTAATATCTCTTGTTTCAAAGTCAAAAGTTATCTTCCAAATATTGACAACTTTATACATAGCTTTTAATTTGGTGACTAAATATCTAATACCTCAATCATAATTAACTAACATTTAAATTGGGTGAAATCTAATTTTTGGAAGAACATCAAATTTGGACGAAGCAATTTCTTTCAAAAAAATAAAAAACAATTGATTTAGCTGTTTTGAAGTCATCACCGCCTCAGTTAATCCAACCCACAATTCCATTGTTAATAACTGACTCTGGTCCTAATTTCACTAAAAAAGATATAGGATGAAACACTGAATAAGATCACTCTTTATTCTCAGATGAATAAATTTTCACCGTTATCTTAGAATCAGAACCAATAATTTTGTAAACAAATAAAATTTTATAGGACAAACTATTGGGAAAAATGCAAAAAGAATAAGTATAAAAAGAGAGGGGGTAGATCTTTCAAAAGTATCAGAAATAGGCACATATTTGTTCACAATTGGATTCCAAATAATTCTTGATTTTCGATGACTCTTAACCATTTTATACAATTATACCATTACTAATAGCAATAACATCCAAACATCCATTTACCGAAAAAAACACAACCATCATTTTCCTAACACCGGAAACAATATTTCTTAGAGAGAAGGAATCAAATTGATAGGGAAGATCAGAATGAGAAAAATGAATAAAAACATTCTTATCATACTTATTACTAAATTTATAATGAGAAATATAAAACTCACTTGTTGCAAGAATTTTTTTTCCAACACCAGGAAATGCATCGACATTTACCGACCGTTTTCACATCACATGTTAAAAATATTTGATATATGATATCGTCGGCTAAAATTGGTGTTCATTTTTTTGAAGGAGGTACGTCACTCATATTATGTTAAAAGCTAATGATAAAAATGAAAGTACAGAGAATTGATATTAAGGAGACACACAAGCTAGCTAGGATAAATGTAGAAGCCAATACAATATCCCAATTTATATAAACTTCATGAAAACTAGGGTGTTTGCCCGCGCGATGCGTGATACGCTCCGATCTCGGCAAGTGCACCGAATCATTCAAGTAATACCAT